>CM048744.1:653713409-654078409 GCA_026315105.1 Locusta migratoria | reverse complement strand
CGCGCACACGGACACGCGCACACGGACACGCGCACACGGACACGCGCACACGGACACGCGCACACGGACACGCGCACACGGACACGCGCACACGGACACGCGCACACGGACACGCGCACACGGACACGCGCACACGGACACGCGCACACGGACACGCGCACACGGACACGCGCACACGGACACGCGCACACGGACACGCGCACACGGACACGCGCACACGGACACGCGCACACGGACACGCGCACACGGACACGCGCACACGGACACGCGCACCACTCAAAATAGGTGAGGTTTGGGATAGAGAGGTAGGAACTGTAAGTTATGAAGAAATATATATATATATATATATAGGGAAGTTATCATAGGTTGAGGCCTGGTTTATTTCGGGATCGGAGAATGTATTGTAGGGATAACTCCCATCTGTGCAGTTCAGAAAAGCTGGTGGTGGATGGGAGGATCCAGATGGCCCAAGTTGTGAAGCAGCCATTGAAATCAAGCATGTGCTGACCACTTCACCTGGTCTTCCTCAACCTAACATGCCACATTCCTGGATGTCAACCTCCACCTCACTGATGGCTCCATCCACACTTCCATCCATATTAAACCTACCAACCACCAACACTACCCACACTTTGATAGTTGCCATCCCTTCCACATAAAAAAAAAAATCCCTCCCTTATAGCCTGGCCACCCATGGACAGCATATCTGCAGTGACAAGAACTCCCTTTCTGAATATGCTGAATGTCTCAAAAAGGCCTTCACATACAAACTACCCCACAGACTTAGACTGCAAACAGATCCCCCTTGCCATATCCTCACACACCCCAAATACTCCTCCTAATACCAGTAACCATCCACAAAAGAGCGCTCCCCTTATCACCCAGTACTACCCTGGACTCAAGAAACTAAATTCCATCCTTCGCCAAGGTTTTGATTTTCTATCCTCGTGCCCAGAACTGAAAGACATCCTGCCCAAGATGCTTCCCACCCCTCCTAAAGTGGTGTTCGGTTGCCCTCCCAACCTCCACAACATCCTAGTTCATCCTTATGCCACCCCAAAACCCAGCTCACTGGGATCAGCCACAGGGATCATATCCTTGTGGAAGACCCCGCTGCAAGACCTGTCCAATCCACCCACCCAGCACTTCCTATTCCAGTCCTGTCACAGGCTTATCCTACCCTATCAGAGGCCGGGCCACTTGTGAAAGCAGCCACATAATTTACCAACTGTGCTGCAAACACTGTATGTTGTTGTTGTTGTTGTGGTCTTCAGTCCGGAGACTGGTTTGATGCAGCTCTCCACAATACCCTATCCTGAGCAAGCCTCTTCATCTCCACATAACAACGGCAACCTACATCTGTCTGAATCTGCTTACTGTATCCATCTCTTGGTCTTCCTCTGCGATTTTTACCCCAAACACTTCCCTCCAACGCTAAATTCACAATTCCTTGATGTCTAAAAATGTGTCCTACCAATCTATCCCTTCTTTTAGTCAAGGTATGCCAGAAATTTCTTTTCTCCCCAATTCTGTTCAGTACCTCCTCATTAGCTACGCGATCCACCCACCTAATATTCAGCATTCTTCTGTAGCATCACATTTCAAAAGCCTCAATCCTCTTCCTGTCCTCACTGTTTGTCGTCCATGTTTCACTCCCATACAAGGCAACATTCCATACAAATGCCTTCAGAAAGGACTTCCTTAGGCTTAAATCAATATTCGATGTTAACAGATTTCTCTTTTTCAAGAACACTTTTCTACCCATTGCCATTCTGCATTTTATATCATCTGTACTGTGACCATCATTTTTTATTTTACTGCCCAAGTAACAAAACTCATCTACCTCCTTTATTGCTTCGTTTCCCAATCTAATTCCTTCAGCATCACCTGATTTTCTTACACTGCACTCCATTACCCTAGCTTTGCTCTTGTTAATCTTCATCTTATATGCACCTTTCAGCACACTGTCCATTCCGTTAAATTGCTCTTCCAGAATTACTATGTCATCGGCAAAATGCAATGTTTTTAATACTTCCCCCTGAACTTTAATTCCTTCTCCAAATTTCTCCTTGCTTTCCTTTATAGCTTGCTCAATGTACAAATTGAATAACATTGGAGAAAGACTACAACCCTGTCTTACTCCCTTTCCAACCACTGAATCCCTTTCATGCCCTTCAACTCTGACAACCACTGTCTGGTTTTTGTACAAGTTGTAAATAACCTTACGTTCTCTATATTTTACTCCTGCTAGCTTCAGAACATGAAATTTTTTAATCGACATTGTCAAAAGCCTTTTCCAAATCTTCAAAAGCTAGAAATGTAGGTTTGCCTTTTTTTAATCTATCTTCTAAGATAAGCCGTAAAGTGAGTATTGCCTTCTGAGTTCCTACATTTCTCCTGAATCCAAACTGTTTTTCCCCAAGGTCAGTTTCTACCTGGCACACAAGCCACCCCACCTCGGCAATGTCTGTGGTTCATGGGATAGGAATGCTGTACAGCTTTCTATATTGGCATGACCACCAACCAGCTATCCATTAGGATGAATGGCCACCACCAAACTGCGGCCAAAAACAAGGTGGACCAACCCGTGGCACAGCATGCAACGGAGCACATGCTTGATTTCAATGGCTGCTTCACGACCTGGGCCATCTGGATCCTGCCATCCACCACCAGCTTTTCTGAACTGCACAGATGGGAGTTATTCCTACAATACATTCTCTGATCCTGAAATCAACCAGGCCTCAACCTACGATAACTTCCCTATATATATAACAAATAAATTAATAAATTCACACACACACACACACACACACTAGCTTTCGCAGCCTAGTTGCTTCTTCAGGCAGAAGGGAAGGAAAGGGAAAAGGAAATGATGAGGGTTTTGAGGGAGTGGATGAGGAGCCATTCCAATCCCAGGACAGGAAAGACTTACCTTGGGGGGAGAAAAGGAGGGTAAACAAATACACATACACCCACACATATACACAAACGCAAGCACACCTAGGTAGACATATTGTAGAAAGCAAAGAAGTTGGACAGAGATACCACTTGAGGCAGAGGCTCTGACGTCCACACTCCCGAAACACCACCTTCATGACCTAGATCGTGAATTACCTTTCCTTCCATTCCCATCCTTTCTTTTTCCCTTCTCTCCCACCTGATGAAGGAACTGTGTTCCAAAAGCTTGTCCTTTTTGTCCCCTTTTTTCTGTTTCTTCATTTGTGTTACTATTGGTGGTACAGCACAGTGTTTTTTTCTTCTCCGTACCTTACAGTTCCTACCTCTCTATCCCAAACCTCACCTATTTTGAGAGGTGTGCGCATGAGTGTTGTATTTTCTGAAGAAGGCCATGGCCGATAGCTGAAAGTGTTGCATGTGTGTTTCTTTTGTATGTTCCTGTCGCAGCTCGTCACCATGTCTTTGCTCTGAGAAGGATGTATCAAATTGATACAAAATGTGCAACAATTCTTTCATCATGCCAAATTAACCTTTTTTTTGTACAAAATGTATCCTATCCACAGTTTTTGATGGAAGGAAGCAGAATGGATTAAAATCTCTCACCTGACTGTGGTGCTACCATAGCCAAACTGTGAACTATAGCTCAATAGTTGGTATGGCATTCACCTAAAATGAACATCATATCGACAGTCTCTGTAGGAGGATAGTGAGCTATGTTTCACTAATTATAATTTACTTTTGTCAACTGATGTTTACAGTTCACAATCTGAAAGTAACGTATGATAGCATTGTACCAACCTTTATACTGAGCTATAGTTTACAGTTTGTTCATGGTAGCACCACAGTTGTGTGAGTAATGCAATTGTGAAGAGTTTCTTAATGAGATTTTAATACCATTTCGCCACCCTCCATCAAAAACTGTCGTGGGTAGGATACATTTTGTAAAAATTAAAAAATAAAAAGGTTTAATTTGGTGTAGTGAAATATTTGGTGCACATTTTATGGCAAGTTTATGCGTCCTTCTTGGATCATTCTAAATAAATTGGAGCTCTTCCCCAATTTTAATTTTTCTCTATTTCAGCGCCACCTGTCAATGGTTTAAAAAATGTTTCAGACAAAACTTGATTACTTTTTTATGGAGAATACAAATCTGAAATAAAAATGAGGGTTTCCATTTAAGATTTAAAAGTTGACCCAACCCCCACCTAAGGGAGCAGGGGCTGGAAGTCACATGTAGTATCATTTGATGTCGGGGGCATAGATACCGGGAGGGGGACAAGGGGTTCCAACCCCCCTCCCCCAGAATGTTTTTTTTCCTTCTTTTCTTTTGTCAATTGTGCTAAAATTAAAAATTGACAATAATTTGTGTAATGAATATGAGAGTTATACTGAAAACTTTCCCAACAAAGAGAGGTACCAGGGTGTCTGTAAGTTGTAATCGATGCTTACTTAGTTAAGCTTTGGCTTCTTACTTGTTGTCGGGACAGTTTGTCTTGAGTGTCTTATTGGTGGCCTTCGTGAGACCTAGGCAAGTGTCACGCACAATTTTCATGACTTTAAATCTTGCCAATTAAAGAAGAAGAAAAAAAGAAAAGAAAATTGCTCAGGGAACCACCACCTAACCTTCAGTAACAATGAACAAGTATTCTTGAATTCCAGCCAGAAGCAAGATCCACAGACTGTTTAAAGTACTGCATGAGGCTTGCCTAGCATCTAACAAAGGCCATGGTGTCTTACGTTTTTCTACTGAGCACTACAAACTTCAGTGATCAACTAACTTCATTACTACAGTAGGGCAGCAAACTTGTACGCGACACAGACAAATATATTTTTTAACAAGCGTGATTAAACAAGAACAAATGTATGACATCACAACCTTATTATTTCTGTGTATAATTTATACCAAAGATGCTGATCATCTGCATGCATGTATGTCTAAAGTGGCAGCATTGTATAGCAGACAGATTAAATTCCCCCTCTTTTGACAGATATTAACTGTGTGAAAAGAATTGTTAGTTTTGACATTTTTAATTTTTTTGTAATTTTTGAGTTTGTATTTTATTGAAATAAGTACATCTATAGGCTGTCAGCGCTTTTTAATACTTTTATTAATGTAATCTGTAGATATTTAGCTTCAATTTCATGTCTCTAACCTAATTGTTTCATAAAGTCTCAGGCTTTAAATTGATGTTCTTAGCCATATTTTGCAACTGGGGCAATGATGCCATGGTGGGGAATTTAGGCAAAATGAAGTGTAATACAAATGCATACATTTTGTGAAATGGGCACTTGCAGAATGTAGTAGTTTTGAAGTGCCAAAAACTGTAGTTCTGACTTTTGTGGTGTCTTAATCAAGTCTAAATTATAAAATCTACTTTCATTCCAATTTTACGTCAAACAAGTACTTGAAGCCCTCTAAATGTCTAATAAATTAGAATAGTTGTAAAACTTATTTACTACTACTCATTCATCGTGTAGGTTTATCCTTGATTTTCAAATGTATGGCGTCATTACCTTGGAACCCAGGGCACTTGCGCAACTGCATATACTTTCACAATATATTTTAACAATAAAACTTAACAAAATACAAGGCTGAAAAAAATATAATAAAGTAGTATTAGTAGGTGGCGAAGCTGTGGTATTATTCTGTATGAAAAAGACACAATTTTAATAAGGTGGCACCATTCCCCTGGTCTCCCCTATGTTATTTGTCTGAAGGCTTTCGATTTTTTACAATTGCTGGCAACTTATGATTTGAGCCAGATGTGGTTGTGCGGAAGGCACTTCTAATTTACTAATCCCTACAGTGATTACATTTGTTCTGAAAATTGGGCTTATTCTTTGTTATGTTCAAATAATTTACGGGAATATAGTTGGGCAATGTCTTCGACAACAGCCAGTATTTCGAGAGGTGAACACCCATCATTTTGAAGGTATAATGGAAAAGACTGCTCTTCATGTCTACAATATTTTTCGCTTCATTTTTTTATCAACTACTTACAAAATTTTCCAAATTCATAGAAAAAATTGTTTTATGGTGAGGGGTAGAGGTGGCATCACAGCTTTGGCTCGTGTCACCTGTGTGGGGGCACCTCAATATAGCTCTGGCTATGAAACCCTCCCCCCCCCCCCCCCCCCAGAGGAAAGATTTATCCACACCCCTGTTTGATGTCCCCCTTTGAGCTTATGAACTTGTCTTACCCACTATTTTTACCTGATATATATTTCTCAAGATAATCTCATCTGAAACTTCAGATGGACCACCCTGTATATTCATCTTCTTTCCTTCTGAAAGAGAATAGAAAAGAAGTGAGTGACATTTGGGGGGGGGGGGGGATACCAGAGTAAACGAAAAAAGAAAGAGAACAGATGCTCACGGTATGTGTTAGACAGCAGTAGTAAAAAGGTAAATGGGGGGAGGTAGTTGCAGTGGAAAAAAGAGAGGAGACAGTGGAAATGAAAGAGAGAGAGATGAGTGGAGACCACACATAGGCGCTAGGGGTCTGCATCCCCCAGCCCAATAACTTCAACAAGAATAATTTTGTCCACTTTGTCCCCGCCATTATACTAACTGATTGAAGCTTCCAGTCTAGCTTTACAATCCCAACCAAATAATATGTAGAAAGGGAGTAAGGAGAACAGAGAGAAAGAGATGATGGCAGTGGGAGTGAGAGAGACAGGAGAAAAAGAAGGCAATGGGGAGGGACATGTGTAAAAAATGGGACATGTTGTGTTTGAAAACTTCATTCCAGTGAGAGAGTGGGTGAAAGGATTTAGCTTGCTATATGTTAAAAGACTGCACAAAGTTTGCATTCCAAACTTTTTTAAGAGGAACTTGGAATGAGGATGGATGCAACTGGGTCCCCCTTTTTATCAGTCTTTTGAAGAGGAACATGTTTGCCTTTTTGTACTTTGACAGGAGAATTTTTTAGCTGGTTGCAAATATTGGTTATGATACTTATATATCTAAATTCATCAGTAAATAAATAACTGCAAATAAAAGTTAAATTTACAATATGTACATACCAACATCTGTTACTGGTTTCATGAAATCTTCAGACAAAGCACTAAAAACATAAGAACCCTGAGCATCCCAGTAAACATTGGAAGGAATGTCATCTCCCAGTGTGTTTCTCACGTAACCATTCATCAATTCATCCAGCTCTGCATCAGATGCACGACTCAGTCCTCTGAGCTCTGCTACAAAAATGGAAAGCCATATTACAATTACCTGTGATAAAATGCAAAATATTCTTTAGTGTTCTTTTAGATTGAAGGTTCACTTAAGTTTATTCTATAACTAAAACGCTCATATTTATGAGTTAATAGTTCCAGCATTAGTTAACAGTCCACAGTGAAATTCTCTTCAAGAATAGATAGACACAGGGAAACTGTGATAGATTATTTTCAGACACGACTGTGTTCTATGAAGTACTCATAAGTCCTTTCATTAATAGTTTGTGTGACCAAGGAGTGAAATGGAAATAACACCAGGAATCTGATTTTGCTAAGAAGGAAAAAAATGAGGCAAAATGATTGCCCAGCCTGAATAATTTAGAGCCCAGTAAAACGGCATTGCATATGCACAAATTCGAAAGAGCCAGTGTTCCCAACTCTAGTGGTCTGTGGAGCTCCAGTTTGGTGTTCACATCATCAAATAGAAGAAAAAAAAATAGTTAGACACAGGTAGTGTCGAGATTCATTGCAGTTTAACTCATCATATAATTTCTTTTGAAAATTATTATTCGAACTCATGGAAATGGTTGAAATATAAGAACACCACATCAGTAGAATTGTAACAATAAGTGTCTCACATTTGCTTCAGTGCCGGAGTGGATAGGCTGTTGGTTTATTGACATAAAGAAGATGCATTTGAATTTGAGTGCAACCCTCTTTTTTACCTATTTTTTAATTATTTTGATGTGTCCAAGGTAATATTTTAAACCTTAATTCACTACAAATAGTGCAGTTACAGGTGAACATTCACATCAGTCAATTTGAAACAGACCTATGACCTATGTTGATAAGCTGATACTTTTCTCTTAGTTGAAACTATAGAGACACCAGTTCGCAAAATGATAAATAAATACCCCTCAGGGGGCTCAGCATTAATTTTCTGAGTACAGTCTTGGTGAACCCAGGGGCGCCAAGCTGGGGACTATGTCACACCAGCTGTTCTACATACCGTAAGCTCTGTGCATGTCTCAGTGACCACATGATGACAGAGCCTTTGGTATAATAGTAATAATTATTATTATTTTAATGCAATCTGGGTCAGTCCTTATAATGATGTCTTCCGCAGCCCAGTCTCGGGAATTGCTTGCCTATGACAAGCTGGGTGATGTTCCCATTTCCATAATTCCTCACAAGAGCCTAAATATGGTCCAGGGTATTATCTTCCATAAGGATCTACTTTTGCAGTCTGATGACAAATTAAAAACAAATTTCGAATGGCAGGGTGAACATTTCATCAGGCGAATTCATAGGGGTTCAAAGGACAACTGGGTTTACATAGGTGCCTTCATCTTGGCCTTTGAGAGCGATTCATTGCCTGTAAAGGTCAAGGTTACGATATACATCACACCCTACATTCCTATTCCCATGCTGGAGGTTTGGGCACATGTTATCCAAGTGTGAGGCCCACCCCAGCTGTTGAGATTGCAGACGTGCATCTCATCCTAACATCCCATGGTCTCACCTCCAGTCGGCATTAACTGTGGCCAGCACCATGCCCCATGCTCACCAGACTGCACAGTATTCCACAAGGAGCAGTAGATAATGGAATACAAAATTCTGGACAAGCTGACGTACTCAGAAGCGAAGCGGAAATATCAAAAGCTTCATCCAGTGAACATTATTTCGTCCTATACCAAAGCAGCTTTGTCATCACCATCCCTGATGGCAATACACCCATCTCTGGCGGCAACACCCCAGCTAGTACAACCAATGCAAATGGGCCGCCAGGCCCAATCGTCTAGTTGCAGGCACATCCTTTTTGGTTGCTCTCCAATCTTCCAACAACAGGGACATCGGTCTCCACTCCTCACTAGAGCCCCCATTGCCCATGTGCATCTCCAAATGGCTCTCAAGGTGGTAGCAGTTAGAATCCGGGCCATACAGGAACTCACTATATGTAGCATTTATCTTCCCACAGATGATGTCACGTCTCTAGCTGACCCTACTTCTTTGGTCCTTCAACATCCCTTACCATTTCTTATTTTGGGTGATATCAATGCCCACCACACAATGGGGGATGGAACACAGACCACAGGCCGCAGTAGGGACAATGAGACCCTTTTGGCGCAGCAAGACATCTGCCTCCTGAACACTGGTGCCCCCACACCTTTTTGAGTGGAACGAGGCACATATTCGACAACAGACCTGTCTGCTTGTAGCCCATCCTTCAACTGCACGTTAATTGGATGACCTCTGTGGCAGCGACCATTTCCCAATCGTCAGGTCGCTCCTGCAGTTTAAACCTGCAATCCACCTGCCCCGATGGTCTCTCGATAGGGCGAATTGGCAGGGTTACACCTCGGCTGCTACAGGTCTTGTATCAATGTCAGCTGACATGGATATGGCAGTCCATCAACTCAATGCTGAAGCAACGGTTCTGACCACCAATGGCTCTCCTCGGCATCAGTCCAGGCCTTGGTGGACACCAGAGATCGATGAGGCCATCCAGTATCGTCACTGAGCATTGCAGCACCACCAGCGCCACACAAGCATAGAACATCTGATTGCCTTCAAACGTCTCTGTGCCTGGGCTCGACATTTAATGAAGCAGAGGAAGCAGGACTATTGGGAGAGGTATGTCACCACTATTGGTTCTCGCACCTCCCATTCTCTGGTATGGACTTAAGTATGATGTCTCTTTGGAAACCAGTCACCAACAGGAATCCCATATATCAACATCCAGGGTATTCTCTGCACTGATCTGACTGCTATCGCTGAGGACATGGCAGAGCACTATGCGCGTTGCTCTGCAACTGCTACCTACAGTGGGGACTTCCGCACCCTGAAAGAGCGGGTCGAGTAAAAATAGTTATCATTCCGCACATGCTCCCAAGAAATTTACAATGTCCCATTCGGGGAATGGGAGTTCCAAATTGCCCTTGCTGCATGCCCCAGCACCTCTCTGGGACTAGATAAAATTCACAGCCAGTTCCTCCATCACCTTTCAGCGGAGTGTCAACACCAGCTTCTTAACCTGTTTAACCGTATGTGGGCAGAGAGGGTTATCTCATCACAATGGTGGGAATGCACCATCATCTCAGTGTGAAACCTGGAGCACACCCACTGGTGACTAACAATTACTGCCCAATCAGCCTCACCAACATTCTCTGCAAGCTTTTTGAACTTATGGTGAGCTGGCAGCTCATGTGGATTCTAGAAGATAGGGGTCTCCTGGCCTCACAACAGTGGGCTTCTGTCAGGGCTGCTCCACTATTGACATCCTTGTGTCTCTGGAGTTGGCCGTCCATACAGCCTTTACTTGCCTTGAACATTTGGTTGCATCTTCTTTGATCTTCTGAAGGCGTGTGACACTACCTGGCCTCACAATATATTGGCTACGCTATACAGCGGGGCTTACGGGGCCCACTTCCAATCTTTATATAAAATTTCCTTTCCCACTACTCATTTCAGGTTAGGTTTGGTGCCTCTCTTAGTTCACTTCATATTCAGAGAACGGTGTCCCACAGGACTCTGCTCTCAGTGTACCTCTATTTTTAGTCTTAATAAGTGGTCTTGTTGTGGCTGTGGGGTCATCGGAATGTTCCTACTTGTCTGCTGACGAATTTTGTCTATTTTAGTAGCTCAGTCAGTCATGGTGTAGCTGAATGGCGGCTGAAGGGAGCCATCCAAAAGGCTCAATCGTGGGCCTTGTCTCACGGTTTTGAGTTTACAGCACAGAAAATGTGCATAATGCACTTCTGTCACCGTCGGATAGTCAGAGCTATACCTGGATGGTGAATTGCTTCACATTCAAGAGATTCATCAGTTTCTCGACATGCTATTTGTAACTGACTCACCTGGGAGCCACACCTTCTTCAGTGCTGGCAGTACCTAAATGTACTGCATTGCTTCAGTTACTCTGTTTGGGGAGTCACCCGTCCATCTCTCTTGCGGCTTTACATCTACAACATATTCTGCAATCCACCATAAGGTGCATGGCTGACGGTACACTGCACCACTCCCAGGAATTTCCTTTCCTATTCCACTCCAAAATAGAATGAGGAAAAAAAAGAATGCCTATATGCCTCCATATGAGCCCTAATTTCTCTTACCTTGTCTTTGTGATCATTACGCAAAATGTAAGTAGGTAGCAGCAAGCTCGTTCTACATTCAGCTTCAAATTCCAGCCCTCTAAATGTCCTCAGTAGAATTTATCGTCCAGCGATCCCTATTTCATTTCCCGGAGCATTTCTGTGACACTTGTAGCAAATCTAGCTGCTGCCTCTGAATTGCTTCTATGTCTTCCTTTAAACTGATCTGCTACGGGTCCCAAACACTTGAGCAATACTCAAGACGTGGTCGTACAAGCGTTTTATATGCAGTCTCCTTTACAGACGAAGTACATCTTCCCAAAATTCTCCCAATAAACTAAAGTCGGCTGTCTGTCTTACTCACAACTGTCCTTACATGTTCGTTCCAATTCATATTGCTCTGAAATGCTACACCTAGGTATTTGAACGATGCTTTATAAGGCTCTTATCCAATCATACTTGGACTATGGGAGCCTGGTGTATGATTTGGCAGCTCCATCTGCACTGTGGGTCTTAGACCCCTATTCTATGCACTGGTTTCCATTGAGCAACAGGGGCTTTTTGCAGAAGCCCAACAACAAGCCTCCTTGCTGAGGCTAGCTAGGGTTTTCCTCTGCTGTTCTGCTGGCAACAATTGCTGGCCTAGCATGTTGTCCACTTTCATCCTACGCCCCACCATCCAAATCACAGGCTTCTGTTTCCCAATGCTGACCTTCCCTCTCCACCACGTTGACATGGATTGCATCTTCTCATCGTGGTCTGGGTTCGTACTCTCCTTTCCTCACTCGAGTTCCTACATATCCCTTCCACATTCTCATGCCAATCCTCGGTCCATCCCTCACCTACCACTCCACAGGCAGTTGTCGTGCAATCTAAAGGCATCAGTTTCACCACAAACAATCTGTCACCAGTTTCTGGCCATACTTAACATGTTCCACGATGCAGAAGCAATACATACTGATGGCTCCCACACAGATCGCATGGTTGGTTACACCTAAGTTCGTGGTGACCACACTGAACAATGCTCCCTGCCTCCTGGCTGGACCGTCTTCATGGCAGAGCTGATCACAATAATTCCTGCTCTAGACCACTTCCGTGCATGCCGTAGGAAGACATATGTCATCTACAGTGACTCCATGAGTGGCTTGCAAGCTTTTGACCAGTGATTTTCCAAACACCATTTGGTCTGGTCCATTGAGGACTCTGTTTCCAGTCTTGGCACTTATGGACAATCTGTGGCCTTCGACTGGACCCGGAGCGACATTGGCATCTCGTGGAATGAATGTGTTGATCAGCTGGCCGAGCAGGCCACCACCTCCCAGCCCCCTAGATATTACTATCGTGGAAAGGGATATCCGATTGGGTTTGAAACACAGGGTCTTTGTGGCCTGGAATTCAGAATGGTGAACTTTAAGCATGCCAAATAATCTCTGTGCGATCGAGTATTCAACAAAAACATGGAAGTATTCCCTCAGGCCTTCTCGAAGGGACTCGCTCATCTTCTGTCGCCAGCATATTGGCAATATATAGCTAACGCAAAGCCATTGTCTCCGTCATGAAGACCCACCAATGTGTCGCTGTGGTGCTTTTATGACTGTTGTCCACATCCTCCTGGACTGCCACCTTTTAGCCGCTTGTGGCAGTCCTGTCTGCCTGCTGCGCTTGATCTTATCTTTGGAGACAATGCCGCTATGGCCAATCATGTTTTATGTTTTATTCAAACTACTGGTTTTTATCATTTGATTTAATGGTGCACACCTAAGTCCTAACTATTATATTATTTGTATTAGCTGGTGTAAGCACCAAGTCGAAGCTCCACAGACCACCAGATTTGGGAACACTGGCACATATGAACCTTGGCATGCCCAATGTTCTGTTCCTGGGCTTTAAGTTATTTTGGCCAATCTCTTTGTTGCTCATTTTCACTGAATCTTACACGCTGGCTCCGAGGGAATTTCTGAAATGAATAGTGACAAACAGCTTATGAAGACCACAGTGAATGAGAAGTTTTATATATTCCCAAAAATTTTCACACATCATGAGTCCAGTATCCCTTAAAATGGACTGGGAAGAATTACAGTGGAATTCAATAGAAATTGTAATTAATGTATAGGTTAGAAGTATATTGCTTGAGGAAGATGGAATTATTAATCCAGTGGCTTAATTACTATTTATATTTACAGATATTAATTTTCAAGTTGTGAGAATTTCTGACTTCAGCTGCTCTTCTTTAGTTGGTCTATCATTTTGTAAAAAATGAAAATTTGTGAAAGACCGGGGCTCGAACCTGGGTCTGTTGCTTATCGCGAGCCGTCGCCGTAACCACTTGCCCACCCGTGCACGCTTCGTGGCCAGACCAAAATTTCCATATGTTGCACTTGTCTACTTCCCCTTGTGGCCGCACACATTTAGCATGATTCCCACGATGGAGAGAGACATACTTATACAATCTGTAGCCTGTCTTAGCTGTCGTAAATACGATAGCTAAGACAGGCTAAAGAACTGAACTGCTGCTGCAAACAACACAGCTATGGAAATTAGAGACTCTTAGCTCCCATGCCATTGTCACTATGGTTGAAAAAAGCACTGTACCTGCCAGTTCACACTGAGCATTTGCTGTATCAGATTCTGGTACAGTTGTGATTCATGTAACTTTTCATTTTGGATGTGTTAACATGTAAAATGAAAGCACCAGTAGTCGAAAAAAAGTGGTATTCTGTGGTTCACTAAGTTAAAGTTAAAAAAAAAAAAAACTGCCTGTCATGGTGTGTCTATATGTAGCCAATCATGTGCTAAGTGTGTTCAATGCGAAAATATTCAGAGTGAGAGAACTACACAGAACCATCCTTTGTTTTTAGGAAAAGTGGTGGAGTGAATTACAGATGTTCCACACAACAGCAAGCTATGTTTTAATAATAATCAGAGATAAATTTCCAATAGATGGAGAAGTATTTATAGGAGAGTTACCACTACTAATCTTGATTTTTCCCCTAGAATATGTAATATGACATCAAATATATGCACATAATACATGGAGGGAAAATTCAATCATCAATGAGCCACACATTTAACTTGTAACAATGGGCCTGCATGTTGTTAAAAAAATGCCAAATATTTCAGACCAGCACTGAGTTCCCTGGATTATCTTATCATTATTAGTTGCCAAGGCCGTGAAATTGTAAATAAAAAACATAGCTAGTCACACAGTATTTTAGCAATAATACATTAGCCCTGAAGGGCAGAGAAAGCAGTACAACTGCTGCACATGCTGGAACTTTAAAATGTTTCTTACCTAACTGTGTGCCCTTATTCACTTTAAATAAGAACTTTAAATACCACAAAAAAGTTAACTGGTTTGAAAACTCTGTGCTTTATACTTCACAAAAAGTTTATTCATTACTATGCAAAACATTATGTTATCCAATGATAGAATGTAAGGCATTATAAAGGAAAAGTGAAAGAAGACATATTTAGAGAAATGTTATGAGTTGATAACAACCTGAAAAAAAAGAAGAAGAAGAAATATTAGGACTATCATATTGGAAGTCAAAGTATCCCATTTACCTTTTATTTAAAAGATTCACTCAATTTCTGGAAACAAGAACAGCCAACTCCATAGTGAATTAAAATGCAATAAACTGGATATCATTCTGAATATACTAGAGTTTATGAAACAGTGTAATTTCCAGGTTGGAATAAAAATAGTGTGAATAGGATAGAGTGTTACTCATCATTAAGGTGACATTTCACAACAGATAGATGTAATGACAAGAAAATTACAGAACTTAGCTTTTAGCCAAACATTTCTTCAGAAAAGGGAGACACACATAACTATGCAGGGACAACTCATGTACTAATGACTAGCATCTCCAGCTGCCACAGCCAGAAATCCACATCAAACACAAGTGCAGTTTGAAGTGGGGTGTGGAAGGGGAAAGTTGCAGGACATGGGGGTGTAAACTTATCAAATCCTCCTAGAAGAATATGAAGGGACCAGATGGCTGGATAAGGCTGTAAGTAGTGGGTGAGGGAGAGGGGGGGGGGGGCTAGCAAAGGAGCGGAGAAGTGTGAATAGGTGGTAAACAATGGTGATCGAGGGATGAGAACTGAGAGGATATGATATGATACATGGGAGAGGGAAGGTTTGGAGGTATTATCTTACTGTAGGTTGAAGCTGGGATGATTTTGGGACTAGAAAAATGTCAAGGATAACTCCAATCCACGAAGTTTAGAAAGCAGTAAGTGGAAGAGGGAACTACGAAGCTCATATGATGAAACTGCCATCTAAATTTGGAATGTACTCAGTGAGTGTTCGCAGTCTTCCATAGTGTTAATACATCGTCAAAACACTACATTTCGTGTTGCCAAAAGGTGTGCTACTTTGAAGTAACCAATAACAGGCAAGAAATGATGGAACAAATTTATACCACTCTGTTTAAAATGTTTGTCTGGTTTGTTATTTTAATAACTTATGAATGTATGTTATGACTTCATGTTGTCATGGCAGGCTAGGATGGAATTGAGTGCAGTGATCTTGTGCAGTGATGTTATTGAATGTGTTGATACTTTTTACTATACATCCTGATCCGTTTACATTCACTAACCCACCTTCCAAGCCCCATGATTAAATTTAATCTCTAATCATTTGAAACATTGATCATTTGGCATGGAGGTTTCTTTTCTTAATAGGAAGGAGAGGGGAGCAAGCCGTACCTTTCGTCAATTCTGGAAGCAGAAGTTGCACACAATGCTTTAAATTTTGATCATCAACAAACTGAAATAATAGGTCTGACACAAGGGAATGGATAAAATAACAGTTAAGATAATGTAAAATATACTTTATTTCGAGCTGTGTAACATCTGCTATTTTATCCAATTTAATAGAGATTGCTGTTGTCCTACAAACAATGTTGTCCAAATTCAACTGGATCATTACTCATTTTAATAATGTGTTGGACATCGCAAATTACCTTGAACAGCAGTAAGCAAACTGATAACATTTAGGCAACAATGGCTGCCTCATACAAAATACCATGTCTGCGGGTGAAGCCTCTCGACATCTAACAACTTACATTTCAGGACAACAGAGAGCTCTGTCATCTACACTACACAGGTGTAGGTTTGTTGGTTGAAACTGGTTGCATTGTTGCAGAACAAATTGAAACTGTTACTGTAATTTGTTTCCAAGAACCTAAAACTACTACAGATAGCATCCTGCTCATTGTGCTGGACAAGAAATTAATCTTCAGTATTTTCAAAAAGGAGGTCCAATAAATTAAGTTGGACCTGAATAACATAAAAACCATATAGTACAGTTTGGAACAACAAATTCTAAATGGAAGGAGATTAAAATACATAAAATTTATTGAAGTGTAGGATTCCATGGCCATTGTGGAGTTTTTGATATTGTTAGACGTGACCTTCCTTATGGTATTAGACTGACGACTGAATGACAAAGATCTTAATTTTCAAAAACTTGGCATTGTCTGATAGGATACTGAGTATGATAAGAAGGGGTGTTAGGTATCCTTCATTGGTCTTTATTAATTGTCATTGTTCAAAATGGACAACCTTGATTGGTATTTCCATTATTTATAACAAGAAAATAAGTTAATGAAAAATGCAGCAGTTGAGATATTATGCTTGTGGGGGCTAGTGTGCTTGTGCTCTATGGATGTTCAGCTGCCACAGTGTCCACAGTGTTCCTGTATGATTTTGGAAGTGCTGTCATATCGTAGTGCTCTTATTCATCTACATCTACATGGATACTCTGCAAATCACATTGAAGTGCATGGCAGAGGGTTCATTGAACCACTTTTATGATATTTCTCTATAGTTCCACTCTCTAATACCTCACAGGGTAAAGGAACACCAAAATCTTTCTGTTTTTGATCTGATTTCTCTTATTTTATTATGATGATCATGTCTTTCTCTGTTGGTGGGTGCTAACAATATATGTTCGCATTCTGATGAGAAAGTTGGTGAAAGAAATTTCCCAAATAGGTCTCGCTGCAACAAATAATGATTTTCTTTTAATGATTTCCATCCCAACTCATGTATCATTTCTATGATACTCTCTCCCCTATATCACGATAATACAAAACAAGCTGTGGCATCCACCTGGCGTGGATGCCACAATCTACATCTACATCTACATAGATACTCTGCAAATCACATTCAGGTGCCTGGCAGAGGGTTCATTAACCACTTTCATAACTTTTCTGTACCATTCCATTCTCTAATAGCGCGCGGGAAGAAAGAACACCTAAATCGTTCAGTTTTTGACCCGATTTCTCTTATTTTATTGGGATGGTCATGTCTCCCTAAGTAGGTGGGTGATAGCAAAATATTTTCACATTCAGAACTAAAAGTTGGTGATTGAAACTTCGTAAACAGATCACGCCGTAATGAATAACGTCACGCCTTTCTTGCCTTTCTTGAATCTTGGAGTAACTTGGGCAACTTTCCAGTCTTTGGTTACGGATCTTTCGCTGAGTGATCGGTTGTAAATGATAGCTAAGTACCGAGCTATTGCATCAGCATACTCTGAGAGGAATATAGTTGGTATACAATCTGGCCCGGAAGATTTATTTTTGTTTAGTGACTTAAGTTTTTTTATTACTCCAGGAACATCTACTTCTAAGTTTTGCATGCTGGCAGATGTTCTTGGATTGAATACTGGAGTGTTCACTTCGTCTTCTTAGGTGAACGAATTTTGGAAATACTCCAAAATAGGACGCACAAGTGTAGGGTAGGCAGTTTCTTTAGCAGAACTGTTATATCTTCTAAGTGTCCTGCCAATGAAATGTAGTCTTTGGTTTGCCTTCCTTACAATATTTTCTATGTGTACTTTTGATCTGTTGACTTTACTAACTGCTAGCGAGTGGTCAAGACAGTGGAAGTTTGTACCCCTCTTCTCTATTCATGTTGGTTATTGATGTGTATTTCTGCCAAATATATAATCATTCTCCATAATGTAAATGGCTATTTTGCCGGTATGCATGATTCTGAAAATATTGTCTTTGCTTCACTCATCCTGGTGCTACACCACTATTATTGGCTTGCTGTATCACTTGAACGTATCTTTCATGTTCAGTTGTTTGAACTGCTTCTCTGTCTCACCTGCATATAGTACTCATCACTTTTCACTGGCAGATGATGTATCAGACTTCAGCGCTATGTTGCTTTTTGACTCGATTTTTCACTAAACTAAGAAAATCTTCTGTTGATGTTCTGCTTGGTGGAGAATTTGGCTTTTTGTTCAGTGACCTCTTATGTGTATGTTAATAAGGTAATGTTTGGATGTGAAAGATTATAACAAACAAGTGGAGGACCATACTGAACCCATTTATAAGAAACTGAAGGTAGATGTGATAATCATATGAACACAAACACTGCTAGAGCATACTATAATGAACATCATCATCATCACCAGAAACTCATTTGACTACTTCTACAATATAAGGGGACCATACCGAGGTAAGTGATAGTGAAGCAGCTGATTCCCCCCCCCCCCCACTCATCCAATCAACATTTACTGAACAATGCGATTCCAGCACAACCTACCACAATTTGCATTGACTTCTATTATGTGTCAGAGACATTCGGTGACCCATCATCTTTGATTACATGAGGACAATTGTTATTTGTCAAATGGATAGAAAGATGTGTATGTATATTTTTCTGAAATCAGTGAATACTGTTAGAGATATTTAATTAAGTTGTAATTGATGTAATGGACTGCAGATATGTATATAGGAGAAAATTTATGAATGTAAATCATATGAAAAAAGGGGCAGAACTACAAATTATCAGTTAATTAATATGTTAATGATATAGTGTGTAATATTCACTTTATTTTTCCCTCTCTTACATCTTCTAGCAATCATTTATGAATGTAAATTAAATGTTTAGACATGTAATAGTACTTGAGGGTATGTATTGTATCAGAAACTCTTATAATTGATTAGTTTGATTCTGAAGATTCTAGAACATTTACTGGATTGTTCATATTTTATAACTTTCTCACGCCTTTTAGCAACTACTTATGTATGTAAAATACATTTTTAGACCTATGGAAGTATGACCCAATACGTAAATAGCCAGTAACTTATGTTGTTCA
The DNA here is from genome assembly GCA_026315105.1 of Locusta migratoria. Taxonomy (NCBI): domain Eukaryota; kingdom Metazoa; phylum Arthropoda; class Insecta; order Orthoptera; family Acrididae; genus Locusta; species Locusta migratoria. Next base: position 654,059,062 of record CM048744.1, on the reverse strand, counting down.
TAAGTTTGATAATTAAGATTCTGGAACATTCAATGCAATTAGACAATACATATCTATCAGTTTTGGATTATGAATCACAACACATGAAATTTACATTGGAAAATCTGATTGAAATGTCAGTAATGGAGAATTGATAATAACTCATCGTAAAGAGACTCACTGAGCTGCTGACAGGCGCGAAAATAGATAATCACATTCACACAACTTAAATTTTCAGCTGTGGCCTTTGTCAGAAAAAGTTGAGACCTCAACCTAACTTCCCATCCCTGCACCCTATGCTTAACATCTACCCCCTTCCTTCCTCACTCATTATCCTCCATCTCATGTTTTCCTTGCAACTGTGTATTGTCACTTACAACATCCTCTCCATTTATTACCTTTTATTTCTACTTATTTTTTTTATTTTTTCTATCTTCTTCCTGTTTTTCCTATTTTTATTTTTACTTTTTTATGCTATTTTTATTTTTACTTTTTTATGCTATTTTTATTTTTTCTTATTACTCTTATAGTTTAAAATCTCCCCACTCCCTCCTCACACTCTTCTACCCTCCCTTTTATCCTTTCCTACCCCTTCCCTTCTCTATATCGAATGCTGCAATTCAAAGTCCTGCCTATCAGAGCCTTTACAATCCATCATGCAATGCGGAACTTTCCATCCCCACCTTTATCTGGCATCCTTTCCCCTCCACTCCCCATCTCACTGTCTAGATGCTTGTGATTCTGGAGTGGCTGGACATGATGGGTGTGTTTGTAGAGTTGACTGAGCGATTCCGTAAATGTATGTGTTTCTTTTTCTGAAAAGGCCATGGCCGAAAATTTAAGTTGAGTGAATGTGATTATCTATTTTCATGTCTGTCAGCAGCTCATTGAGCCTCTTTACGGTGAGTTGTTATCAATCCTCCATGATTGACAAACACGAAATGCCTGTTAGCTGGAAAATTTTTGGATATGTGTCCAAACCTGTGTATATGTCTGCTAAGTCCCTGCCAAATTATTTTTCATGTAGTTAGTTAAATAAGTTTACATATTGTTGTAGCACATTTCACAGTTTTCCAACTATTACATAATATTGTATAAAATGGCATTTCATCTGCTTGTTATATACATTATTACAACTGTTCTTTAGTTTTCAATCAATTTATTACACTGAAAAGAAATTATAAACTAAAATGTTAATTGTTTATAATAATACAAGAATTGTTATGATGTTGCATAAGGCGAGTGCGCAAAGTCCTTAGGAGAGTGGCTTTAGTAGTTCAATTCAGTTGGCAGAGTGGAGCAGTTGTGTAGGGTGTTCTATACAAGTTTGTTATTGTGAAGTTGGCATCAGTTATCTTTACAAGGTCATTGTGGCACCATTACATGTTCTTAGACTGTCATTATTTGTTAATCTTCTCACAAAGGGCACCGAGTACAATCCATAACAGGAACCAAAGAAATATGGGGTGCTGAAGATTCACAAAGAGAATTTAACTTTGAAGGCCTATAGTGAACAGTATTAATCAGCAACATAGAAACTAGCAAAAAATGACACTGAAGTTTGAATTTATAGTGAATCACATAGTTTCTTACATTAACAGGTACACTCTACAAGCATTTGGCTGCTAGCAGTAGCAGTGGTACATGAAAGCACTCATAGAGCAACTCTCAAATGTTCGACATCACTACGTATTTGTACACAGAGCACAATAACATACCAACCTGCACTAGGCATCATCTATATTTGACGTCATGTAGGAACGCAGTCCAGTTTTCAGCTGTTCTGTGCATCCCCCTCCATTACTGCACTGGAAGCCAATAATATTCATTCTCTAGGCATGTGACTGGCTGCAAGTTACACAGCCTTCACTGTAGCCCCTCTCCTCCAAATTTCTCCTATCACTCCATCTCTATGTGTGGAAGAGCCTTCCTACATGACGCCAACTATAAACAGCATTATGTAGCTCATTGACCTATTTCCACTGATTAAAAAAAAAAAAAAAATAATAATACAACCACCCCACCCCCATGAACCACAGACATTGCTGAGGTGGGGTGGCTTGCATGCCTCAAAGATGCAGATAGCTGTACCAGAGGTGCAACCACAGTGGAGGGATATCTGTGGAGAGGCCAGACAAACGGCTGAAAGCAAGGGGACACTACAGTCGTTACTTCTCCCGAGGACATGCATCTCTACTGTATGACTATATGATGATGGAATCTTCTTGGGTAAAATATTCTGGAGGTAAAATAGTCCCCTATTTGGATCTCAGGGCGGGGACTACTCAGGAGGACATCATCACCAAGAAAAATAAAACAAGCATTCTACGGGTGGAGGGTGGAATGTTCTAACCCTTAATCATGTAGGTAAGCTAGAAAATTTGAAAAGAGAAATGTATAAGTTAAAGTTAGATATGGTAGGGATTAGTGAAGTTTGGTGGCAGGATGAACAGGATTTCTGGTCAGGTGAGTACAGGGTTATCGATACAAATTCAGTTGGTGGTAACGCAGGAGTAGGTCTGATCGTGAATAAGAAAATAGGAATGCGGGTAAGTTACCATAGTGAATGCATTATCGTAGGAAAGATAGACATGAAGCCAACACCGACCACAGTAGTGCAAGTTTATATGCCAACTAGCACGGCCGATGTGAGGATATTGAAAAAATGTATGAGGAGATAAAAGAAATCATTTAGAAAGTTAAGGGAGATGAAAACTTGATTGTGATGGGGGACTGGAACTCCGTAGTAGGAAAGGGAAGAGAAGGAAATGTAGTAGGTGAATATGGACTGGGAAAAAGAAATGAAAGAGGAGATCGTTTGTAGAATTTTGTACAGAGCACAATTTACTGATCCCCAACAGTTCATTTAATCATCATGAAAGAAGGCTGTATACATGGAAGAGACCAGGAGACACTGGAAGGTACCAGATTGACTTTATAATGGTAAGGAATAGATTTAGAAACCAGGTTATATAAACTGTAAGACATATCCAGGAGCAGATATGGACTCTAACCATAACTTATTGGTTATGAACTTCAGATTAAAACTTAAGAGACTGCAGAAAGGTAGAAAAGTTAGGAGATGGAACCTGGACAAATTGAAGGAACCAGAGGTGGCTGAGAGTTTAAGAGCTAGCATTAGGCAAGGATTGGCTCAAACGGGGGAAAGTAATACAGTAGAAGAAGAATTTGTAGCTCTAAGAAATAGGGTAGTGAAGGCTGCAGAGGACCATTTAGGCAGAAGGACAAGGCCTAATAGAAATCCCTGGACAACACAGGATATACTGAACTTAATTGATGAGAGGAGAAAATATAAAAATTCAGCAAGTGAACCAGGAAAAAGGGAGTACAAATGTCTGAAAATGAGATTCACAGGAAGTGCAGACTGGCTAAGCAGGAGTGGCTAGAGGACAAATGCAGAAACATAGAAGAATGCATAACTAGGGGAAAGATAGATACTGCCTACAGGAAAATAAGAGATATTTGGAGACAAGAAAAGCAGTTGTTTGAATATCAAGAACTCAGATGGAAAACCGATACTAAGCAAAGAGGGGAAAGCTGAACTGTGGAAAGAATATATAGAGGGCCTATACAAAGAAAATAAACTTGAAGGTAATATTCTAGAAATGGAAGACGAAGTGGAGGAAGATGAGATAGGAGATATCATACTGCGAGAATAATTTGACAGAGTGCTGAAGGACTTGAGTCAAAACACGGCCCTTGGAGTAGATGATATTCTGTTTGAACTTCTGATATCATTAGGAGAACCAGTCGTGAAAAAATTGTATCACCTGGTATGCAAGATGTATGAGATGGGGGAAGTACCCTCTGACTTCAAGAAGAATATCGTAATTCCAATTCCAAAGAAAGCAAGTGCAAAACAAGTGTGAATTATACAGAACTATCAGTTTAACAAGTCATGGTTACTAACACGAATTATTTACAGATGAATGGAAAAACTTGTGGAATCTGAGCTTGGGGAAGATCAGTTTGGATTTAGGAAAAACACAGGAGGCAATACTCACGTTACAACTTATATTAGAAGATAGGCTCAGGAAAGGGAAACCTACATTCTTAGCATTTGTCAATTTGGAGAAAGCTTTTGACAATGTTGATTGGAATACATTCTTTCAAATTATGAAGGCAGCAGGGGTAAAATATAGGGAGCGAAGGTTTATATTCAACAGATACAAAAACCAGACAGCGCTTATTAGAGTCAAAGGGCAAGAAAGGGATGCAGAGGTTGGGATGGTAGTAAGACAGGGTTGTAGCCTTTCAACAATGTTGTTCAATCTGTATATTGAACAGGCAGTGAAGGAATGGAAGGAGAAATTTGGAGAGGGCATTAAAGTGCAGGGAGAAGAAATAAAAACATTGCAGTTTACTGATGACATAGTAATTCTGTGAGAGACTGCAAAAGATCTGGAAGAGCAATTGAATGGAATGGACAATGTCTTGAAAGGAAGATATAAGATGAACATAAACAAGAGTAAAACGAAGGTAATGGAATGCAGTGTCAGAAAATCAGGCAATGCTGAAGGAATTAGATTAGGTAATGAGACAATAAAAGTAGTAGATGAATTTCGTTATTTGGGTAGCAAGATAACTTCTGATGGCCGAAGTAAAGAAGATATAAAATGCAGAATGGCTATGGGAATAAAAGCGTTTCTGAAGAAGCGAAATTTGCTGACATCCAACATTAATTTAAATGTTAGGAAGTCCTTTCTGAAAGCATTTGTCTGGAGTGTAGCATTGTATGGGAGTGAAACGTGGACGATAAGGAGTTCAGATAAAAAGATGATAAAAGCTTTTGAAATGTGGTGCTACAGATGATTGATGAAAATTAGATGGGTAGATCACGTAACTAATGAGAAGGTGATTTAACCGAATTGGGGAGAAAAGGAGTTTCTGGCATATCCTGACTAAGAGAAGGAATAGATTGGTTGGACACATTTTGAGACATCAAAGAATTGTCAACTTAGCATTAGAAGGAATTGTGTGGGATAAAAATCTTAGAGGGAGACCAAGGGACGAATATAGTAAGCAGATTCAAAAGGATGTAGGTTGCCGAACGTATTCTCAGATGAAGAGACTTGCACAGGACAGGGTTGCGTGGAGAGCTGCATCAAACCAGTCTGCGGACTGTAGACCTCAACAGCAATACAACTACCAACCATGGTCATCTCTTTCTAACCATGACATGAAATGAAGCTAAGATAAATAAAGGAGTGCCCTCCCCCCAAACCCCTCCTCATACACAATGCCATTTGAAATTGTATATGACACTTTACCTGTATCCTGCAGATGACTAAAAAATTGTACAGTTCATACCACTGAGCAAAATTGTATAACCTGTCCCACATCTGTAGAAATAAGATGGTTTGGAGGGGTTGTCAGGATGGAGATGAAGCAGGGAAGGCTTGTGGGCATCTTAGGAAGGGGTGACTGATTGATAAATAAAAGATAGAATTCAAATAAGTGTTGGCTATATATATTACATAGTGGGACTCGCCCTGTGGTCAGTTGCAACAAATTAATTGCAACGTCGTTTTAGTGGATTAGGAATCACAAGAGGTGATGTTTATGATTCACATAGTTGTTAGCTGATACCAAACAGCCACTAAGCAGGAGTGGACAGCATGATGCTGTGCTCCCACACAGAGGCTGGGCATCAGGAGTGCGTCTGTTCTGTATGAAAGTTGGAATGAAAGAGAGCAAAGAAACTGATTCTCACACCTGAGAGTCCTTCAGAGTGGCACAAGTGATCAATCATGTGCGCCCGCTATTGTCTGTCATAGTAACACTGAAACATCAGTAAATTTAGCAAGTTCATCAAAGGAAGGCATGATTTTGGAATTGGCAATCCATATTTGTTCTGACCGGCTCTGTCCTGGAAAGTGGACAGGATTGCTCATATTGTCATGGCAGATGCTGCAGTGGGAAAACACTTGTAAAACTTAGCCAAAGCTTTAAAATTAAAATTTCAAACTATTTCCCAAAACTAGATTGGCTGGTCATTCTGTACATATGCAAACAGCTGTTAATGCCAGTTTATGAATACCAAAGCCTTGATCATTCAGATGTCAGAACAACACCTTGAAGGAGGTAATTTTTGGCTATTGCAAATATGTTGGAGAGTATTATATTTTCACATTGTAGTCACATATGCAGACGAATCCTGTCATGTAATAGTGACTTCATGGAAAAATCACTTCAGATATATTTACCTGATCTACGTGAATGTTTTCCATAACCATTCACTTTGTACAGTATATTGTAGAAATCTATGTTGGACGTTACTGATAAAATTATACTTTCAGTAGATGACCATAATGTTGTGGCCAAACTATATTTTCCAGAATCAACAGCATCCTTTGTTAACTGAGCATACCTATCAATTTCAGCATAACCTTCACTGTCTATCATTCCCTGTGAACATACAAAATATAATAATTTTAACATGAAAAATAATTATATGCACGCGCGCGCGCGCACACACACACACACACACACACACACACACACACACACACACACACACATTTTGATGTTACTGGGATGAGCAGCGATTTTAGGTGGAGTGAGTGTGGAAGAGAAAAATGAAACTGATATGTGTATTAAGCAAGGTGGTGCTGCTGGTGGTGGTAGTGTTGGTGTGTGTGTGTAGGAAGGGGGGGGGGAGAGATTGGGGGCAAAAAGTTTATAGGCTATTTCTTTTGGGGTAGGGTAGGGATGAGACAGTGAGGCGACTCGAGTGCACCGAGAATTTCTCGAGCTGCTGGTGCTCGAGCAGTTCTCAAGATGCTCATGAGAAGCAGCAAAAACCAAAGTTACAGAGTTGGCAGTACTTTCAGAGGATGGTTACATCTGTTGCAAAGCTCCATAGTGTAGCAAAAAATACAACAGGCATGATAAGACATTTAAAATTAACACAATATATCTAGCAATCTAACAGATTCATTCACGGATACAGAAGTGCATACTTTTATTAATAAAAGTCAGACAAAATACCAAGCTATTATGTATGTTATTCATTCAAACTACATTAAAAGGAAATTCGGTAAAAGTGTTGGATAGTGCCTGATACAGTTCGCCACTATCGGAAAACTGCAATTTTAGTTTGGCTCTTATAACATGCATCAAAATTAGCACTATACAAAGTTTTGAACAGAATAAGGGCTTAACAACAAACAGCCAATATTGCAGTTGTAAATTGGGGTGGCTGTGTTGAGAAAGTACCTTAGATTTAAGCTGAAATAAGGATGGAAGCTTAGGTACATAACAGTGCCTAATACTGTAAGCTGTGCCAAATTAGTAATTGTAGGTAAGGAGTTTTTGTGTGTACTGTAACATGTAGCATTTTTCTCTCAAGTAAGTATAAATATATGAAAAATGCTCGCCCCCCCCCCCCTATTATTTTTGTTTTCTGAGATTATTTTTGTTTTCTTTTACTGATATTTTCAATTTCCCACACAGGTGGGCGGGCTGCCTCGAGTGAGTAAGCTGCTCTTCAGCAAAGGGTTTAACACTAATTATTGATAACCAGGTACATAAAAACAAGAAGAGAAAAGGAGACTTTTTTTCTCTGTCGATGATTTCAATTCCCCCCTCCTGGAGGTCTGAGAAACATTCTGCAATTACTTTCATTCGTAATAATAATGTTTTTGTTTCATATGAGATATGTGTTGTAATTAATAATAGTCCTATGATTTTTATCTTCTGTGAAACATTCTACTACTAAAATAATTCAGTTTCTTCCCTGCACATCATACGGAATACAATTATTATGACTGCTCTGTCCCAATGCTTCCTTGTAGAGTAGCTTTTCTCAGCCTCCAGAGAGCGCAGCACTGCTGAAAATTTCTTGACAGTACTTGAGAGTACTTAGCATCACACATTTCTCAAGCATGCTCCTAACCTAGCCATAGGGTAGGGAAAGTAGCTGCATGCTTGCAAGAATCAAGGGTTTGCTTGCAGAAGCAGTGAGAGGAAAAACAGGACACACTGTTTTATTTTATCAAATAATGGAACATCTAGGAAGGAATATAAATATTTTGTGGAGGATAGATCGACACTCACCACACAGATGTTGCACTGAGTCACATATAGGCAAACTTAACTGCTTCTCAGCACGTTTCAGACGAAAGGGCCTTCTACACAGACATGATACTGTCACCAGCTACTGTGGCAAAAATGAACAGCTCACCACAGCAGCTGAAGGCAGTGGTTGTGTGTGTGAAAGATTAACCGCTGAGAAGCCTTTTAAGTGTCTTATCTGCAACTCATTGTGTCATCTGTAACACTTATTTATCAGCTTCTGTGGAAGTATTAAAACCAAATATAATGGGTAATGGAACAACCAGTACATTGTAGCATCTAGTAATCATGGTCTGCTGTATGTTGTTAGTTAGAGCCACAGTATTCTTGTTTAAAAGGATTGCTATTAAGAGATGATTATCCATTAATGCAAAACATCCTTCATTTATATTGAATGTTATTTGATTGTTCATTGTTCCTCGATAGGCCTTGGCCACCTCAACAATTTTCCTCATCTCTCTCTGTTTTCAACTTCTCTCTTCCGTCCCCGGATTCCCATCTTGGTAAGGTCAGCCAGCATGTTCTTCATGCATCCAGTTCTGGTCTGTCTTTCCTTCTGGTAGAGTATATTCTAGTAAGGACCAACTGAATATTCAGTTTTTATTTCAGCCATAGTCTGTTTCAGCCAGAAATTAGCTGAATCTTCGGCTCAGCAGAAACTAGCTTTCTTGAACTTACGGTTGAAGTTGGGTCATATTCGGGATCAATTCAGTGCATGTAAAAATTGTATTGTCAATCACAATATAATGCAATCATATCTTATAGTGATATTCTTATACTGTGTAACAATTTAACTTATTCAGTATTCAGTTAATGGAATGGGTTCGCATATTATTGTGCTGAAAATTTCTTTTTATGTATTTCCTTGAAAATGAAGGACTTTTGCATTTGCGTTTGGAAAACACTGATCATGTGGTACACAGCTTTTCCTATTGAATTTGTGTAAATTTGAACTGATTATGATCATACTGTTTATCAGAACTGTGAAATTCTTTTTCAAAATATTAAAGATAAGCATGAAGCAATGAATTAAAATTTGTGATGTGGCAGGGAATCGAACCCGGAGCTCCATGTTTTCTAGGCAGACGTCTTACCATTAGACCACCACACCATTAACAACTAAGGCGCCTTGGAATAGTCTAAGAACAACTTCCTTCCATGTCAAAAACTTTAATTCAGCTTCTGTGTTCCATAGAAAATTGTCAAAAAATGTCCAAATGTTTGTTGAGCTTATGGGACTTAACTACGGGGTCATCAGTCCCTAAACTTACAAACTACTTATGAACTAGCTACTACTAAGGACGGCACCAATATCCATGCCTGAGGGGGGATTCGAACCCTCGACCATAGTGGCCGTGCAGACCGTGACTTATGCGCTGCAGAAGGCTCAGCCACCACGGCCGGCAGATAATTGTCACTGCTGCCAAGGCTCTCAATGCAGTGGAATAGCACCTTGGCAATGGACATAGTGGAACATTCCTGCTAAGATGATATAAATATCAATTTAAATATAAATTCAGAAAACCTGAGATGGTTTTTCGTCTCGAATATGTCCAAGATATTAAAGATAAACATGAAACAATGAATTAAAAATTTGTGATGCGGCCGAGAATCAAACCTGGACCTCAATTCTTACTAGGCAGACGTCTTACCGTTAGACCACCACACCACTAACGACTAAGGTGCCTCCAAATAGACGGTAAGATGTCTGCCTAGTAAGCATGGAGGTCTGGGTTCGATTCCCAGCCGCATCACAAATTTTAATTCATTGCTTCACGTTTATCTTTCATGTCTTGGACATATTCAAGATGAAAAACCATCCCAGGGTTTCTCAATTCATATTTAAATTGATATTTTTCAAAATACTTTTTGCAGCATTTTCTTTTTTTTTTCTTCTCTACTGGGCCTGCACTATATACAAGGTCAAAATATGACATTATCTTAATATGGAAATCCAAGTTTGCTGCTAAGAATATTTATTCAGCTTATGCAAATTGACTCCACTACAAGCTTGTTTCGGCTTTTGCCATTTTCAAGTGGACCTTGTATTGTAAACGTATTTTATTATACATTGTATTGTAAACGTATTTTATTATACATTGTATTGTAAACGTATTTTATTATACATTGTATTGTAAACATAGATAATTATTTTATTATACATCACTAGGTCCACTTGAAAATGGCAAAAGCCAAAACAAGCTTGTAGTGGAGTCAATTTGCATAGGCTGAATAAATATTGTTAGCAGCAAACTTGGATTTCCATATTACGATAATGTCATATTTTGCAGCATTGATTTGTTTTGACCACTTGACCGTTGCACTGATAAAGAGTGTGTGACATGTCTTTCCAGCTGGCATCTTTGGGGCCACGGCTTCCCTGTACCTGCCAGCCATCTTTGGTATTCAGTCTTGTTGTAGCTTTTGGTTCATTCTCAGTAAAGTGTCAGATTAAAGTACATGTGATTATTATTGGGGTTCCAACCCACATGAAACCCATACTGGTGACACCATAGTCTTGTTCACCGCTGATTTACGTGAGTTGAGCAGCGACATTCTGTTTTTTGAATGGAATTGCACCGACCACATGCTCCGACAACGAAGTGCAGCTGCTTCTAATAACTTTGTCAGGCTTCCAGACTTGGACTTGCCTCTCACGGCATTCATTACAGTGCGTGCATCAACCGCCTGATCAATTATGGACAGTTTTTGCATGTCATGCACCTTTTTCTGCACGTGCAGCTGACTTCGACTATGTTAACAACGTGTTGGCCAACTTTGTGTAATCCACTCTACCAAGTGTATTCAGTGACACTCTGAACAGATCTGCGCACTCTGTCAATGGTGATGTGAACTTTAACAATCCTTAAAGTGCTACTGTGTCCTTTGTGCTTTCCACATCCCACTCGCACATCTTCGAGGCTCCACCTGATACAACCAAAGTGTCAAGCTCCCTCATGATGCCACAGCAAGTTGTCACCTACACTGCCAGTGATGTTCCAGAGGCACCATCATCACCACCATCTGGGTGCCTTCCTAAGCTGCCGCCTTTATCTATTGAGGGTCCCTCGATATGGTTCACTTTGGCTGAACAAGTATTCAACCATTAGCCAGAAGATACCATTCAACACACAACCCATGAGGAACACTTGGGGGACAAGAGGTCATCACATCTTAATCTTTTTGTCAACAAACATGGCTGTGTGCTCAAGCAAACTCCCGCTTGCAGTCCAGACTGCCTTCACTTACAACATTCTGCAAATGCCGACAGAGTCTACAATACCTACATACCCAAAACATATGAACGGCAAGCTACATCCAAGATGCAATCTTACCAGCATGCCCCTGCTACTGGGTGGAGCCACTCGCACTTCAGTCTGTTATGAAGAAACCAGGGGCACACATATGCCTATGCCCAGACTGGGTGTCAGCATCGCCGTCCCTGCCAAGAGACCTGCACTACCTGTAAGCAGCTCCTCCAGTGCTGAGGATGGCCACCGCTGCTAATTTTTCCCCACAAGAACAAGCTCCATACTATCACTACTGCTATTTCTACAGCCAGTTCAGTGACGATGCAAGGAAGTGATGTTCGCTGTGTCACCACATAAATGCCTAGCACAGGACGGTTTAGGTGCTGCCTCCTGCTTGGACAACCGTGGGCGCCTACATGTTTTTCATTCCGTTAATGATTTTTCACCATCGAGTGATCATTTGTACGTATGTCACTGTGCTTCAGATGTTCGTTTCTTGATTGACACCAACACTGATGTATCACTATTGTCACTTTCAATGGCTACCGGACCTCTCCACCCTCAAAGTGCTGTACTTCATGCTGTTAGTGCCACACAGCTGGCGTGTCAAGTTCAGTGACTTTTACTGTTTGCTTGTCGCGGAACTGCAAACTTTCATGGAACATTTTGTACTGGAATATTAACCAATAGTAGTAGCAAAGGGCATGTATAGAATTGTTCAAAAGGCTTGGAACTATGACAGTACCAAGTGAATACATATATCAAAACACGGTGTACTCAAAGTCATCTTCATCTGTATATAATGAACAGAACAATATGTAATCATGAAACAAGAACCAGGCTCTGTTTCCACCTAACCAGAAGAAATGAGGCTAAAACACAAAATAGTAAAACACAAAATAGTTTAATATGCCTTATAATAAAATTGTATAAAAAGCTGCCACAAGAAATAAAAAATGTAAATGATCACCACACCTTTCATCAAAAGTACACCTACTAAAGAATTGTTATTATACAGTAGACGAGTAATTATAGTAACTGTAGATAGTAACTAAATTTAAATGAATTTTTAATAGGTAATAACTTAGTAAAACATATAATTTAAAAATTGACCATGTAAGGCTAGAAATGTATCCATTAAACAATACCTGTTATTGTTAATGAAGATTGAAAATTACTGTATAGAGGATTTAACGTAAATAAACATTGTAATAATCTATGAAACAACAGAATAAAAACTGTGTTAGGTGTGTTAATTTATAAGTAATAATGTTGTAAAATTTGATGACATACATACAATGTATTTATTTAATGCATGAATACATCAATAAAAAAAGGAAATAGGATGGGTCCTTATCCTTGAGGGACTCCACTTTTTATTTATCCTGCATCTGATAATAAATAAAATGGTATCATGTAGTTCATGTGCTTCCATTTTTTGTTCCCAATTTGATAATTATGGGGAGAACCATTGTTATGTAGTGTCTGTATTGCTGTAATTTTGGAGCTCTTCCAACAGGAGTATGTGGTCAAAGATGTTAAAAGCTTTGTTTAGTTATATGAAAAAGCTGCCATCTTTAAATTGTTTTTTAAAGTGTAGTTATAAACCTTATAAATGACACTAGTCATAGATTTAGTTTTCCGGAACCATGCTGAACTCTGTTTAGGAATGCATTTATCTGTTATGTGTAATTCTTTCAGTGATTCTGGCAGAACCTAATAATATAGAAACTGATCTATAATTTTTTAATTTTGCTTTGTCACCTTTTTAATGAACAAGGATCACTGTGACAATTTTGAAACAGTCTGGAAAGGTCCCGTTGTAAAGGAAGTATTAATTACATCCTCAAAGGGCATAGCAATATTGGTAATAAATTTCTTTGTGAGGAAGTCTGGTATATCATCCACTCTTGAGGACATTTGTTTTGAAGAATTAACTAAGGATGAATTAATGTATGCATTAATTATGAATCTATTCTTTCAGTCAGAGTTGTTTGGTAGACATAACTGTTTTATTATTATTATTATTATTTGTTTATTTTTTTATTTTTTTTTCACTGGGCAGTAAGTAGACTGAGTTGGTTAATTTTTGGCTTTCAAAATTACTCATTTTGCTGTTAGATTGTATGTATAAATATTTGGTACAGAGCAGTTGCTGTAAGTTTTGTATTCCTTTTTTGGTATTTAGTATTGTTTGATTTAAATCAATAGTGAGTTCCCAACACAGACCAGTTGATTCCTTGCCTACATGTATCCCAATTATTAATGTCTCAATTTTGTTGAGTAATGTCAATGATTCATTTAAAGAGTGATAGATAAACATGACAACTGTATTTTCACCACTAATTTCTACAATGTTGCGCTATAGTCTCTTTTAGCATTAAGGTACTGAAAATTGTAAATAGTTTTGTGTTTCAACCCACTTTTAATTTAAATGGCAGTACCTTCACTTTTGATTACTTTTACAGGAGTAGTTCGCAAGTTTGTAAACTGGTCTAGTTCCATAATTTAAGATTAATATAATAATAATAATATATGGTTCTAATTAGGTGATGGCATGAATTTCTTACCGTCTGCAACAGAAATGGTGCCCAACCAAGCACTGAGTCTATGGGAGAAACCCAAGAATCTCCCATGGCAACTCCTCCGAGTGAGACTGTCACTTCTCCAGCTTTATTTGCCTGTCAAAATATTGATACACATAATGATATAAGTTAGTAGTGATAATTATTTTTGAGGGGGGGGGGGACGAGGGGGGACAGAGCAAGATTAATGTAAAGTTGAGTTCTTTTAAGTACACACACCATGGTATTTTTTTTATCAGTTTTGCTGGTTATATTTAGAGGATAATTTGTGCTGAACCCTCTTTTACCTTACCAGAGTCAATCTTTTTTATTGATGACAATAAATCACGAAAAATATAGCCTTTTCTACATCTACATGGGATACTTTGCAAATCACATTTAAGTGCCTGGCAGAGGGTGCCTGAATCTCTCTGTTCGGGCTCTGATTTCTCGTATTTTATTCTGATGATCATTTCTACCTACGTAAGTGGGAGTCAACAATATATTTTCGCATTCGGAGGAGAATGTTGGTGATTGGAGTTTCGCAAGTAGCCCATGCCGCAGCGATAAGCGCCGTTGTTGTAATAGTTCTGTTGCATCTTTTAAGGGTTCTGCCAATAAAATGCAGTCTCGGGTTTACCTTTCCCACGACATTATCTATGTGTTCTTTCCAATTTATGTCAGAAGTAATTGTAAATCCTAGGTATTTTGTGGAGTTTGTGGCCTTCACATTTGAATGATTTATAATGTAAACAAAGTTTAACGGATTTCTTTTCGTACTCACACTTTTCATTATTTAGAGTCAACTGCCAATTCTTAGGCCATACAGATATTTTATTCAAATCGTGCTGCAGTTGGTTTTGATCTTCAGATGATTTTACTAAATGGTAAATTACGGCGTCATCTAGAAACAATTTAAGAGAGCTACTTAGATTTTCCCCTAAATCGTTTATGTAAATAAGGAATAGCAGAGGGCCAATAACACTACCCCATGGAACGCCCGAAATCACCTCTGTTTTAGTCGATGCCTTACCCTCGATTACTAGGAACTGTATCCTCTCTGAGAGGAAATCCCCTATCCAGTCGCAAATTTGGGGCAATATACTGTGTTGTTGTTGTTGTGGTCTTCAGTCCGGAGACTGGTTTGATGCAGCTCTCCACAATACCCTATCCTGAGCAAGCCTCTTCATCTCCACATAAGAGCAACAACCTACATCTGTCTGAATCTGCTTACTGTATCCATCTCTTGGTCTTCCTCTGCGATTTTTACCCCACACACTTCCCTCCAACGCTAAATTCACAATTCCTTGATGTCTAAGAATGTGTCCTACCAATCTATCCCTTCTTTTAGTCAAGGTATGCCAGAAATTTCTTTTCTCCCCAATTCTGTTCAGTACCTCCTCATTAGTTATGTGATCAACCCACCTAATCTTCAGCATTCTTCTGTAGCACCATATTTCAAAAGCTTCAATCCTCTCCCTGTCCGCACTGTTTATCGTCCATGTCTCACTCCCATACAAGGCAACACTCCACACAAATGCCTCCAGAAAGGACTTTCTTAGGTTTAAATCAATATTCGACATTAACAAATTTCTCTTTTTCAAGAACACTTTTCTACCCATTGCCATTCTGCATTTTATATCATCTGTACTGTGACCATCATTTTTTATTTTACTGCCCAAGTAACAAAACTCATCTACCTCCTTTATTGCTTCGTTTCCCAATCTAATTCCTTCAGCATCACCTGATTTTCTTACACTGCACTCCATTACCCTAGCTTTGCTCTTGTTAATCTTCATCTTATATGCACCTTTCAGCACACTGTCCATTCCGTTAAATTGCTCTTCCAGAATTACTATGTCATCGGCAAAACCCAATGTTTTTAATACTTCCCCCTGAACTTTAATTCCTTCTCCAAATTTCTCCTTGCTTTCCTTTATAGCTTGCTCAATGTACAAATTGAATAACATTGGAGAAAGACTACAACCCTGTCTTACTCCCTTTCCAACCACTGAATCCCTTTCATGCCCTTCAACTCTGACAACCACTGTCTGGTTTTTGTACAAGTTGTAAATAACCTTATACTCCCTATATTTTACTCCTACTTGCTTCAGAACTTGAAAGAGCTTATTCCAATCAACATTGTCAAAAGCCTTCTCCAAATCTACAAAAGCTAGAAATGTAGGTTTGCCTTTTCTTAATCTATCTTCTAGGATAAGCCTTAAAGTGAGTATTGCCTCCCGTGTTCCTACATTTCTCCTGAACCCAAACTGATCTTCCCCGAGGTCGGCATCTACCAGTTTTTCAATCCTTCTGTATGTAATTCGTGTTAATATTTTGCAACCGTGACTTATTAAACTGATAGTTCTATAGTTTTCACACCTGTCTGCACCTGCTTTCTTTGGAATGGGGATTATAACATTTTTCTTAAAGTCTGAGGGTACTTTGCCTGTCTCATACATCTTACACACCAGGTGAAACAGGTTTGTCATGGTTGGTTCTCCCAGAGACTTCAGTAGCTCTGAGGGAATATCCTCTACTCCAGGGGCCTTATTTCGACTTAGGTCTTTCAGGGCTCTGTCAAATTCTTCTCTCAGTACAGTATCTCCTA
The DNA here is from genome assembly GCA_026315105.1 of Locusta migratoria. Taxonomy (NCBI): domain Eukaryota; kingdom Metazoa; phylum Arthropoda; class Insecta; order Orthoptera; family Acrididae; genus Locusta; species Locusta migratoria. Next base: position 654,042,560 of record CM048744.1, on the reverse strand, counting down.
TTTGATCTTCATCTACATCCTCTTCCCTTCCTAAAATATTGTCTCGAAGTTCATTTCCTTTGTAGAGCCCCTCTATATACTCTTTCCACCTTTCAGCTTTCCCTTCTTTGCTGAGAACTGGTTTTCCATCAGTGTCCTTGATATTAATAGAGCTGTTTTTCTTATCTCCAAATGTTTCTTTTATTTTCCTGTAGGCTGTATCTATTTTTCCCCTATTTATACATTCTTCTACATCCTTGCATTTGCCTTCTAGCCACTCCTGCTTAGCCATTTTGCACTTCCTGTCAATCTCATTTTTTAGTCGTCTGTACTCCATTTTGCCCGTTTCATTTACTGCATTTTTATATTTTCTACTTTCATCAATTAAATTTAGTATTTCCTGTGATATCCAAGGATTTTTTGTAAGTCTTGCCTTTCTATCTATTTTGTCCTCAGCTGCCTTCACTATTTCATCTCTCAATGCTACCCATTCCTCTTCTACTGTTTTATTTCCTCCTGTTTCTGTCAATTGTTGCCTAAATCTTCCTCTGAAATTCTACAGAACTTCACGTTCCTTCAATTTATCTAGGTCCCATCTCCTTATCTTCCTACCTTTCTGCAGTTTTTTCGGTTTCAGCCTACAGTTCATGACTAACAAGTTATGGTCAGAGTCTATGTCTGCCCCTGGGTATGTCCTACACTTCAAAACCTGGTTCCGAAATCTATGTCTTACCATTATAAAATCTATCTGGTATCTCCCGGTGTCTCCTGGTCTCTTCCACGTATACAACCTTCTTTTGTGATTCTTAAACCAGGTGTTTGTTATAACTAAATGATGTTATGTGCAAAATTCTACCAGGCGGCTTCCTCTTTCATTCCTTCTGCCCAGACCATATTCACCTACTATCCTCCCTTCCCTTCCTCGTTCTACTACCGAATTCCAGTCTCCCATAACAATTAAATTTTCCTCTCCCTTAATTGTCTGAATAATTTCCTTTAGCTCCTCATATATTTCTTCGATCTCCTCATCATCGGCAGAGCTAGTTGGCATATAAACCTGTACTACTGTTGTCGGTGTTGGCTTCGTATCTATCTTGACAATGATAATGCGATCACTGTGCTCATAGTAGTTTACCCGCATTCCTATTTTCTTATTCATTATCAATCCTACTCCTGTGATACCCCCAATTGATTTTGTATTTTATAATCCTGTACTCACCTGACCAGAAATCCTGTTCATCCTGCCACCGAACGTTACTAATCCCCACTATATCTAACTTCAACCTATCCATTTCCCTTTTAAAATTTTCTAATTTTCCTACTCGATTAAGGGATCTAACATTCCACGCTCCGACCCGTAGAATGCCAGTATTGTCTTTTCTGATGATCACATCCTCCTGAGTAGTACCCACCCGGAGATCCGAATGGGGGACTATTTTACCTCCGGAATATTTTACCCGAGAGGATGCCATCATCATATGTTCATACAGTAGAGCTGCATGTCCTCGGGAAAGGTAACGGCTGTAGTTTCCCCCTTGCTTTCAGCCGTTCGCAGTAGCTGTGTGGCAAAGCCATGTTAGCTGATGTTCCAAGGCAAGCTCAGTCAATCATCCCGACTGTTGCCCCTGTAACTACTGAAAAGGCTGCTGCCCCTCTTCAGGAACTACACGTTTGTCTGACCTCTCCACAGATACCCCTCCGCTGTGGTTGCACCTACGGTACGGCTATCTGTATCGTTGAGGCACGCAAGCCACCCCACCTCGGCAATGTCTGTGGTTCATGGGAGTGGCAATATACCGTAACCATACAATTTGATTAAAAGCCGTTTGTGGGGTACGGTGTCAAAAGCCTTCTGGAAATCAGGGAATACGGAATCAATTTGAGAACCCTTGTCGATAGTACACATCACTTCATGTGAGTAAAGAGCTAGTTGTGTTTCGCATGAACGATATTTTCTAAATCCATGTTGACCTTGGGCCAATAATTCATAATATTTGAATACAGGATATGTTCCAAAACCCTGCTGAAAATTGACGTCAATGAAATAGGCCTGTAGTTTAATGGGTTACTCCTACTGCCTTTCTTGAATATAGGTGTGACCTGTGCAACTTTCCAATCTTTTGGTACAGATCCTTCTTTGAGAGAGCGGTTGTATATGGCTGTTAAGTAAGGAGCTATCGCTTCAGCATAATCAGACAGAAATCTAATGGGTATACAATCTGGACCAGAAGACTTGTTCTTGTTGAGTGATTTTAGTTGCTTCACTACTCCGATGGTATCTACTTCTATGTTACTCATTACGACCTCTGTTCGTAATTTGAAATCTGGGATATTGATTTCGTCTTCTTTGGTGAATGAGTTTAGTGTCTAAAAGCTAGGTTTAGTAACTCTGCTTTAGTAGTGCTGTCATTGGCAGGATCACCATTACTATAACATAGTGAGGGTATTGTTTGTATAGTATATTTAACATATGACCAAAATCTCTTAGGGTTTTCAGTCAAACTTCAAGAAAGAGTTTCATTGTGATAAGTATTGTAGGCATCTTACATTGAAGTCCTCGCTAAATTTTGAGCTTCTGTGTAGGATCGCCAATCGTGGGGAATTTGTCTCCTTGTATTCATTATTTGGGGGGGGGGGGAGTGGACAGGCTCTATGCACCCCCCTCCCTTTGTATACACCCCTGTATCAAGTTGTGAAAATTAATGCAAATGTTATAGATGAAAAAATTATCGCATTTTAATATACTGCTAAAGACCTTGTGTTGGGGGATACACACACAAAGTTGAGTCAATAATAATAATAATAATAATAATAATAATAATAATAATAATAATAATAATAATAATAATAATAGTCCAAGAAACAAAACAAATAACAAAAAATTAAGGAATTTTGGGAACTACAAACTTTTCAAAAGTAAAATGAACAAACAAAAACTGAAAAAGAACACTCGTAGGATCCACTCCTGCAATCAAGAAAGACAGTCATCTTGTAATGCCACAGGAGATTGAACTTGTGTATTGAAGTACATGATACATGATTCTAAATGTATATTCATGTCACACAATAACCTTATATTTCTATGTTAAGTCACATACTGAGACAGACCCTTGTTTGACTTAAAAACCATTACATAACATAGCAAACATGTATTAAATGTGAGTTTGATTGTCTGATATTATGTATTTAGCTTTAAATGTACTAAATTATTAATACAAATTTAGCCCATTTAAAGCTAGATAGTAAAAGAAGACAATACATACCTTTTTAGATGTCCTATATTACACATAGATATTTCAAATACTTCTAAAATACTTCTAAAATACTGTATTATTTCCGAAATCACTTCAAGTTTGCTATAATTTACGTCTATATTTGTTAATTTTCATTTTATTCATAATATCAACAACCACCACAGTATTCAGTGCAAATATGTTTACATCTTTCGTTTTCATTTAAATATGTCACTAGCAGTATTAAAGTCAATCACAAACTGATAAGTAAACAACTTTTGTTCAAAAAGATGTTCAAATGTTTGTAAATCTATTGGACCAAACTGCGTGGTCATCAGTCCGTAGCTTACAAACTATTTAAACCTAGGTAATCTAACCTAAGGACAAACACACACACCCATGCCCCAGGGAGGACTCGAACCTCCACGGCGAGCAACCGCGCACTCCGCAGCGAGACGCTTTAGACTGCTCGGCTACTCCACCGCGGCAACTTTTGTTCCAACCATGTATCTACATCCACCAACCTGTTAATTAAGTATCTGTTTAGAATATTCAGTCCCAAATTTTAGTGATTTTATTCCTTATTTTAGCCTTTCATTAAAGGGTATATTAGGGCTCTTGAGACAAATCTACTGTAGTTAGCAAATCTGCTGATGTCAAATGCTGCAGTTAAATGGGAACCTTCAGATGTGGCCACAGCCACTGAACTGTGGCACTGCTGGCTATGTCGATGGTCTTCATTGGCGTGAGTGGTGATCACAACAAGTGACTCCACTCTCGTCTATACAAGGAACTTAATGGTAGCATTCAGACTGTGACACAGTCGCACGACCTTAATAACCAGTGATTTATCAATGTGTCAACTACCCTATTTTCTTAATCATTATTTCACTATGCCTATTAGTGTATCCTGATAATTTTCTTTGCACCTAATAAATAGTGAGAAATATGATATACTAAATTTTGATTTTTTACTAACTTCATTGTCAAAACTAGTATCTCTTCTACTGGAATGGCCAGTCTTTTCTTTGAATAGGGGGAGGGGGGAATCATCTCGTTGCAAATCATCAAATAATGTGTAAAAAAGTCTGTGGCTACATCTTCAATGCACCCAGAATCTTTTTTTAATTTTTGTTTTTATTCTTCTTCTGAAAAAACTCATAGCCAGAATCAAATCACGTTCTATGTCCACAATCACTAGAATACTGACAGATTTTATACACAAGGCAATCATAGTTTGCAATGCTGCAAACTGAAAGATTGTCAACAACTCTGCACATGTCCAGGAAGGCACTGCGTGCGAATCACTGAGTTGATCTTCAAAGTAGTCCTGTCTTAAGCCAGCCACACATGCTGTGTTTGCTGTGAAAGGTGTGGGTATAGCACGACACTTTAATGGGATATTACACAACAATCCACTGTGAAAGGTATAGTTCTAGCAAGTCAACAATCTAGCAGCACATCAGGTGGAACTACCAAGCACTGATGATTATTAGCAAACACTTTATTCATATGGTGGAATAGAGACCAATTATAAACATATGCTCACTGATGATTGCTATTGCATGCATGCACAGTTCTGGGTACTGCAGTAAGCTTTCTGCTTGTAATAGGTCAGTGAAAATGTAAGAGTGGTTGCATTGATGACCACCACCAGAGTACAGTGCCCTCACCTAACAATCTTATGAGAACCAAAGTATGAAGGTTGGAAGTCAGGTGTGACCTCCTCAACTCAGACTAAGTCAGACTGAATAAAAGTTAGGATGCTATGATAACAGCCAGGTTGAATAGAGATGCATGTGTTATGGGAGCATAATCCATTAAGGAGGGTCAGAAAATTGTAGGAATTAGTGGAGCAGAAGGCTTGAAAAATTGCCCAGGTATCTGGAGTGGCTCACCATAGACCAGATCAGCCTCTGAGGCATTGAGATCAATCTTGTAGCCTCAGGAAAATCACCAGCAGGACTTGGGTGTGCTAAGAAACCTCATTACACTGAAACAATGAGCCTAGCTGCAGCTCTACAAGTGGATTCCAGGCCACACGCAGCAATGTATGTCAAGACTGTTAGTGGTTTTAATGCCTGGCTGATATAGGTTGTGGATGCTGTCAACAGGTTGCTGGAGAAAAGTGACTGGGAGGAAGGGACATGGCTTGACAGTGGAGGTGTCAGAGATTAGTTTTCTGTCTGAGTGGGAGTTAAATGCATGCTCCAGACTGAGGCTAGTATTTGGATCTTGTTGATAAAAGTACAGCTCCCTGTCAGTTTCTTGTGCTTCAGCAAGTGTGGCCAAATCAATACAGTCAGTGATAGTGGCAACTCGTTACAGACAACTAGCAATAGTATTGCTTGTATCCCAGGTGTGCTGAATTCAGAGATGTATTCCAGTTGGTGGGACTGAAATGGTGATTTGTGACTGTTGGTCTGCTGGAAGGTACATGTCATGGGCTTGTGGTCCTTGAATATCAAAATTTCTGCACCCCCCTCCCCCCCTCCCCCAGTGATGGATGAAAACAGTGAATTGTCTCCTAGATGGTGAACAGCACCATGCCATAGGCAATCCATTGGCATTGTTTAGGACTGAACATCTTTGAAAAGAACACCAATGGCTGCCAGAACAATTGGCAGCTGAGGCGAGAGCTATCAGTGGTGGGGATGAGGGATTGGCATGGAGAGGGAAGCAGGAAGGGAGGGAAAGGATGCTAGTGGGGATGGAGCAATACGTCAGTGCTGTCTCACAGATAGGAAGGGACTGGAGTATGTGGCAGAAAGGGAGATGTACGTAAGCTGGAGTGTTGGTAGGGAAAGGAAGGGGAGAGGAGAGGGTGGGGGTGGGAACTAGTGAAGGTTTAGGCCTGGGGGATTGTGGGAGTATAGGATATACTGTATGAAGTTTGGTCTCCATTGTCACTTTCCACATTCTCAGCCAGCAGCATGGAGAGGTGGGGCATAAGCTCTTTTTGCGAGGTGCTGCTGTGGCTTAGTGGTTGATAGTGCTGTGGTAACATCTGCAACCTGAGTGTCATTTTGCCGGTCCAGCTGACTCTCAACGTATGCGCACTATGTATCCTGCATTGTTATACTGCTGCAGTGGAAGTTGGCCTTGACCTGTGCAAACTAGAGGACTGGAAATGTAGGCCAGAATGTCGGTAGTCGGATGGTGACACAGGAAACTGTAGGATGCAGTTCCTCAGACGATGATGGAGCAACAGTGTTGGCAACAGCAGCACTACCAGCACAGGTGATTTCATCAGGATTTAAAATGTACTGCATACATACAGCAATGTGATTATTCAGTACCAGCTGGCGCCACTACTTTCAGATGATCAACATGAGACTCTCATCAATAACAAACTACATTTTGTTTACAGCTCAGAGTCAGAAACCAAACACATGAACAGACTGGGACCACTGAAAACACAGCAGAATGTCACTGGTCCACAATACTAACCATCCTTGAACTATGCTATAACTTTGCATTATTTTAGCGGAACCACACAGCTCTTTGCTCAGGTGACCAGCAATAGTGTAGCTTTTCAACACTGATCATCCACCATAAACTCATCATTCAAGGGAAAATCTTTGTAAACTTAAGTTTGTTTTTATATAATAATGGAAAGTCCAGGTTGGAATAAATAATATAGTGAGGACAGTTTACAACTCACCGCAAAGACGTGGCGACGAGCTGCGACAGGCACATACAAAAGACACACACATACAACACATTCAGCTATCAGCCATGGCCTTCTTCAGAAAATAGAGCACTCACGCAATCACACAGGCACACAACACAGTCATACAACCATCACCTTCGACTGCCACACTTCGAAGTGCCAACAATTCAACATCACTGCCCTGATTTGTGGCATTCTCAGCACTAGTTCTTACTGCTTATCTGTTACTTAGTATCTGGCCAGACATTATGTTATCATCATTCTGCATGAGCTATATTATACCAACCTGTCACCTTGCAATTATTTGTTATATCTGCAAATGAAAAGGTGACTCCACTGAAACTGTCATACAAATATCATAGATTTTTATTTGGCTGTTACAAATGACCTTACAACCATCAAATTTGAAACTTACCCTGCTTGCTCCTAAAATCTACCAGTACATTATCAATTATGTGTAGATATCTAAGGGGACTACATTGATAGGAGCTTGGATAATTACTTGGTAAATGCAATTTTCTATATTAAAAGAAAGTGCTGTGGGACTTTTCTGGCAAAGGTTGTACTTATAGCAATATCTTAAAAAATATTGTCTGCATCAACAGATTATTGTATGTTTTGATGACTTAATTATTCTATCAATTTCATTTACTGTAACATGAGGGAAGGATGTGTTGCCTAAAGATTTACATTAAAAGTAATTTTTCACCCATAGATCTTTTGCTTCCCAGTTTACCTCTTTGTTATATTCTAGATAGGTTTTGTTTTGTTTCCTGAATTTTCAATTTAGAATTTTACACACATATTTTATACTTATTTATTACCCTATTTAAGGTGCTACAGTAAAGTTTGTGTTGTTGCTGTTTCTTTGGGCCATTGCTGGTTCTGAGAGAGCTGTACAGCATACACTGAAATAGACACTTGTAGTAAGCCATAATGTTGCCAAAAACACACACACACACACACACACACACACACACACACACACACACACACAGAGAGAGAGAGAGAGAGAGAGAGAGAGAGAGAGAGAGAGAGAGAGAGAGAGAGAGAGATCTTTTCCAGTACCATACTCTATAATGCACCTGGAGGAAATCTACATTCAGAAATTATATCGGTTTATTAGAGAAATAAAATTCACTGATGCAGACATGCAGAGCCGTATCTAGGCAGGTGCAACGTGTGCAAAATTAATAACTGCACAGGGGCATCACAAACCCTAAATACAGCCCTGCAGAGAAGTAGTATAAACAATGTAACAGAAGATAATGTAATGACTGATATAATACTAACCTTGTAAAGTTCAAGAGCAAATTCTGCTGCCATTTTTCCACCATATGATTCACTGAATATGTAGAGTGGAACAGTCTGGAAACTTGGGTATTTTTCCATAAATGCCTTAGTGAAGGTAACTAAATCAGCAGCAATTTCTGCATTCGTTGTTGTGTACAGTGAACTACGATCCACATAACTAAATCCTGTTCCAACAGGGTTATCTATAAACAATACATTCACCTTATGAACCTGCAAAAATAAATAAATCAGTAGATCAGACTTATAAACTGTATATTATAATTGTTAAATTTTTTTCTGTGTAATGAAATGTTTTACTGGATAGTGAAAGCTACAGATCATGTGCACATCCTAATGTATGGGATATTGTGGATTTCTTTATTATTTTTAACAACTCATCACACTGCAGACACACACATAAGAATAGACAATCACATTCACACAATCACTCAGCCATAACTCATGCATATAGACCACCAACTCTGAGTACTCCAGTGCTGGGGCAGCCAGAGATGGATGTCATTCATACATGAGTTATGCCTGAGGGACTGTGTGAATGGATGTGTTTCTTCTTCTGCTGAGGTCCATGGTCAAAAATTTAAGTTGTGGGAATGTGCTTGTCTATTTTACCTGCATGTTCATGGCCCAGCGACTGTCTTTACAGTGAGTTCTTATCTATCCTCTGTTACTGATATTCCAACCTGGATTTTTGATTGTTAGATCTTTATATTTTTTAATGCATTAATATAGAGATCTGAAATGTATGGTTTAAAATATAGCATGGTGTGCTACATTGATACCTGTCTAGTGTTGCACATGTTCTTAGGAGTTTCCGCACATGCAGCTGCTATGATATTGTTGACTTATGAACCAAATACATATTAATTTGAATGTCAGTGAGTGAGGTTCAGTCCATACTTAGCCACTAGATAGCAACATCCCTTCAACTGCATGAAACACTGCAGCATCCTCTCTACTTATTGAATAGCTAAACTAACCATTGTTTTTTATCCACAGAGCATTTATCAGAAATACAACACATACCATTTATTTGAATTCAACATCAATCAGTACTGCACCAGTAGTAAAAGTGGCAAGCTGTTCTAAAATAAATTACTAGACTATAGCCTGCCTAACAATGTTCAGCAATGTTGATAAATTAAAGGTATCAAGATATTGAGCAGATGGATAAGACTGATGGTCCATTCCCTGGTATAATACAGTTATTTTTTCATTTCATCTTCTCATTTGTAATGGTTTCTGGGACCAACAATTAAATTTACTTCTTTTACCTGTAAAAATAATTGCCCAGTTTTTTTTCTCCAGGATGCCACAATTTTTGAGGGTGTTATTAGGCTGGTACCTAAGAACACAGCTTGAATAATATTGTCACATTGAAAACTGCAGGTGGTCTGGAATTTGAAGGCTGGTCGTAAATAGAGCACAACACTTTACACTTAGAACATGTTTATTGCTAACACAAGTGTACACTCAGTACAGACTGTCTCCTGCCTTGGAGTGCTCCACTATTTATACATAGAAAGAACTTTCTGGAACTTATATCAAACATAAGAAATATAGTAATAAGGGCAGTTTACAACTTACCGCACAGATGTGGTGATGAGCTGCAACAGGCACATACAAAAGACACACACGTAAAAACTTTCAACTATTGGCCATGGCTTTCTTCAGAAAATAGAACATTTATGCAATCACACAGGCACACAACACAGTCATACAACCATCATACAATTCAAAGTGCGGCAGCCAGAGGTGACAGTTGTATGACTGTGTTATGTGCCTGTGTGATTGCGTGAATGTTATATTTTCTGAAGAAGGCCATGGCCGATAGCTGAAAGTGTTGTATATGTGTGTCTTTTGTATGTGCCTGTTGCAACTCGTTGCCAAGTCTTTGCAGTGAGTTGTACACTGTCCTTATTACTATATTATTAATTCCAACCTGGACTTTGCATTATCAAACATAAGAAACATGTAGAACATTTAGAAATAGTGAATACAAAGAAATAAACTGGGAACCGCAAAGCCACAGTGCCACGGATTCCATTGGAAGGCTCACACCATCGCTTCCCTTTCTAATAGAACAGTGATCCACTGTTAAGTTTCCTTTGGAGCCAGCTGCAGTGTCTTGGATCTAGTCATTGTTCCTCTGCATGGCAGTTATGGGGAATCCTTCCATTCTTCCTGCATGCCTTCCTTATGATGACGACGACCGGAACCAGACCCTCCTGTCGTGGTTTCTTCATTATCGTAACTGTCTGCAGAATCCTTGAACTAGAGGCCGTTCTTCATTTTTGTCGTTTCGAGGATGGCTCATAATCCTCGACTTTGTATGTGAAATCTGACAGGCAGTGTATGACAAGATACGGACCAAAGTATCATTTCAGTAACTTTTCCAATAGCCCAACTTTCCATATAGGAATAAAAACCTATACCAGATATCCTGGGCTGTATGCAAGAGGTCAGTGCTTGTCACTATACCACTGTTGGTTCTTCTCCTGGGCGTCCTGTGTCCATATGCGAGAAAGCTGTCTTGCTTCTTCAGTCCTGGTGATGTTTCACATAATTGTCCTGAGTGTTGTCAGGTTGGAACGGAAACAGCGTATCCGTTGTTGTCTCAGTTTCATGACCATGGAGCAGGAAAAACAGCGTGAAGCCTGTGGTGTTTTGCTTTGCTGTATTATAAGCAAATGTCATTACTGGCAGTACTGTATCCCAATCCTTCTGGTCAACATCGACGTACATTGACAGCATACCCGCTAATGTCTTGTTAACATGTTTTGGAAGACCATTTGTCTGAGGATAGTATGCAGTAGTGATTCTGTGGACAATGTCACAATGACTTACCTCTGATACTAGTTTTGACATGAATACTTTTCCTCAATCAGATATCATTACATGTGGCATACCATGCTTCAAAATAATGTCTTCTGCTAGGAATTTTGTGATCTTTGGAGCTTCTGCAGTCAGCACAGGTTTGGTGACAGTGTAGCAGGTGAGGTAATCAGTGTAGATTATTATCCATCAGTTACTGGTTGTCAACTTCAAGAACCTACCTAAAAGATCAATTCCAGTCCAGTGGAATGGGGCTATTGCAGATGGAATTGATACCAGATAACATGGGAGTAACTGCGGCACATGCTTCTGTCTCTGGCACTCCTTACAGTGACTCACATATTGCTTGATCAGTAGAGATCTTGCCAGTAATACCTGCATCTGATTCTGTCTAGGGACTTCACGAATCCCAGATGACTGGATATTGGAGAATCGTGTAAATAATTAAGAATAGCTGGCTGGATATGGCTGGAACAACCAGTAGCCCTATGGGGCCCAGTGGATCGTTTGTTGTCTTATACAATGTCCCGTTTATGAGTTGAAACTGTCCTTCGATTGGTTCTCCTTTACCCAAATCCTCTATGGCTTGTAATAATGCTGGATCTTCCCTTTGTTCACCTGTAATCTCACGTAACTCAGTGAGATAATGATTTTCTCAAAAGGCAGTGTCCTTGTGTTTGCACCTGATTTTGAATACCACTGTGACATCATACTCTTGGAGTCTTAGCGCCCATCTTGCTAGTCAACCTGATGAATCCTTCAAATTGGTCAGCCAACATAAAGATGATGAATGTTTACTGAATAAATACGGCCAGAACTTGTTGATAGCCCAGATAACGGTGAGACATTCCTTTTCAGTTGTAGAATAGTTGATCTTGGACTTTGAGAGAACTCTTTATGCATAGGTTATCACCTTTTCAGCACCTTCCTGAATTTGTACAAGCACTGCGCCAATTCCATAACCGCTAGTGTCTGAGTCAAGTTTGATCTCAGCATTCTCAATCATATAAGGCTAGAACTGGTGTAGACATTAGAGCCTCCTTAAGTGTCTGGAAAGCTCTTTTTTCGTCTCATGACAGTAAAACTTGGCATCTCCCTGCAGAAGTTCTTGCAATTGATGTGCCTTGTTACAAAAGCCTTTTATGAAACTAGGGTATTATGAGCAGAGCCTGAGGAAACTTCTCACATCACGGATTTGCTGAGGAGTTGGAAATTATGTGACTGACTTTACTTTATTTGGATCAGTACAGACAGCATCACCATTCACTAGGTACCCCACGATTTTCATGTCTTTGGTGACGAAGAGGCACTTCTCTGGGTTGAGGCAGAGTCCTGATATCTGAACACACTTCAACACAGTTGACAGGCAGTTTAGATGTTTCGCAAATGTCCTTGAGAAAACGACAATGTCATCTAAATAACAAAGACATGTCATCCATTTAAGATGTTGAAGCAAGTTGTCCATCATGCGTTCCAATGTGGCCGGAGGATTACATAGTCTAAATAGCATGACTTTGAATTCATAGAGGCCATCAGGTGTAATAAAAGCAGTCTTCTCCCTGTCAGCGTCGTCAACCGTGATTTATCAGTAACCTGTCTGCATGTCCATAGTTGAGAAGTATGTAGCTCCTTTCAATCAGTCTAAGGTGTCATCAATGTGCACCAACGGGTAGACATCTTTCTTCATGATTTTGTTCAGCTGCCAATAGTTGACACAAAAACACCATGTGCCATGCTTCTTCTTCACGAGGACCACCTGAAACAACCAGGGACACTCTGAAGGTTGAATAATGTCATTGTGCAACATCTTCTCCACTTCTTCCCGAATTATCTGTCTTTCAGCTGGCGACAGTCTGCACAAATGCTGGTTAATTGGTAGATGGTCCCCAGTACTGATACAGTGTTTTACTGTGGGCCATTTAATCTAGCTCTTCTCCTTCCTGGCCTGGAATACACATGAAAATTGGTGTATGGTTAACACCTGCTGATGTTGTTCCTGGGTCAGAGCAGACCCTATATGGAATTCCATAGTAGTTTCATCTAGTGCGTTGTTGGCAGTAACAGCAGAGCATGAGACTTCATCGATGATATTGAGCTAACCCTCAAGGACTGGTTCAGCTGTCCCAATATACATTCCTTTACGAATGAGTTATGATTGCTCGTGAAAATGTGATCCAAAGTTCTCCATGATCACCTGTAATGCTTATGATAGCCACTGGTGTTTAGATTTCCTTCATTATACTGATTACCTTTTTGCAGCACAGTTCAGCTGGTCATCTTGGCTGCTGTCTGGAACTCTTCTCATTGTCCACAGTGGGATCTCAACATTCTCAACAGCAAACAACCTCCCAGGGGAGTTCGTGTTACATGTACTCAATGGAATGGCTTTCTCAATTTGTAGCTCAGCTCTTCCACAGTCAATGACTGCCTGGGATGCCTGAAGGAAGTCTCATCCGAGAGTGGCATTATGGTTACATTCTGTTAAAATGACAAATTCAAATGGCTCTGTCCTGTTGATAGTTATTCTTGTGACTCATGTTCCTGCCGACCAGATGTATTTTCCATTTGCGATCTTCAGTACATTTGCTCTTGTATCACAGAACATTACCTTCTTTAGTTTGTGGCAGTAGTCATTCGACAATACACAGAAGGAAGTTCCTGAATCGACTAGAGCCTGGACAGGTTGACTGTCAATGATGACCTCAATGAGATTTCCTGACCTTAGCAACTGTCGTCCATGGAGGATTTTCACCCCAGGCAAATGGGTGGTATCTCTATAAGGCGACGGCGAACAACAGCGGTGTGTTGGAGAGCGACCACATCCAGGATAAGGCGACAGACTTCATCCTATACGTTGACAGTAATCATCTGCAGTTGACTGCCATTGAAAGGACTGTACAGATGGTTGGCATCTTGTGGCAGCATAATTGTCAAATACTTGTCTTCTCTCCCTACAGTATCGTACAACATATCCAAGAAGCCCACAGTGAAAACACAATGGCGTAATGTCTTCTGTCCTCCAGATATCTGTCCTCCTGTGAGGCATCATAGTTCCAGAGGATTTGGTTGGGGCCATGTCGGTCTGTTCCTAGGCTGCTGTTTGGCGGCTGCAGCGTAAGTCACAGTAGGGCGAGACCATTCTTCATGTCAGGTGTGTCTGGCAGGGCTGACAGGTGCTAATGTTTGAAAAACCTCTTCCTCATTAGCGTCAACTCCCTCATGACATACAGGACTGTCATCCATGGCCATAATCTGGTGCTCGCTTGGTCCAACAGTCCTGGCTGCCATAAACCATTGTAATTCCTCTCTCAATTTGTCATAACAGAGAAGAAAAATCATGCTTGTCATCCACAACGGCCATAGGGACTATATTTGGGAGTCTCTCATACTTCTTTCGTCTAATCCTCCTCTGTTGCATCTCTTCGATTTTTTGACACCATTGGATAAACTTTTGTGTTACTGAAACGTCTTTGAACAGAAGAGCTCGATACACGTCTTCTGCAATGCTCTTCATTAGGTGTGAAGTTTTATGGGTTAACTACATGACATAGCACCAAAACACTCTGTATATATGACTTTGTTGACTTGCCATGGGCCCTGCGTTGGGCCCTGTTCTTCAATTGCCATTCTGATAAATTCTTCAATTCTGTCCGGAAATTTCCCCATCTATCAAGCTTGTACTTGTTATTTTCAAACCACTGCTGGGCCATCCCATCCAGGTACAAATGTATGTTTGCCAAGCACATAATGTGGTCCCACCTATTATACATGGTGACTTGGTCAAATCGTTTCAGCCACTTGTTTGGGTCCTGTCCAGCTTCTCCAGAGAACACGATGGGTGTCTGATGTGCAGCTGGCTAACCACTGTTTTTGTATCCATGGACCTTCAGATGGAGGTAATCAGTATACCCTTTGTATTCCAGTTCTTGTGTGTGTAGACGACAGCTCTTATGCTGCATGATCAGAGCCATGATGATGCAGATGTCTTGCAGGATACCTGGCACCTCCAGCAGAAAGTGTCTCATTGCAAACTGCAGGTGTTCCAGAATTCGAAGGCTGGTCATTAATAGAGCACAACATTTTACAGTTAGAACACGTTTATTGCTAACACAAGTAAACACTCAGTACAGATTGCCTGCTGCTTGGAGAACTCCACTCTTTATACGTAGTAAGAATTTTCTGGACCTTACAAGTAAATCAAACATAAGAAACACGTAGAAAATTCTAGAAATAGTAAATACAAAGAAATAATTTTTTTCTGCCTGTGGCAGGATTTGAACTGGGGACCACAAGCACAGCGATCTGCGGTGCTAACCACTGCATCACGCGTTCCGTCAGAAGATTCGCGCCAGTATGATGAATATTTAAAAGGATGACTATATATTTTATGACTTTTCCTGTTTCGAATGGATGTTTCTTAAAAGGATGTTAACTACAGTAATGTTGAAAAAGGTCATTTTTATTTGCAAGATAAATGTAAAGCTTTTCAAATTCAAGATGTAAAATGTTTTGACCAATTCCGTAATTTTAGACATTTCTTGAAATGTGACAGTAATGAAACTGAATATAGTGGCTTACCTTACAGTGACACATGGACAAAGTTTTTTCTGTGAAAGTAAATCTGTTGATTGTCATTCAGAATTGTTAAAACTTGCAGAATACTTTTTCAGTATATCAGGGCATAATGCTAATGTAGAAAGAACATATCCACTCATTGCAACAAAGTGAACTGATGACAGAAATAGGTTTAACACCTATTAAAGGTATGTTAATGGTTCAATCTAACTTGAAAGAATTTTCCTGTTTGTCTTTCTGCAATTATGTTTTTAAGCAAGGATACATTTCAAAAGAGAATAGGATCTTCATAGGGAATATCAATAAAAGTTAAATAACTTTTTTTAATAAAGAAATTTATTAAATTTGAACATATATTTCAGATGTTATAATAATGGAAAGTCCCTGTTGGAATTAATAATATAGTAAGGACAGTTTACAACTCACCGCAAAGACGTGGCAACGAGCTGCGACAGGCACATACAAAAGACACACACCTACAACACTTTCATCTATCGGCCATGACCTTCTTCAGAAAATAGAACACTCACGCAATCACACAGGCACACAACACAGTCATACAACCATCACCTCTGGGAGGGGAGGGGAGAGGGGATTGGAAGGTTACGTCAACGTGGTGGGGATGGGTTAGATGGGAATAACGAGATACAACTTACGACTGGAGTGGGGAGGTGGGTGAGGGGAGAAAAATAAAATAAAATGAACAAAATAAAATAAAGTAAATTAAATATACAAAATGAGTGCACACTGCAAGTACACAAGACCACACACACACACACACACACACACACACACACACACACACACACACACACACACACACACATGATCGCACATTCACGCACCACTCAAAATAGGTGAGGCTTGGGATAGAGAGGTAGGAACTGTAAGGTATAGAGAAAAAAATCTGGAAGCTATCATAGGTTAAGGCCAGGTAGATTTCGGGATTGGAGAATGTATTGTAGGGATAACCCGCATCTCTGCAGTTCAGAAAAGCTGGTGGTGGATGGGAGGATGCAGATGGTCCGGGTTGTGAAGCAGACATTGAAATCAAGCATGTGCTCCACTGCATGACCAGTAATGAGACATCCTGCCCAATATCCTTCCCACCCCTCCTAAAGTGGTGTTCCGTCGCCCTTCCAACCTCCATATCATCCTAGTTCATCATTATGCCACCCCAAAACCCAGCTCACTGCCACAGGGATCATATCCTTGTGGAAGACCCCGCTGCAAGACCTGTCCAATCCACCCACCCAGCAGTTCCTGTTCCAGTCCTGTCACAGGCTTATCCTACCCTATCAGAGACCAGGTCACCTGTGAAAGCAGCCACATAATTTACCAACTGTGCTGCAAACACTGTAAAGCTTTCTATATTGGGATGACCACCAACCAGCAATCCATTAGGATGAATGGCCACCGCCAAACTGTGGCCAAAAACAAGGTGGACCACCCTATGGCCCAGCATGCAGTGGAGCACATGCTTGATTTCAATGGCTGCTTCACAACCATCTGGATCCTCCCATCTGTATCCTCCCATCCACCACCAGCTTTTCTGAACTGCACAGATGGGAGTTATCCCTATAATATCTTCTCCGATCCAGAAATCTACTAGGCTGCAACCTACGATAACTTCCCTATTGTTTTCTCCATACCTTACAGTTCCTACCTCTCTATCCCAAGCCTCATCTATTTCGAGTGGTGCGTGAATGTGCGACCGCGCGCGCGCTTGTGTGTGCGTGTGCGTGTGTGTGCGTGTGCGTGTGCGTGTGCGTGCGTGTGTGTGCGTGCGTGTGCGTGCGTGTGTGTGCGTGCGTGTGCGTGTGTGCGCGCGCGTGCGTGTGTGTGTGTGTGTGCGTGTACACATCTGGTCACCTTAATCCTATGTTACCATCTACAACTCCAACTTGTCTTACTTCTCCACCAGGGTGTCCCAGGACTCTGGCCTCGCACCCCTCCTTTATTCTACAGATATACCCCAACCCCAGCCTCCCATCACTTCCTACAGTACACTGATAACACTGCCTTCCTTGCCCTTGCCCTCCTTTGCCCAATTACAGCACCTTCTCCACTCCCACATTTACCAATCCTCCACTGGGTCTAACCAGTGGCTCCTGTCCATCAATCCTTCCAACTCTCAGGCATTCATCATAGGCCACACCATCCCCTCCTTCTGCACCATTGACCGCCCCACCTGTCTAAACTTCCATCCTCAAATACCTCGATCTTACACTCAACCACTTCCTTTCCTGAAATCCTCACCTCCAGGAAGTCTTATCAGAGAGCCCTCAGTCACCTGAACCTTCTGAAGTTCTTCTCCAGCCAGACATTGGGCCTTCAGCCTTCCACCATCCTCTAAACTTACCGCTTCATCATGCATTCTGTCATTTGTAGCCTCCACCATACCTGGGTCTCTGCCAGCCCACCTAAAAATCCCTTCTTCAGATCCTTGATCACCGCACCCTCTATCTCACTTACCATATCTGCCTCCCCAGCACCATACAGATTCTTTGTGACCTCATCCCATTCATCACCTACTGAAATTACTGGACCATATCTGCATCCTTTACATCACATACCAGATCGATTCCCGCAACCCACTGGTTTATCCAATCCTTACTAACCCTGCGCCTCTGCCACGCTTACAGCACGGTCTCCCTTCACCTCCACATGTTTTTGTTTTCCCAGGGGAACTGCCGCCACCAGATGATGCCCTGCATCCTGACATCTATCCCTCCTTCCAGCTATAATCCTCTCTCATTCCTCCCAAGTAAATGCAGCACACCCTCTCCTTCTCCTCCCTCCCAATGCTTGGCTTCCTCTTCACCCTCCTCGTCCTGAGGTCCCCCACCTACTCCCCTGCATAACCCTCCCCTTTTGCACTTCCCTTACCCTCCCCATTCCTGTGGGATCCTCTCAGTGCCATGATTTTAACAAGTGCCTCATTTGTGTTGTGCAGTGTTCTGTCAATGAAGTTTTATTTTATTTTGTTACAACCTCTGCCACCAGCAGGACAAGTACTGCCTTTGTGTTTTAATAGTGTCTCCATCTCCATATCCATGTGACTGTACCCACCATCTAGATTTTAGCCATCGTAGCAGTTGTACACAGACTACACATTTTTTATTTTTTTTTATTTATGCTTGTGTGGTTTTATTATCTTCACACACCATGCACTTTAAATCTGTTATTCTATACACCATGGCCATAAGTTTTCTGTTTTATTGTAAATTTGTAAATGCTTTTGTCCGAAGAACAGTGTAAGACACCATTGCCGGCCTGCCCTAATTGGGCTTATAAATAAATAAATAAATAATAATAGTTTTAAAAAGAAGCTACTCTCTCGCTGGACATGGGCTCTCTAACCTTCCAAAATCTTATACACCTATAAATCCATCATGCAGCTTCCACCCAATGGATTTCCACCTCCCCTAAATACTATAATTCCCTCCAAATCCTAGAACAACATTTTCTCTACCTCATGTTCTTTCATTGGAGAGGCCATAAAAATTCATGTCTGAGTTGATCTCATCAACCAAAACTGTGTTTACAATTTTAGCAAGGCTTTGGAACTAGCAAGATGGCTTTCAGAAAACAAGACAATCTGGCACTCAACAATTACATTGTCACTATCACAGACAACTAGTCAACTGTCTCTCGGGTGTGGAGTGTGTAGCAAACACTCTGCAGGAGGGGCACGGGGAGGTGATGGGACATGAGGTGACTGCGCTACCACAGGAGCTCAGTCTTTAAGTTTACCTGATGATGGTGTCATGTTTGATCCCTGAAATATTGTGGCTATAGGACATAATCAATCAGCAGTACATTCGTGAACGGTATGATCAAGAAATACCCTGGGAGAAACTGGAGAATCACAGGAAATTTGCATCTAAACCCTATTGGCTTATTATTGTGTTACTACTGCAAATGCATTATTACCATATATTTTATCAAATTTGTGTCATTCACCAGCAGAAGTTGGCCAGACAGTGTCAATATACAATAATTGTTGGATTTGAGGGGACTAAACAGCTAGGTCATCAGTCCCCTACAATAATTATACCACAAAAAATTACACAGCTACTATGATTCCAATACATGTACATTAGGGCACTTTAGCATTTAATGCACTTGATAGTCTGAAAATAGTCATTTGGGATTTAATGGAAGGATACAAAGGGGTATATGTTAGCATAAATGATAGGAATATCTGTGAAACATATGAAAGAAACTCCATCAGTTGTGAACCACACTGCATATTTTCAGGAATAAAATATTGGACATTTAAAATTGAAAAGTAACACAAAAAACAAGTAACAAACAAATGTCATATGAAAAAAGATTGATTGGAATATGTTATATTGTAATCAACATTGTTGAAAATTTTGTGTTAAATCAGATTATTTGAAAGGAACGCATAAACGTTCTCACAGTCAGAATCAATTTATTGATAAGTTTGGGTTTTGTATTATTTAGTTACTCTATCAGACACGTGGTATTAGAACAACTTTTAAGTGTGTAAATGAAAGCTCTTACCCAAGATGAATTTCGAGCATTGAGGTTGACGTCAACAACGCCAAGTTCTTCGAAATTTCCATATCCTGTACTAGAACCTCCGGGTCCACCTTGCAACCAAATGATGAGTGGCCGTGTAGCATAGTCAGTTGTGGCAGTGGTGTAGTACAGCCAGTAGAACATGTGTGCACCCGTGCGCACATCTATGTATCCCCAGTCTTGCTCGCCAGGGCCTACACCCTGACGGCCTGTCAACCAGGAAAAGAAAATTAAAAATAGCAAATACAAGTCACTGTAATAATTACTGAAATGTATTTTGCCTGTATTGATTACAAAAACTGCACCAAGTATATTAATGAAATGTGTTACTTCCTTCTGGGAGAGTTATGCTATTTTCAACATATTTTCACAAGTTGTAACATTGTATGGGAATTGTTTTGATATTTGAAGCTGTCAGTTTATATGTATACAAAATGTATCATAATTAACATGAAATTTCACATGTGTGAAAGTAACATTATTATTACTATTACTACTAAATCTATGTCGTTAACCAGTCATGACTGGACAGACTGCATCAAAATTATTTACATACATAATATACATATATAAGAAAAAGAAAAAAGTTTACAATTTGGATATATACAACATTAACCACATAACTTTGTCCAGTCACTTTTTGTCACAATTGAAAAATTCACAAATGAAGCAAAATGGATGCTTTTTCAGGTCCTGTGAAAGTTTCTTTTTGAATGGTCCTCCTTTAAGTAGAAAGTTAAACATTTTTAAGGCAATCATCAGATAATTGTCTAGTGTTTCAGTCAGATGAGAGCTTGGTATTTCAATGCTCCTCTTGTTATCAGTGTCATGATTATGTCTATCTTGCTTCCTGCTCAAGTCCCTTGGTTTTCTATGATGATGAGGCATAAATATGAAAATTGTCTTAAAACCTAACTGGGTGAACATAGGATTGCAGTGTTCCAATCTTTTGCATGATGTAATTATTCTGACAGCCTTTTTTTTGTAGCATTAACACATCTTTGCAACCTGCAGAATGTCCCCATAACATAATTAATATGGCTCTGAAATAGTGTATAATACACTATTATGAGGTATTGGTCAGTTAGTAAACCTTTTAAACTTCTCAAAAAGAATATTACATGGGAATGCTTGAGTTCATTCATTGTGAGTATACTGTCAATCATGAAGCCTAGAAGTTTTGACAGCCTCCATATTGTCATGACATCCAACAGTGCTAAGGCTACATATAAGAAGCTTGTTTTTCCTTCATTCATTTTCATTTTATTTTTGATGAACCATTCTCTGGTCTTTTCAAAGAGGTCACCTGTTGCTTGCAGAGCTCGTACCACAGTTTTTCCTCTGGCAAAAAGGTGGTGTCATCAACAAACTGTAACATGTGATTGTTGCAGCCCATATCATTAACATATATCAGGAACAGGAGAGACCTAAGACGGATCCATATGGTATGCTGCGTTCCAACTTTTGTTCTTGTGAGAAGACTCTATGAACTGACAGCACCTAATTTGATTTTGCAGATAAGATTGGAGAGTTGCCAATACAACACCTCCAGCACCGTAACACATTAACTTGTTGAGCAGTATCTTTTGCAAGATGCAGTCAAATGCCTTGCTCAGGGCACAGAGTGGCAGTGCCACACTTTATCTGTTCCTTATACCCTTGTCTTATGTTTCTAGTCAAGTCCAGTGCTGTTTGTAATGTAACAACTAGGGCAAGTTATATGTGTAGATGCCAATACCACTTTTTAGTTTATTTACTGATACCCAATTCATTAGTCAAGAACTCAATACCCTCTTCACTCTACTATAAAATCCTTAACCACATGCCTTTGTCTCATATATATATATATATATATATATATATATATATATATATATATATATATATATATATATATAATACGAATATTAAGACGAAAAATTCCTAGCAGGAAAAATCAAATATAAAAAATAGACGAAGATTACTCACCAGGCGAAGGAGCACAGGTGTGACAGCAGCACAAATAAATAAATGAATACACACACACACACACACACAATCGCAAGCTTTCGCAACCCAGTTGCGTCTTCAGGCAGTAGGGAAGGAGAGGGAAAAGGAAATGATGAGGGTTTTAAGGAAGGGGGTAAGGAGCCATTCCAATCCCGGGAGAGGAAAGACTTACCTTGGGGGAAAAAAAGGAGGGTAAACAAATGCACACATGCCCACACATTCACACATTCACACATTCACATATGTGTGGGCATGTGTGCATTTGTTTACCCTCCTTTTTTTCCCCCAAGGTAAGTCTTTCCTCTCCCGGGATTGGAATGGCTCCTTACCCCCTTCCTTAAAACCCTCATCATTTCCTTTTCCCTCTCCTTCCCTACTGCCTGAAGACGCAACTGGGTTGCGAAAGCTTGCGATTGTGTGTGTGTGTGTGTGTATTCATTTATTTATTTGTGCTGCTGTCACACCTGTGCTCCTTCGCCTGGTGAGTAATCTTCGTCTATTTTTTATATTATATATATATATATATATATATATATATATATATATATATATATATATATTTCTGTCACAGTGTATTTATAGCTTGACCTAATGAACTATATGAACTTCAACATATTTCACTTGTTTACTGAATGAAAGAGATAGAGTGGCTGGCCAGTACCTACCTTTGTCCTGTGCAACCGATAGTCATACAAAGATAGAAAATAATTACAGAAAAAGAGAACAACAAGCTTTCGGCACAATGTTCCTTTGTCAGGTACGGGAGAAGAGAAGAAAAAGGGAATGAGAACAGGAGGGGAAGGTAATGGGTTTAATGGTGGTAAAAAAATGATCAAATTAAGATTGAGTTTTCGGGACAGATCACAGTGCGAAGACATCAGTTGTTACAAGTCCAAGTATATTTATACAAAGAAGAAAACGCATGAGGAACAGAGCAGCTGGGCCTCTCATCGTGTCATCTTACTAGTACAGAATAATCAAGCCAGAAGATTAAATTTTACATAAATTACAATGAAATAAAGAATTCTTGTAATGATGGTGCTATACCAATTTACCATACATGGTCCTGTAGAATTTAAAGTTCTGCAGAGGTAACACTACAATATGTGTATCTGTGTGGAGCTTCAGGAAAATGAAACACCAGTGTTTCAATACAATTCTGTTCTGCCTTCTTGCATTAAAGCAGTCAACAATCTGAAGATTGGTTTGAACACCACAGTGCTTTACTAGGCAGGTCCTGTTTCTAGGTGGTTGCTTTCCTGTGACCTTTGAATTGACTTACCCAGCCAGTTATAGGGGGACCTACAGTTTAATGTGGCTTCCGAACCACGGTGCTACTCTGTATTTTTCACATCAGCAACACTACCAGAGGTGAAAGAAGTGGAAAGTGACAGATAAAAATCCTAGGAGCTGGCAGGGATCGAACCCAGGACTTTTGCATTTGTAGTCTGGCACTCTACCACTGTGCTACAGAGTTACAGTTCTCACATTACTGATTTGAAAGACCGGTGTTGTGAAATCGACATGAACCTTGAAACCAACAGGAAAGAATAGATTCAATGTATCAACTATTGACCGCAAATGTGATCCGAAACAGAGAGTTATGCCCTGCTCCCCCAAGTACTAACAGGCCTTCCACCGCCTTACTGGCATTCATCCCACTCCCCACTTACCCCCTTCTTCAAATGAACATCCTTTTCCTGACAATTCCAATAAGGCAGAACACTTCAGACATGTTCTCCAACCCTGAAAATCCTCATTTTGACTACACTCTCTTTCCCACAGTCCATGTTCACAACAATGCCTCTGATTCCAGTACCCTCAGAATTAGAGACACCCATCACAGCCCTTGACACAGGGCCGGCACAAGGCACGTGCGAAACGTGCGGCCACACGGGGCGGCACTTTCCAGGGGGCGGCAAGGTAATTTCTTCCTCACCACTGTGGCAGCGCCGTCGTGTTTACGCCGGAAGGGAAGCAGTCTGGCGCACACGCCAGTATTCTTATGGGTGTTACGCGCCGTGCGTTTACTTAAAACTAATTTTGCAGGAGACGAAATGTAATTTGGAAATTCGAATGTGATGTTCGATACTGTGGTTACATGTTAAGTCTCAAGCAATTTTGCTAAGCCCTTTATTGGCAGTTGAGTGTTTTATTCTTCCTGCGCTATGGAAAAAAAATTTGTTGAACATTACTACAGTCAAACATGTTAGACAACTGCAATGGCTACAAGTATTCCGAGTGGGTAAATACGCTGTTAGTAATTACAAGGGATAAAGACATTGATAGTAAGACTGACATAAGTTGGGTTTCGACGTATTTTTGAAAATGTTTGCTATCCGTTTCTGAGTGATAGTCGGACGTTTTGGTTTTTGAGCTCTGAAACACCTGTCTCTGCCTGCTGAACACAATTAAACTCTGACCAGCACTTTTCTGTGACCATACTACTCACACACTACCACTTTGCCAACATTTATTTACTGTATAATGCGTGTGAATCCATGTTTCGTCTAAGTAAACTACTGGTCGCTTTGATTCTGATGAACACCTGAGAAAGTATGGTCTTTAGGAACAATGCCTTCTCGTCCAAGCGAAAGAAAACGTTAATTTTGACACCTTGTAAAACGAAAATCCATAGACAGAACATTGCTTCTAAGGGTTCCCTTGCTAGCTTTGAAGCTCATTTCTGTTTAACAAAAGTTGTGCAGTTTTCGCAAAGTTCGTATTTCCTTCTATAGTTCGCAATGCTATAAAATTACTGTTTGATAATACTGAAAGCAAGGGGAAACTACAGCCGTTATTTTTCCCGAGGACATGCAGCTCTACTGTATGAACATATGATGATGGCATCCTCTCGGGTAAAATATTCCGGAGGTAAAATAGTCCCCCATTCGGATCTCCGGGCGGGGACTACTCAGGAGGATGTGATCATCAGGAAAGACAATACTGGCATTCTACGGGTCGGAGCGTGGAATGTTAGATCCCTTAATCGAGTAGGAAAATTAGAAAATTTTAAAAGGGAAATGGATAGGTTGAAGTTAGATATAGTGGGGATTAGTGAAGTTCGGTGGCAGGATGAACAGGATTTCTGGTCAGGTGAGTACAGGATTATAAATACAAAATCAGTTGGGGGTATCACAGGAGTAGGACTGATAATGAATAAGAAAATAGGAATGCGGGTAAACTACTATGAGCACAGCGATCGCATTATCATTGTCAAGATAGATACGAAGCCAACACTGACAACAGTAGTACAGGTTTATATGCCAACTAGCTCTGCCGATGATGAGGAGATCGAAGAAATATATGAGGAGCTAAAGGAAATTATTCAGACAATTAAGGGAGAGGAAAACTTAATTGTTATGGGAGACTGGAATTCGGTAGTAGGGCAAGGAAGGGAAGGGAAGATAGTGGGTGAATATGGTCTGGGCAAAAGGAATGAAAGAGGAAGCCGCCTGGTAGAATTTTGCACGGAACATAATTTAGTTATAACAAACACCTGGTTTAAGAATCACAAAAGAAGGTTGTATACGTGGAAGAGACCAGGAGACACCGGGAGATACCAGATAGATTTTATAATGGTAAGACATAGATTTCGGAACCAGGTTTTGAAGTGTAGGACATACCCAGGGGCAGACACAGACTCTGACCATAACTTGTTGGTTATGAACTGTAGGCTGAAACTGAAGAAACTACAGAAAGGTAAGAAAATAAGGCGATGGGACCTAGATAAATTGAAGGAACCTGAAGTTCTTAAGAATTTCAGAGGGAGCTTCAGGCAACAATTGACAGAAACAGGGGAAAATAAAACAGTTGAGGAGGAATGGGTAAAATTGAGAGATGAAATAGTGAAGGCAGCAGAGGACAAAATAGGTAGGAAGGCAAGACCTACAAAGAATCCTTGGATATCACAGGAGATACTAAATTTAATCGATGAAAGGAGAAAGTATAAAAATGCAGTAAATGAAACAGGCAAAATGGAGTACAGACGACTAAGAAATGAGATTGACAGGAAGTGCAAAATGGCTAAGCAGGAATGGCTAGAAGGCATATGCAAGGATGTAGAAGAATGTATAAATAGGGGAAAAATAGATACAGCCTACAGAAAAATAAAAAACATTTGGAGATAAGAAAAACAGCTCTATGAATATCAAGGACACTGATGGAAAACCAGTTCTCAGCAAAGAAGGGAAAGCTGAAAGGTGGAAAGAGTATATAGAGGGGCTCTACAAAGGAAATGAACTTCGAGACACTATTGTAGGAAGGGAAGAGGACGTAGATGATGATGATGAAATAGGAGATACTATACTGAGAGATGAATTTGACAGAGCACTGAAAGACCTTAGTCGAAACAAGGCCCCTGGGGTAGATGATATCCCGTCAGAGCTACTGAAGTCTCTGGGAGAACCAGCCATGACAAAATTGTTTCACATTGTGTGTAAGATGTATGAGATAGGTGAAGTACCCTCAGACTTTAAGAAAAATGTTATAATCCCCATTCCAAAGAAAGCGGGTGCAGACAGGTGTGAAAACTACAGAACCATCAGTTTGATAAGTCATGGTTGCAAAATATTAACACGAATTATATACAGAAGGATGGAAAAGCTGGTAGAAGCCGACCTCGGGGAAGATCAGTTTGGGTTCAGGAGAAATATAGGAACACGGGAGGCAATACTCACTTTACGGCTTATCCTAGAAGATAGATTAAGAAAAGGCAAACCTACATTTCTAGCTTTAGTAGATTTGGAGAAGGCTTTTGACAATGTTGATTGGAATAAACTCTTTCAAGTTCTGAAGCAAGCAGGAGTATAATATAGGGAGCGTAAGGTTATTTACAACTTGTACAAACACCAGACAGCGGTTGTCAGAGTTGAAGGGCATGAAAGGGATGCAGTGGTTGGAAAGGGAGTAAGACAGGGTTGTAGCCTTTCCCCAATGTTGTTCAATTTGTACATTGAGCAAGCTATAAAGGAAAGCAAGGAGAAATTTGGAGAAGGAATTAAAGTTCAGGGTGAAGAATTAAAAACATTGTGTTTTGCCGACGACATAGTGATTCTGTCAGATACAGCAAAGGACCTGGAAGAGCAATTGAACGGAATGGACAGTGTGCTGAAAGGTGCATATAAGATGAACATTAACAAGAGTAAAACTAGGGTAATGGAGTGCAGTGTAAGAAAATCAGGTGATGCTGAAGGAATTAGATTAGGTAACGAAACAATAAAGGAGGTAGATGAGTTTTGTTACTTGGGCAGTAAAATAACAAATGATGGTCGCAGTACAGATGATATAAAATGCAGAATGGCAATGGGTAGAAAGGCGTTTTTGAAAAAGAGAAATTTGTTAACATCGAATATTGATTTAAGCCTAAGGAAGTCCTTTCTGAAGGCATTTGTATGGAGTGTTGCCTTGTATGGGAGTGAAACATGGACGATAAGCAGTGTGGACAGAAAGAGGATAGAGGCTTTTGAAATGTGGTGCTACAGAAGAATGCTGAAGATTAGGTGGGTGGATCGCGTAACTAATGAGGAGGTACTGAACCGAATTGGGGAGAAAAGAAATTTCTGGCATACCTTGACTAAAAGAAGGGATAGATTGGTAGGACACATTCTTAGACATCAAGGAATTGTGAATTTAGCGTTGGAGGGAAGTGTGTGGGGTAAAAATCGCAGAGGGAGACCAAGAGACGCGTATAGTAAGCAGATTCAAGTGGATGTGGGTTGTCGTTCTTATGAGGAGATGAAAAGGCTTGCTCAGGATAGAGTAGGGTGGAGAGCTGCATCAAACCAGTCTCCGGACTGAAGACCATAACAACATAACAACAATAATACATTTATCCATATCATCGGTCACTTCTTGCTTGGGCGCTAGTTTAAACGTAGCCTCGCTAAACGTAGCATCACGTGACCTAGTTCCTGGCACTGCCACGTCACCACTTCGCCTTTCCTTCGTTCTCTACAACGAAAACTACAGAAATTGTTTCGATAGTTGGCCGAAAGAGTCAGGACTGGTCAGAAGCACTTTCATTGCGTTTCACAAGAACAGAAGAATTGGTGCGTCCGGATTTGGTGCAACTTGGGGTGTAATAGATAAGTGCTTTTCATATAACGTACAATTAGTATTGCGCATGCACGTTACTCATAAGTTTGAATTTTTCTCCTTAAAGAATGCAGAATAGGAAAATTTATTTTTCTTATGATCTGTTATTTAAAAAATTGGCAACTCGGCAAATAAGCAGGCGTCACCCCAACAGCTAGAATGAAAATAAAGCGCAGAGAGGTTCCGTGATAAGGCGATGACTAATTTGTTACCCCCTTATTCCATAGACTCGACAGAACTAACACATGAAATTACGACAGATGGCGAGTGTCAGTTCCTTGAAATGAACAATCGCAGTGCAGTGAGTTAATATATTTCGACTAGCATCAGTACCCGTCGATTCCCGAGTATGTATTTATTGCATTATTTTGTTACTCCATCACTTTATTCTTCCTGTCTCCATTGTCTTCCGCCCCACTCTTTGTCCGTTTCAACTGCTTTTATTTTCCAGATCTTCATAGATTTCTGTCACAGAGTGGCTATTCTCAATGCTTTGAGTTACGTTTACATCTATACCGTCGTGCTGAACGTACCTGTCAGCATGACAGTTTAAATGTAAGCACATATTAAAAGCTTTGAAACCGGCCACTCAGTGGCCGAAACCTAGGTAGATCTGAAAAGTAAAAACAAAAATTGCGATTGATAGCTGAATTTTCCTACAGATTTGTAGATTTGTTTAAATAAAATTTCACAAACGTTTTGTACGAAAAAACAAAGGCCTGGGGGGGGGGGGGCGGCAATTAAGCAGCTTGCACGGGGCGGAACTTGGGCTTGCGCCGGCCCTGCCTTGACATTCAACTGACACTACACACAAAACGGAACACTGGTCCCGGCCACAGTCATCTAACCTACCACCTCTTTCCATATCACCCTCACCTCCCTCTATAACGTTATGCTTTACAATTTTTTCCCCTGACCTCTGGAAAATGTCCCATATCCTGATGTTCCCCAAACCCAAGCCCCCATCTGAAACCTCATCCTACCATTCCATCAGCCTCACCTCAGTGTTCAGTAAGGTTCTGGAAACCATCTTTTCACATCACATTCACCACGATCTCCATCAACACCAACTCCTTGGCCTCTCTCAATGTGGCTTCTGACCTTCCTTCTCTGCTGGTGAATACATTCACCTCACTTGTCACTCACCTCCTCTCTACCCAACTTTGGCCACTTTGCAGTATTCATATCCCTTGACACAGGAAAAGCCTACAACCCAGCATGACAGCCCAATCTCATCTTCAAGCAGCAAATCTATGCACTTCCTATCAACTAAATCAACAAAATTGCTTTCTTTCTCTTCCATAGTTCATCCTATGTTACTGCCTTCAACTCGAAACTCCATTTGTTTTACCCCTCCGCCGGAGTGCCTCAGGGATCAGTGCTCCCACCTATCCTCTATCTCTTTCATTCCAGAGTTGTGCTTCAAACCGAGTCTCCCATCCACCTCCTACAGAATACTGGCAACTCCGCCTTCCTTGCCCTTGCCCCCTCCTTCACACATTCACAGTACAAGTCATACCTATCTCAATTCTCCACATCGTGTAACCAGTGACTCCTCTGTGTCCACCTCCCAAAGTCCCAGGCACTCATCATAGGGTGTACCAGCTCCTACTTCCAGCTCCACAATTTCTACCTTACCATCTATAACCATTTTATCCATCTTACCACCACCTGCAAATACTTTGACGTTGCCCTCTACCATTCTTTTTCCTGGAATCCTCACTTTGAAACATTGTCAGAAAACCCTCTCCAGCCCGACATGGGGCTCTCATCCTTCTATCATCCTATATATCCTATATACCTATGCTCCCTAATGTGTCTCATCCTTTGTAGCTTCCACCCCACCTTCGCCTCTGCCTCCCCCATCTACTATTATTTCCTGCAGTTCCTTGTGTGCCACGCCCTCCATGTCGCTTACTGTATCCGCCTCCCCTGCCCCATGTGGATCTTTCATGAACGCATCTCATCCCCTTTCCCTACCTCTTGAAATTCCCGGAGCATATCTGCATCCTTTATGTCTCCTGCATGATGAAGTAACTGGTTATCACATCCTCATCAACCTTGGGCCATTGCCACACCTGCACCAGTGTATATTTCCATCCCTTCACCTTCATACACTACATCCTATCCCAGGGTAACTTCCAACAGTTTCCCATCGCGGAGAACGTCCTCCATCCCGACATCTAACCCCCCTATCAGCCCTAATCCACTCCCCTCTTTGCACCCAAACTTGGTTCCCGCCATATTAGCTTTTAAACTGCTTGTGTGTTTTTAAATCATGTTTTCTGTTATTTTTTTATGATCTGAAAAAAAGTTCGCCTTGTCATTTTTTTAAAATTTGTTATGTCACTCCATGTTGATGGCATTGTTTCACCATTTTTATTGTATGTCCTTTCTGGTGAAGACCAGCATGCAATACCACTGCCGGCCTGACCCAATACAATTACAATAAAGGAAAAAAAACTTGTTTTTACCTTTTGTAGGGTTTGAGAAAGTCTTTGGCAATGTTGAATAAAATACAATTATAAAGGTAATTTAGGGAACAAGATGGTGTTAGTACCTGGAGGAATTTAGGGAACAACATGGTGTCAAAATTTCAGTGTAGTGACACATTGATCTCTACAAAGAAAAGTTTATAAAATACTTCAGTT
Source organism: Locusta migratoria (assembly GCA_026315105.1). Lineage (NCBI taxonomy): Eukaryota > Metazoa > Arthropoda > Insecta > Orthoptera > Acrididae > Locusta > Locusta migratoria. The sequence continues at coordinate 654,011,667 of CM048744.1, read as the reverse complement.
TGTAAAAGGAATGAAAAACGTGTGGTAAAAGGTATTCTGTGCATCATATGCAAATTCTGGATGCAAAGTTCGTAAATGACAGTTCTCTATTGTCGTGTTGTGACTGTACACGACGAACCAACAAAATTGTTAAACATAATAAACTCTAAACTGAAATCATCAATACTAAATAATGGCATTGAAGAACTTGAAAGGGAAATAGTTGTGCCATGTATGATGAAGCCCTAGAAAATTCAAGTATTTGTAATCCTGAAATTGATACAACAGTAAACAAATCAGGTAGGCCTACTTGTGGAATAGTGACAAACTATACTAGCTATGTGAATATTACAAACTAATATAAATTGACTGTTGTACAGTACAAAAAGAATGATAAGCAAGAAAAGAAAGAAAAACAGAACATTAAAAACGACTTCCTCATAATCAGTGATTCCATGATTAAAAAAAAGTTATAATAATAATAATAATAAATAAAAAAAATAAAACAGTGTGGTTCCAGACTGTGAAATTTATGTGTGTCCAGTAATAAGAACCAATCAGTTAAATAATCATTTCAAGAACATCCTGCAGGTGAAGCACAATTCAAAAAAACTTAATCAACAGTGAAAACTACATATCAGCACAAACTCACTTCGAAGTTGAAACAAAGAGAAGTTGCTCAATGAAACACAGAATATTATTCCATTGGCAAAAAATATCTATCCACATTCAAGAATTATAATAAGAAGCATATTGCACAGAAGATCGGTGAGTGACAAATATATAAACTGCAACATCTGTGATCTGTGTAACGGACTAGGAGTAATATTTCCAGACTCAAACAAGTTTATTAGAGACGATTGTATAGCACAGGATGGCGTGCACCTAAATAGGCTAGGCTCTGCAAATTTCAGAAAAATATTTACTGACCTGTATAAAATTATACAAAACGAGAGAAACTGACAGACAGTGATGGGAGTGATAAACTAAAACATGTAAATAAGAAAGATAAAACAAAGGAAGACATGTCGAAAACTGTGAATAAGTATAATTTGTCATTCTTAATACAATGGTACATACATTGTAATATTTTTATACACAAGTCAAAGGAAGAAAATTATATCATAAGACCAATAATAAGGGGTCTATAGGGCATGACATGCAGCTTCATGCTTTAGGTGTAGATTCTGAGCAGATTATGAAAACTACTAAATCCAAATGCAGGAGAAAAGGTACAATCAATTTACTAAAAGGTGAGTATTTTAGAAAACTGCTAAAAATATGAACTGGAAAGATATTTATAGTTCTCATGACATGGAAAAGACATAGTATAATCTTTGAAAACACTTTTCCTTTAAAAGTAATTCAAATTAATATTAATATAAAAGAACCATGGATTACACAAAAAATAAAGATTTCCTGTAAGACAAAAAGGTAAATGTGTCTATCAGCCAAGAATAACTCCGAAGCTGAAGATTTAGCTAAATATAAGAAACACTGTAAAATATTTCGAAAATTAATTCGAAACAACTAAACAAATGCACTATGGGAAGAATATAGCAATGTCAGGCAACGAAATATCAACACTATGGGATATAGTGAAAGAGGAGATTGATAGAAGCAGAAAGGGAAAGGACCAAGTAGCATTAAGAGTAGATGGTACATTAGTACCTGATGGATATAGTGTCACAAATATATTTAACAGGTGCTTCATATCTGTTACCGATAGCATTAGTTTCTCAGGGTCAGCAAATAATGCCCTTGAATATCTATAACTAGCACTTACAAATAACGCCATGTACATGAACGTGTGTTATGATGAAATATCAGCAAAGTTTATTGATGCATGTTCTTGTTAGTTTAGCACAATTTTAAATTATTTATGTAACCAGTCAATGGTAACTGGAGCATTTCCTGATTGGCTCAAATCTGCAGATGTTAAGCCTCTATTCAAGAAATGGGATAAAGATATAGCAACAAACTGCAAACCGATTCCACTTTTGCCAGCTTTTTCGAAAATTTTAGAAAAGGTAATGCACAAGCAGCTTCTCAACCACCTGACCGCAAATAACATATTGTCCAAAACACAGTTCGTAAATCTGAAAAGTTCTGATATTGATAAAGCTATTTACACCCACAGTGAGAATGTATTTAATTCATTTGATAATAAATTACAATCATCAGGTATTTGCTGTGATGTGTCAAAGGCATTTTATTGTGTCAACCACAACATTCTTTTATGTAAATTAGAACTCTATTGTGTGGTGGACAATACTGCAAAATAGTTAGAGTCATACCTCTCTAACAGGAAACAGGGATGAAATTACATGTGGTGCTGCACGAGGATCCATCTTAGGTCAATAGCTTTTTCTTGTGTACACTATTGACCTCTCATGAGTTACACCACCAGAAGCAGAATTGTTTTTTTTGTTTTTGTTTTTTTGTTTTTTTTTTTTCCCAGATGGCAAACTTCATGCAGTTTAGAACATGTAAGATGTTTCCCTCCAGCAAGTATGAAGAGTAGATAGAAGAGGTCGGCAGTATTAACTTGATAATAAATTTACTTGGGAGGAGCACACCTCAGAACTGCATAAATGACTTAAGAAAACTGCATTTGTAATTAGAGTGTTATCAGACATAGGAGACATAAAAATAAAAAAGCTTGCATGCTTTGCTTACTGTTGTTGTGGTCTTCAGTCAGCAGACGGGTTTGATGAAGCTCTCCACGCTTCCCTGTCCTGTGCAAGTCTCTTCATCTGAGAATACCTTTGACAACCTACATCCTTTTGAATCTGCTTACTGTATTCACCCCTCCATCTACGATGTTTACCTCACACACTTCCTTCTACCGCTAAGCTGACAATTCCTTGATGTCTCAGAATGTGTCCAACCAATCTATCCCTTCTCTTAGTCAGAATATGCCAGAAACTCCTTTTCTCCCTGATTCGGTTAAGCGACTCCTCATTAGTTAAATGATCCACCCATCTAATTTTCATCATTCGTCTGTAGCACCACATTTCTAAAGCTTCTATCTTCTTTTTATCTGAACTCCTTATCGTCCACGTTTCACTCCCATACAATGCTACACTCCAGACAAATGCTTTCAGAAAGAACTTCCTAACATTTAAAATTAATATTGGATGTTAAAAAGTTTCACTTCTTTAGAAACGCTTTTCTTCCCATAGTCATTCTGCATTTTATATCTTCTTTACTTCTTTACATAAGAAGTTATCTTCCTATCAAAATAACAAAATTCAGATACTACTGTACTTTTATTGTCTCACTAGATTAAACCCGCAGCTCCAATCACGTGTTGGTTGATTATGATAGATGCACTATCTTTCAGTTGTGTGCTATGAGATTGGTTTTGAAGGATGAAATCAAATACCATACCTTCTTTAGAAACAAACATTTTTAATCAACATTATCAGGAAAGTAAGTAGTGTAGATCAAATCACACGTAAAAATGCACTCGTTTTGAAGAATCCAATTCAACAATAATGATTGTAATATCACAGATTGATCACTTGATGTAATGTGCAAAATGTAAAATCGATTTTTTAAAGAGTTATATTAAAAGAAATTTGTTTATTACTGCTTTATTTACTAATTATTTCCTCATTCTTATGCTTATCCTTACAGAGAAAGAGCTGAAAACATTGTTGCACGCATAGACCAAAGATATGGTCTGTGGCATCATGTCCGCTGTATGTAACCTCTTTGCTATAGAGTCGCAAACGTCATCGCTGGCCTTCAGTCCGAACTTTTTTATAATTTGACGACTTTCAACCACCATATCAACCACCCCCTTATAGTTATTGTCATGAGACTGCTATGGTGTACAACGGGAGATTTTGGACAACAATTAGACACAGACCATTCGTTTGCATTCTGTAGTTTTCGCTACAGAGGGAAATATTAAAACACACACACAAACACACACACACACACACACACACACACACACACATGTAGAATTTTACATACACCGATAACTTTCCATCGCAATATACTCCACCCTTTTATCATTATCAATCCTCAAGCAACAATGCAACCAATAAAACCATTTTCAAAGAGTAAATATAATTTTCGAAGAGTCATTATTGTTCCACATTTCGCGTTATATTCTTCAAATTTCTAAATATCCACCAGATCGCTATAAAAACCTGCCTAAAACCTTCCTCAGGTATAAATCAGTAACTGTACAAATATTTAAGTCTCTCTGTCTTGTCGTTCGGACGTGATAAACGTGCACTGAACAGACATTCACATTTATAGATATAGATTACTTAATTCTTCAGCATCACCTGATTTTCTGACGCTACATTCTATTACCTTCGTTTTACTCTTGTTGATGTCCATCTTATATCTTCCTTTGAAGACACTGTACATTCCATTCAATTGCTCTTTAAGATCCTTTGTGGTCTCTGTCGGAATTATGTAATCGGCAAACGGCAATGTTTTTATTTCTTCTCCCTGCACTTTAATGCCCTCTCCAAATTTCTCCTTCCATTCCATCACTGCCTGCTCAGTGTTCAGATTGAACAACATTGAGGAAAGACTACAACCGTGTCTTACTCCCTTCCCAACCACTGTGTCCCTTTCTTGCTCTTCAACTCTAATAACCGCTGTCTGGTTTTTGTTTAGGTTGAATATAACTCTTTGCTCCCTATATTTTACCCTTGCTACCTCCAGAATTTGGAAGAGTATATTCCAGTGACATTGTCAAAAGCTTTCTCCAAATCGACAAACGCTAAAAACGTAGGTTTCCCTTTCCTGAGCCTATCATCTAAGATAAGTCATAATGTGAGTATTGCCTCCCGTGTTCCTACATTTCTCCTAAATCCAAACTGATTTTCCCTGAGGTCGGATTCCATTCATCTGTAAATAATTCGTGTTAGTGTTTTGCAACCATGACTTATTAAACTGATAGTTGTGTAATTTTCACACTTGTCTGCACTTGCTTTCTTTGGAATTGGAATTACGATATATTGTTCTTGAAGTCTGAGGGTATTTCCCTTGTCTCATACATCTTGCATACCTGGTGATACAATCCTAACGATATCAGCAGTTCAGATGGAATATCATCCACTCCAGGGCTTTGTTTCGACTCAAGCCCTTTAGCGTTTTGTCAAATTCTTCTCGCAGTATCATATCTCCTATGTCATCTTCCTCCACTTTGTCTTCCATTTCTAGAATACTGCCTTCAAGTTTATTTCCTTTGTATAGGCCCTCTATAAATTCCTTCCACAGTGCAGCTTTCCCCTCTTTGCTTAGTACTGGTTTTCCATCTGAGTTCTTGTTTTTCTTGTCTCCAAATATCTCTTATTTTCTGTAGGTGGTATCTATCTGTCACCTAGTTATGCATTCTTTTATGTTTCTGCATTTGTCCTCTAGCCACTCCTGCTTAGCCAGTCTATAATTGCTGTCAATCTCATTTTTCAAATGTCTGTACTCCCTTTTTCCTGTTTGACTTGCTGAATTTTTATATTTTCTCCTCTCATCAATTAAGTTCAGTATACCCTGTGTAATCCAGGGATTTCTATTAGGCCTTGTCTTTCTGCCTATATTATCCTCTGCAGTCTTCACTACCCTATCTCTCAAAGCTACCCATTCATCTTCTACTGTATTACTTCTACACTGTTTCAACCAATCCTTGCCTAATGCTAGCTCTTAAACTCTCAACCACCTCTGGGTCCTTCAGTTTGTCCAGGTTCCATCTTATAACCTTTCTACCTTTCTGCAGTCTCCTAAGTTTGAATCTGCACTTCATTACCAATAACTTATGGTTAGAGTCTATATCTGGCCCTGGATATATCTTGCAGTTTAGAACGTGGTTTGTAAATCTATTCCTTACCATTATACAGTCAATCTAGTACCTTCCAGTGTCTCCTGGTCTCTTCCACGTATACAGTCTTCTTTCATGATGATTAAACCAAGTGTTGGTGATCATTAAATTGTGCTCTACGCAAAATTCTACCAAGCGATCTCCTCTTTCATTCCTTTTTCCCAGTCCATATTCACCTACTACATTTCCTTCCCTTTCCTTTCCTACTACCGAGTTCCAGTGCCTCATCACAATCAAGTTTTCGTCTCTCTTAACTTGCTGAATGATTTCTTTTATCTGCTCATACATTTTTCTAATCCCTACCAAATCTAACTTTAACCTATCCATTTCTCTTTTCAAATTTTCTAGCTTACCTACATGATTAAGGGTTAGGAAATTCTATACTGTGTTCCATAGAATGCCCATTTTTAAAATAATGTTTTTTTTTTATTTTTTTTTATTTTTTTTTATTTTTATGATGACGTCCTCCTGATTAGTCCCCGCCGGGAGATCCGAATGGGGGACTATTTTACCTCCGGAATATTTTACCCAAGAAAACGCCTTCATCATATATTCCTACAGTAGTGCTGCATGTCCTCGGGAGAAGTAACGACTATAGTTTCCCCTTGCTTTCAGCCTTCCGCAGTAACTGCATGGCAAAGCCATGTTAGCTGATGTTACAAGGCCAGCTCAGTCAATCATCCAGAATGTGGCCCCTGTAACTACTGAAAAGGCTGCTGCCCCTCTTCAGGAACCACACGTTTGTCTGGTCTCTCCGCAGATACCCCTCCACTGTGGTTGCACCTATGGTACGGCTATTCTCATCGTTGAGACACGCAAGCCACCCCACCTCAGCAATGTCTGTGGTTCATGGGGGTGGGCTTTGCTTTCTTCCATTCCATAATGTCATATAGTATAATATTTTGGGGTAACTCTTAAAGTCAAGCAAAGCTATCAGAGTCCAGAAGCATGTAATCCATATTATTTGTGGAGTAATTTCATGGACATCCTTTAGACGCCTCTTGAAATAACTGGGTATAATAACTACAGCCTCTCAGTACATTTATTCTTTATTGTAATTTCTCATAAATAATATAACATTAAAAAATTAAAAAGCTCATTATACAAAAAAAGTGCAGAAAAGAAAAGAACCTATCTACCCAAGTACTTAAAAGCACTTTAATTCAAAAAGGGGTCCACTACTCAGAAAAACACATTTTCAGTAATTTACCTAGAGACATGAATAGGGAGCTACAAATAAATTTCAGTTTAAGAGGATCCTGGAAGACTTACTTGTGGCTAACTCCTTCTACCACCCCCCCCCCCCCCGGACCAATTTTTTAATAGAACTAAATGTTGTATCTATCTATATTCATGCTATTAGTATTATCATGAAAAAATATATTTTGACATGTTTCACATTCACGAGGATGTCCTCAACATGGATCTAAGGAATGAACAACTAATGTATTCTAATCATGGCATGAGTGCAACAGATTTACAGAACAAAATCACAAAAATTGACAAGCTTCAAATTATGTTTTCAGGAGGAAGGTATATCAAAGCCAACGTTTTAACAAGTTATACATTGAATGAGAATGTCAAATTCACTTTAAACTTAGGTATCTCAGATCACTATGCTCTGCTTACTGAGTTACCAATATTTAAGAAAAAAGAAAATTTAATTAGATATTTCCTGAAATGAAAATTCATTTCATGAAACATTCACTTTTTCAGTTAGAGATTAAACGAGATATATTGTTCAATACAACTTGAAAGTTCATGTTCAGAAAATTATGGTGAGCTTTTAAATAGTTAATGTTTTCAATGCAACATCTCCACGCACTGTCTGAGAAAGAAAGACAACAAATATACTAAAGTGGATAACCAATGGTATAAAAATATCTAATAAAAAAATAGACAGCTACATGCTGAGCTGAAACCCAGTAAGAGTCATGCATTCATGCAGAAAGTGTGTAACAGCAGCAGAGAAAATGGCAGGTACTAAATTAATCAAAAAGGACAACAATAAATCAAACGAAGTGTGGACAGTTGTCAAATCTGTACTTGGAATCAATCTGACTAATCAAGAAATCTATAAGATAAACATATAAGACAAAATTTATTAATCATGCTCACATGTGAGAAAATGATAAGGAATTCTTCATAATGGTAGTAAAATCTTACGTTAATGTTCCCTTATATAACATTTATTTCACACAGTTGTGAGCAAGAAGGATAGTGTATTTAAATTTGACACAGTAACAGTAAAAGGTTCTATGAATAGAATAGAATCAGTGATTTAGTAATAGTTCCTTTAATTTAATTCTCATTATTTTTGGATTTTTGATTGTTTTTAAGTCTCGAGGGAGGTGGTTATGAATTTTGATGCCCATATACTTAGCCCCATTAGCATATAGTTTAGTGTTGTGAGGTATAATCTGCAGGTGGGTTTTATTTCTTGTGTCATGTGTGTGGTGGTCAGCATTTTTGTCGAGGGACTCCAGGTATCGGACTGTACAACAAGCCACTTCCAGTATATAGATACATGGGAGTGGGAGTATTTTTAGTTTTTTGAACAGTGGTTTGCAGTGTTCAAATCTTTTTTTCAAAGCTATTATTCTAACCACTTGTTTTTGAATTTTGAAAATTACAAGGGATTCAGAACTACTTCCCCAGAAGATCAAGCCATAGCTCAAAACGGACTCAAACAGGGCATGGTATATCAGCTTCAAAGTATCTATACTGACTGTATCTCTGATTGATCGTAGTAAATAGCATGTTTTGTTGAGTTTCTGTGACAAAGCCTCAATGTGTGGTTTCCAATTTAAAGTATTACTTATGGTAAGTCCAAGAAATTTGGTGACCTGTCTGTTAGCAATGGAGTCTTTGCCAATGACTACTGCTGCATTACACGGAGTAAGATTTTGTCTTGTGTGAAAATTCATGCTTACAGTTTTCTGTGTATTTATGAGTAATCTATTTGCTTCAAACCAAGAGTGTAACTGAGTGGTGGTTTCATTGATTGCATCTTGTAATATGTCAACATTACCGGTAATCAAGATATTTGTATCATCGGCATACAGAAAGGAGCTGGCAGCAGGTATGTGTTCTGGGAGGTCATTGATGAACAAAAGGAAGAGGATAGGGCCAAGAATAGACCCCTGAGGCACGCCATTCTTTGTATGTAGTATATCTGACCTGCAAGCTCTGGATGTCTTTGGATCTTTTATTTCTACGTACTGCATCCTTTTGCTGAGATAGCTACCAAACCAACTGTGGGTGCTTCTATTCTATTCAGGAATTTCTGGGGACAAAATTCTAAGTTATATCTGTAAACTGATATGTTATAGGCCTAGCTATAAGATTTACATGTAATGTCTTATCTGTATGTACTCTGCAACAAAATTTCCTGTGTTAAATTGAAACATTAATCTATTATGGTAACTTTGCAAATCCTGTTGATTACACTTCTAATGTAATATGTTTCAGCTATAATATTATCCATGATAATTTAAAGAACTGCTGTTTTCTTCTTATAAATATCTTGATTAATTTAATCAAGTACTGCACTTCTTCTGTTTATAATTATTTTGCTTATATTTTTCTGTCATGTGAAGTCTATAACTCCATACCCTTGTACTAATGTAATATGTTATAGCTAAAAAATTTTATTTTCTGCCATGCAAGTCTGTAACTCCAATGTAATATATTATATCTAAAAAAAAAAAAAAAAAAAAAAAAAAAAAAAAAAGAAAAGAAAAGAAAAAAAATGGCTTACTAAATTATCCATGATATATTTTCTGCCGTGTAAGTCTGTAACTCCCCATGTGCTTGTACTAATGTATTATATTATAGCTAAGAGAATTTGCATACAAAATTATCCATGATAATTTTAAGAACTATATTTTCAACTTACAGATATTCTCATTAATTTAAACAAGTACCATTATTTTTCTGTTTGTAATTATTTTTGCATCTGGTTGTAATTATTTTTGTGTATATTTTTCTGCCATGTGTAAGAAAGTCTGTAACTCCATGTCCTTAGCCTTAATTTAATTTTTATAGCACTATTTGCATTATTGTACAAAGTACAAAAGTGTTTTATTCCTAGTGCCTTGTCCTATATCACTGTACTGTACAAATGTTTGATCTACAGGGCAAATAAAACCAAACTAACTAACTAACTAAAAGAAATTTGGGATGGGGTGAAATACCAGCGAACATCATTAAAGCAACTTCAAATATAATTGCACATCCACTGTGAAAAATAATTAGTCAGTTACTTCGAGAAGGTTACTTTCCAGACTACCTAATTTGTGTAGATGTGAAAGCATTATTTAAAAAAATAAGCTATGTAAAATTACTACCCAATTCCTCTCTTTTCTGTGTTTTTCAAATTTTTTGAAATGTTTGATGCAGTCCAAATTCAAAATTTCTGTCAGAAATTTAATATAATATCAAAAAATCAATTTGGCTTTCCAAAAAAGAAAAAAAAATTGCTATCAATCAGGGGCGCCAACTCTGTGGATGCCCCGGGGCTCGTGCACCCCTCAAGAAGTTTTTGGGTGCTTAGCAACCCAGATAAAATTGAGGAAGAAAATGAAATTGTTTAAATTTTTAAAAAATCGCGAAAATGGAAACCTACCTTATGACTGAAGAGGCAATGCAAAACGTGATCATAGCGAGAAACGATATTTCATACGTGAAAGAATTGATCAGTTTTGTACGCGGGTCCCCAAGCGAGTAGTAATGACTGTCCGTGTTTTACCCACTATGCTAGCTTTATTCATCCTGAAGCACGTTGGTCCTTTTGACCTTTCAGGTGTATGCATTTATGAACATTCAATTGTGTTCTTTCAGGAATTTAACTTGAAGAATCTGATGCTGATGTTAATCGTTTTTCATTTATATTTGTCACTTCCATTGATATTAAATTTAAAGATTCAGTTGAAATTTGCAATGCTTTTCTCTCAGGCTTAAAAAAACCTTGGACTATATTAATACTATCAGAGATGTCATGAAGGTATCTCGAAGTGATGAAAGTTTCGAGGAAGTATACAGGTCTTGCTTGGAACTGACGAGAAAAATTTGATGTCGGACTTCAAAATCTCAAAATATTTCAAAGATTTTTTGAAACCTTGGTGACGGTGTTCTACCAGACGCTATTGTCAGGAAGAATAGCTTCGCACAAAATGTATTAGATTAGTGTACAGTGAACAATTATTTCATTGGTCGTGTAGAAGTTTTGGGGTGTTACTTATATCGAAATATCCACTTCAGCCAATGAGATCGCTTTATTGTAATGTCCGAATGCAGCCATTCTTTCCTTTTCTTCCTCCACCTTCTTCCTTCTATCTTTAAAAGGCCAGACAACTGGCTATTTACTTTTATCAAGTACTGCTCAAAAATGCATGAACATGATTTTCAGGAGGGTTGGTTTCGAATATTTGTGAACCGTGATATAGAGCACCCAAACTGATTTTCAAAACTCTGCGCCTCTGCTATCAATGAATTTCTCGACACAGTTAGTTTCATCTTCAACAGATCACAAAAATCTGCAGCAATTGCTGTGATCTATCCAAGGCAGTTGACTGCATGAACCAATCTGAACTATTACATAAAAGTGAAAAATATGGAATTTTTAGTGCATTATAGTGCTCTAATTCATATCTAAAAGAGAGGAAGCAAAGGGTTGTCATAACATCAAGCAAAGGAAAATACTTCTCTAAGCGGAGATCTATCTCACAGTGAGCACCAGAAGGCTCAATTCTCGGGCCACCCCTTTTTGCTTTACATCTGCATGGGATTTTCAGCAACTCACGTTTAAGTGCCTGGCAGAGGGTTCATAGAACCACCATTATACTGTTTATCTCCCATTTCATTCTCGAATCGTGTGTGGGAAGAAAGAACTCCTGAATCTCTCTGTTCAAGCTTTGATTTATTTATTTATTTAAGCATCCACTTCATCCAATTATTGATATAGGATATTGCTTACAAGTTTTTTTTACATAAGTATACCAATTTCCTTATACACATACGTATATATGGCACATCACAACAAAAATGTGTCATTACTATATTACATTTATTAAGTAGTTTTTAGCATGTCTAAATAATATAATCAACATCATACAATAGCTGACAATAGTTACAGCAGTTATATGTGAGAAAACATGACATCAAGGTTAAGTTGACAGATATTCACTGTCAGTGTAATATTTTTTTATAAAAATATATTTTTATTAATTCCTTCTCATTTGAAGGAGTACTAGCTGAAAACTCGGTGTTACTTAGGTGTTCAATAACCCTTCCTTACAGTATTTCCTCTTCTTCCCTCTCTCTCGGTCCATCTCCCTCCACCTTCAATTTCCTCCTCTCCTCTGTATTTCCTCCTCAGCTTTCTCATGCCATCGACTCTTCCCTTGTATATGAAAAAGGTTATCGGTGAAACGGTGTGGAAGTTTATTCCATACCTCCGCCATGTACCACACAAAATCTTAGATGAACACTGAACTGCCACTTGTTTTGAAAGTCGAGTATGCCAAATTTTATCAAGATCGCAATAAAACTATATTTGCGTCAAACTCTGGAATACCTTCTGTCATGCACCGAACGAAAGTAGATGTAGACAGTGACAGTTCTCTTATTTGGAAGTGAAGAGTGAAAAATATCGGTAAAATTCGAATACAAACGTAATTTGTCGAAGTCAGTAGGTAAAGTACCCTCCGCCATGCACCTACGAAATATATTGTACACAGTTACCTTCGCCTTGTTTTAAAGGTCAAGTGTGCAAAATTTCATCATTACTGTCGAAGTCAGTATGTAAAGTACCCTCCGCCATGCACTAAACGAAAGTTGATGCAGACAATGAATTTTCTCTTGCTTTGAAGGTCACGTGTACAAAATTTCAAGATCGGAGACAAACTGTCGTTTTTATCGAACTCTGTGAGTAAAGTACCCTCCGCCAGGCACCATACAAAATATATTGTACACAGTCATCTCCGTCTTCTTTTAAAATGAAGTGTGTAATATTTCATCAAGATCAGATTAAACGGTGGTCTTTGTCGAAGACAGTAAGTAAAGTACCCTCCGCCATGCACCGAATGAAATTTGAAGTATACAGTGACTTTCCTCTTGCTTTGAAGGTCAAGTGTGCAAAATTTCATCAAGATTGGAACAAAACTGTAGATTTGCATGCAATAAAGACACACACGCGGACACGCTGTTGTATTTATAAGATTTGTCTCTAAGAAAGTTTCAAGCTTAATCACGGTTCATTTATACCCATAAAGGCTGAAGAAGTATGCAAATAAAATCACAGAAACTCGGTGAATGAATGAAAACATCCACATAACTGCAGAAACCGACACTTTTCCAGTCGAAATCACTTAAATCCGAAAACATTCATATAAAGGACAGAGACTTGTTTCATTCGGTGGTCGCGCATCGACTGAAACCACTCAAACCCACTGAATGAGTGAAAACATTCATATAACGGCTGCAACCGGCAGGGACTGGTTTCATTCGATTGTTTCGCATCGACTGAAACCACTCAAACCCCGCCAGTGAGTGAAAACATTCATACGGCCACAGAGACTATTTTCATTCGGTTGTTTTCATTCGACTGAAAAAACCGACTGAACGGAAAAACAACCGATTGACCAATCGGTTGTTAAAAAGAGTCGGTTGTCCCATCACTAGTTTAAATTTACTTACTGCAGTTGCAGCATTCGGTGCTAATGCAATATTTCATGGTAAACATGGAACATTTTTGGCCTCATTGTATGTAAATGTGTTTTCAAAGAGCAGTGAAGGGATTTTGGCAACATCAGCCGCTGCCACAAGTGAAATTTTATCGAAATCAATATACAAATACATCAACATCAAAAATTATGCATCGATTTTCGTTTATAGTTACACAAGGAGGACAATGAAACCTACACAGTTCAAAAGGCGCTTTACCATAGATGCATGCAAGACGAAAATCATGTGAACACGTAGCCATAAAGAGAGGCAAAAGGAAGCAGATGTTTCATATCTATAGCTCTGATCACGCTTTCAATTCTCCAGCTGCCAAGTATGCGAGCGTCGAAAATTGAAGTGTACCAACTTCTAGTCAGGTGCTATGGTAAAAATGCGATACTGAAGTAACTACTTTTCGTAGAAACGCATTTTAGGTACGTTCATGTTTAATGGATAATTTTCAGTAAGATCGATGATGATATTAGTAGTGGAAATCAAAACACCATAGAAACTAATTCTGAACAAAACGTTGTTAATGGGCGTCGCTGTTTGATTCAATTTTATGTAACAGTAATTTTGTGATAGTTTCCAGCAGATAACACACAATTTGAAGACACTCCTTAATTTTTAATTTCTTCATTTTATATAGGTACGACGAGGGAAAGACGATATGTGCTTAGAGATTGCTGGAGAAGGAGATGGATGGAAGGAAAGGAAGCGACGGACAGAGACCAGGGAATAGATGAAGGATGAAGAGGTAGATAGTGGGGAAGCAGGAGATAGATATAGCAGATGGAAAGATTGTTGAAAAATTAGCATCATAGTAAGGTGAATCATACGTCACATGGTCCATACTTGATAAACTGATCTGTACGTTTGTGGAGAAAATGAAAGACATATAATGTAATTTATCTTATGGGTTTAAAATAATTGAGTATCTGGGAAACTACATTTTTATAACTTTCGTGTCACATAGCCACAGTAGCCTAACGAACGATATTGATATGATTGAAGCATTCTCTTGGTGATTCTATATTCACCTGAATTACAGTATTTTCTTATCTATTTATTTCATACGAGCTTAACGCCCACTGCTTCGCATGAGTAGGCTGGTTGGTCTGCCTCTTAATATAAATTTTCATAATGAAATGTTGTAATACTACTTGTAGCCGCGGCAGAATGGATGTGCTTATTGAAGCGCCATGTTGCGGTGCGCGCTGCTGTTCGCCGTCGGGAGTTAAAAAATGTTCAAATGTTTGTTAAGCTTATGGGACTTAACTACGGGGTCATCAGTCCCTAAACTTACAAACTACTTATGAACTACCTTATACTAAAGACGGCACAAATATCCATGCCCGAGGGGGGATTCGAACCTCCGACCGTAGTGGCCGTGCAGACCGTGACTGGAGCACCTCAGTCTCCTCGGCCACCGCGGCCGGCCGTCGGGGGTTCGATTCACCCCTTGTGCATGGGTGTTTGTGTTGTCCTTAGCATACGTTAGTCTAACTTAAAATTAGTTTGTAAGCCTAAGGACTGATAATCACGTAGTTAAGTCTCTTAAGATTTACAAGTGTTTGAACAATTGATTTTACTACTTTTAACCCCCTATGGCACCCCTTAATAGTTGCATTTCGAAATATACCCCAACATGAGTCCTTTAAATTGCAACAAAGTTTGCAGATATTATTTTTTATAAATCTGGGTTCAAAATTGGCTTGAAAAATATTCCTATGCACTTGCCGTTGATCAGGAAAGTAAGTAGTCGTTTAGAAGAATCCAATCGCGAAATTCAACAATAATGATTGTAACAATATCACAGATCGATCACTTGATGTAACGCACGAAACGTCAAATCTATTTTTTTAGAGATGTATTAAATGAATTTTTTTACTGCTTCATTTATTTATTCTTATATTTTCTTATTCGTATGCTTATCCTTACAGAGAAAAAGCAGAAGACATTGTAGCAAGCATAGACCAAAGATATGGTCTGTGGCATCACGTTTCGCTGTATGTAACCTCCTTGCTATAAATTCTCAAACGTCATAGCTGGCCTTCCTTCATTCCATATATATATATATATATATATATATATATATATATATATATATATATATATATAATTTGACGACTTTCAACCACGATTTCTTCCACTCCCTTATAGCTATCGGCATGGAACTGCTATGATGTACAACGGAAGACTTCGGACAACAATGACACACACCATTCGTTTGCGTTCTGTAGTTTTCGCTGCAGAGAGAAATATTTAAAAAAAACACACACACATATGTAGAATTTTATATACACCAATAACTTTCCATCCCAATATACGCCACCCTTTTATCATGATCAACCCTCAAGCAACAAAGCAACCAATAAAACAATTTTCAAAGAGTAAATATAATTTTCAAAGTGTAATTATTTTTCCGCATTTCGCGTTATATTCTTCCAATTACTAAGTATATATCAGATTGCTATAAAACCGTGCCTAAAACCTTCCTCAGGTATAAATTAGTAACTGCACAAATATTTAGGCTCTGCATCTTGTCGTTCAGATGTGATAAGCGTACATCAAACAGGCATTCACATTAATATATATATATAGCTATCTGATCTCCATGAAACCATGCCTAATGCCTTCCCCGGGGTAGACATTAGTAACTGTGCAAAAGTTTAGCTTTTTATGTCTTGTAGTTCAGATGTGATAAACGTACACCAAACAGACATTCACATTTATAGGTATAGATGAGAGTGAGCCAAAGCGAAGTGTGGCTGGGTTTAGCTAGTAAAATTTATATAAATGCATAAATAACATAGAGTATATTAGAAAAGTTGGTGTGTAAAAACGTGCATGTGTATCATTATTAGATTGTGTCAAAATTTCAAAGCATTCAGTAGAAAGAACTTTCATTGAAATAAGAATTTGAATATAACATTAAACAAAACTCTAGCTTAGACAGAGTTTTAAGATGAGATTAGAGGTGGGAGAGGAAACTGACATAGGGGGAAGGAGAAGATGAACAGGTGAGCTTGAGATAGCCAGTAAGAGGGAGGAGGTGAAGTTACACAGAAAGAGGAGGAAGGAGTACTACATGGACAAAGAGAGGTGGAGGAGTTTGGGAGGTGGAGGAAGATATGGACTAGAATACAGTAAACAGAAGATGCCTAGAGAGAGGAGGGAAGAGGGTATGACAAAGAGAGGGGAATGATGAGAGGAGTAGAAAGACAACACAGATAAGGGGAACAGGGGCTGTAGGATGATTGACCAGATGTATCCTGTCAAGCTGGTCAAATACATCTAAACAGGCTAGTATCAATATGTGTTCAGCATTGTGTAAGTTACCTTTGTGCACTTTAGCATCTTTGCTTCTATATACTGTTAACTTGTTGTTTTTGTGTGTGTGTGAAGCTTGCACGAGTTTAATATGTGACTGTGTTGTTCTTATAATAAAATGAGTGAAATGTATCTGTGTATCGCATTGTATATATCCACCAGTCCTCAACAGGTTATGGGACAAAGGATGAGACAACAGAAAAATTTCAAGAATTTCAAAAAATGGCAGAGAACCAGCAAGAAAGGAAAATCAAAACAGTGAGAACAGATAATGGAAAAGAATTCTGTTGTTTGAATTTTGACAGTTTGTTGAAGAAGCATGGTATTATACACGAGTTAACGAACAGCTATACACCAGAACAAAATGGTTCATCAGAAAGGTTAAATAGAACTGTAGTAGAAAAGGCGAGGTGTTTATTATTTGATGGCAAACTGGATAAAAGAATTTGGGCTGAAGCTGTTAATAGTGCAGTATATTTGTGAAATAGGTCAGTGAGTTCAAGTTTAGGGAATAAAACACCCTATGAACTGTGAAATGGCAAGATACCCAACATTAGTCATCTGAGGATAATTGGGAGCAAGGTTATGGTGCATATTCCTAAAGCCAAGAAAACAAATGGGACAAGAAGGCAAAAGAAATGATCTTAGTGGGATATACCAATACCACAAAAGGCTATAGACTCTATGATCTTGAAGCAAATGATGTAGTTATAAGCCGAGATGTGACTATAATGGAAAATATTGATGATGCAGAAACAAAAATACAGAATCATGAAGAAGTCATCCTTCAGGGGGGTGATAAAGAAAATGAGAAAGCTGATACTGTATCAATGGAGGATTTACATGTGTCTCAAAAGTTGCATCTACAGCAAAGAAAGAAACTGATGATAAAAACCCTATTGCACCAGAAGACGATGCAAAGAATATCAGAAGATCCCAACGGAAGGTCAAACCAAATAGAAGACTTGAAGATTATGAGATTTATTTTTCTGTAGCAACTTCAGATCAACTCGAGGAGCCAACAACTGTGGAGGACGCCCTTAGCAGACCTGATGCAGAAGAATGGAAACACGCCATGAAGGAAGAAATACAAACTTTTGAATACAACAACGCTTGGGAATTGGTAGATCTTGCAGAAAGTGCTAGTGTTGTGCAGAGTAAATGGGTGTTCAAAAGAAAAGTAAACAGTAAAGGTAAAGTGCAGCACCGTGCTAGACTAGTGGCAAAAGGATTCACTCAGAAGCCTGGAATTGAATATGAAGAAACCTTTTCTCCTGTGGTAAGGCATTCAACACTTAGACTTTTGATGGCTTTATCTGTTGAGTTAGATTTGAATATTACTCATCTTGATGTTAAGACTGCTTTTTTAAATGGTATTCTCAAGGAGGATATTTTCATACAACAACCTGCAGGATTAAATCTTTGTGATGATCAAAGTAAAGTTTTAAAGTTGAAAAGGGCCATGTATGGGTTAAAGCAATCATCCAGAGTGTGGAATGTAAAAGTAAATGATATTTTAAGCTGTCTAGGATACAAGAGATCTAATTTAGAACCTTGTTTGTTTCCAAAACATAAAGAGAAAGGCTTAGTTACTATGATAGCTTTTTATGTAGATGATTTTTATATTTTTTCAAATGACACAAATGAGACTAATTTTTTGATGAGTAAGTTAAGTTCAGAGTTTGAAGTAATGGATTTGGGAATGGCAAAAATTTGTTTGAGGATGGAGATTAAATATGATAAGGCAAATGGAGTTTTGGCTTTAAGTCAAGAGAACTATATTGATCAGTTATTGAAAAGATTCAATATGGTCGACTTTAAAAACTGTAAAGACTCCTATTGAAACTAAACTTGATTTTTTTAAATGAAAAAAGGGAACAAACTTGATGATGTACCTTATCAAGCTCTTATAGGTAGCTTAGTGTATTTATCAGTACTTACAAGACCTGATATTTCTTTCAGTGTCAGCTACTTAAACAAATTCAATAATTCTTATACTGACAAATATTGGGTACCGTTATGTGCTAAGAGAATTTTGAAGTATTTGAAGGAAACCAAAAATTATGTTCTATAGTTTAAAAAGAGAGATTCAGAATTATGTGGTTATGTAGATGCAGATTAGGCAAATTGTTCTTTAGCCAGAAAGTCATACGCTGGTTTTTATTTTTAAGTTATGTGGTTCTGTAGTGCTAAGCAAAAGACTGTTGCTCTTTCTAGCACAGAGGCTGAGTATATGGCTCTTTCTGAAGCATGTCGAGAAGCCACTTATGTAAGGAACTTGTTACATGAGCTGATAAATTATAATAAGTGTATATCTTTGTTTAATGACAATCAGAGTGCCTTAAATTTGTCTGTTGATCCTTCAAATGACAAAAGGTCAAAGCACATTGATGTTCGGTATCATTACATAAGGGAGGCTGTATCCAATAAACTTGTGAAAACTCTTTACTTACAAACATCTGAAATGCCTGCCGATATAATGACAAAAGAATTGACGAAGGAGAAACCTTATGAATTTCTAAAATGTATGGGTCTAGAAATTTTTTAAGAGGTCTATTTAAATGTTTTGAAGTGGGGGTGTTAAGCTGGTCAAAGACATCTAAATAGGCTAGTATCGAT
The DNA here is from genome assembly GCA_026315105.1 of Locusta migratoria. Lineage (NCBI taxonomy): Eukaryota > Metazoa > Arthropoda > Insecta > Orthoptera > Acrididae > Locusta > Locusta migratoria. The sequence goes on along the minus strand of CM048744.1, from coordinate 653,992,163 downwards.
ATGTGTTGAGCATTGTGTAAGTTATCTTTGTGCACTTTATCATCTTTGCTCCTATATATTGTTAACTTGTTGTTTTTGTGTGTGTGCAGCTTGCACGTGTTTAATTCGTGACTGTGTAGTTCTTATAATAAAATGAGTGAAATGTATCTGTATTGCGTTATATATATCCACTAAACCTCAACATATCCATTTCCCAGTCACAAAGCAATATGAATTTACACATACGAGAAATGTGTGCTTGCCCTTTTTTTCATTATTAATAGGAATTTCAGCGTTGGCAGTTGTTAGAGAAGTAATTATTTGTAAAAATTGTTTATAAATTTCTGTCAGTGATTGACCATCTTCAGTGCAGAATTTTAGCCCCAAGGATTCATGCAAACCAGAGAAATAATTACAATTAATGTGCATAAAAATTCTTTTGGTCTTAATTTGTACTGTAAAGAGTGACAGCAGTGTGTGCCCATATACATCTAGTAACAGTACTATAATCAGTATTGCAGCGATTAAACAGAAGTTTATGGTTTTTTTATTGGGTCCATGAATAGCTATTTATAACCTTTGCACAGATTGCACAACTCATGTTAATAGTTGTCAAAAACGTATTTTAAATCAGAAAAGATCTAAAGACCTGTTAATGTTGTGTAGGTAATCAATTAGTCTTAGTTTTCTAATAATACAAGGATTTTTAATTGCTACAAACCATCGTTAATTAATATCAAAACAAACATATAGTTGGTCACTTGTGTATTTTCATGTGTTGTAAATTCCAATGTAATTTTATTGCTCAGTTGGTTAGTTTCAGTGTTGCATTTGATGTAACACACCAAACATCACTGAAACCAATGTAATATTCTGTATATTACACTCAATGTATTATCTAATCAATCACTGTTGAAAACAAGAGGATGACTTGCTGTCATTGCTGATTTAGTAGTATTGATACAACTTCATAGTGAAAGTATTATCACATGATATTCTGTACTTTATTAGTTTACTTTAACACATGTCCTTTAATCACTAAGTAATTGTACAAATATGTATTTGGAGGACAAAAGGAAGTTACAAAGTTCAACAAGAGCCAACACCATCTGCGCAATGTTAAATAGAAAACGTTTTCTTATTATTTTCTTATTTATTTTTTATTTTTACATTACTGTGACGATTTTGCAATTTGGGATGTCAGCCATAAGGAACACACCCACTGTATCGACATTTCAGCGTAAGGGTTACAGAAAGAAGTAATCGCAACTTGATGTCTCAACCCTCACAAAATTGTCATAATAGTAATTATTTATTATTTACTTTCATTAGTGAAACACATTTCCATCGTTTTGGATTTAACTTTCAGATGAATTTATTTTGGCCCAACGTGTATAATTATCCCCAGCTGGAAAGAATTGAGTTAGGTCAATAACAGACTGTCACCCAAGTCACACCCACACCTATATCAAGAAAACGTCCTCACTCTTTGACCAAAGCAACAGTGTATGAAGACAGCTGCGTTGCATGTGTTCCACATCAGGAGGTGACGTGATGGTGAGAGGAAAAGCATAAATTTATTAATAATATGGATGCTCAACCCGGGTAGGTGTAAGACAAAGGGACCAAAAAGAAGAACAGGAATTGCAAGGTACTGTCTAGAGCATCGCACAGACGTACAAACATCGATATAAGATCCATCTAAGGATGGCCATCCCATTGGGAAGAAATACTACACTATAACACAGTAGAGAAGGTGCAAAATTAAGGTAGGCTGCAGTTCGGTGCTGTATGCTTGTCTGCAAATGGAAACAAAAGATGGAAAGTGATCAGTATGGATGAAATCACTAAAAACAATACAAAATAGACCTAAGCGACGAGCGAGAATGGTGTCTTGATTCACCTCTACAGCCATTAGTTATAATTGTTATACTGACTTTTTTTTCGGGGGGGTTAAGACGTCAAATTTGAGCTGCTAGTCGCAAGAAACGACACGCACGAGTGCGTCATCTTCAGAAATGAAAATTCGTCATCAGCGTTCAGTCGAGCAGACGTATTATGGTTCATTTGGGTGTTTAGTTGCAATTTGAGAGTGTACGGATCAAATCAACAAGCAACGGGCAACTCAGGAGACCTGGAGTGTGTCTAGAGGCAAAGTATTCACCATACGTTCCGCGAGCCATATCCAATGGCGAGCTGGGAAGGACAGCTCCCGATCTCCTCTGGTAAAAAATTTTTTCTATATATCTATCTTGCATCCAGCTACGAGACAGGTGTATCAGTTCTGAAGAAATGTAATTTCTTAAGGTGTGGAGGAGAATGTAGTTCGAGATTTAATTCGAATCGCCCTTGTAGGAGGTTGTAAAGCGGATGTGACACGAATTGCCAATATATTCCACATCCTGATTTGTGAAAACACTGTTGTTAGTGATAAATATCTGAGACCATTCAGCAACTAACAATACAAGGTCACATAAGCGCAAATATCGAAAACAGAGAGGCCGTGCATGACTCAGTGCGGAAACTTGTTTCAAATGGTGCGTTTTATGAACACTGCATTCATCTGAGGAACTTCTTCCTTGCGAAAGTCGCTTTAATCACTTTTGCAGTTAATGTATTTAACTGTTTTGTCTTCAGAAATGTTTATAATTGATTCTTGCTGTTGTATATGAGTCACTGCTTGTGATTCTTTATTTAAACGTCTTGCTTGCCACCAGGGCCGGTTATGCCGCCCGGGCATTTTTCAACTTCGTCAGGTTTACTCATATATGACGTCTTGTTGTTGTTGTTATGGTCTTCAGTCCGGAGACTGGTTTGATGCAGCTCTCCACCCTACCCTATCTTGAGCAAGCCTTTTCATCTCCTCATAAGAACGGCAACCCACATCCACTTGAATCTGCTTACTATACGAGTCTCTTGGTCTCCCTCTGCGATTTTTACCCCATACACTTCCCTCCAATGCTAAATTTACGATTCCCCGATGTCTAAGAATGTGTCCTACCAAGCGATCCCTTCTTTTAGTCAGGGTATGCCAAAAATTCCTTTTCTCACCAATTCTGTTCAGTACCTCTTCATTAGTTATGCGATCTACCCACCTAATCTTCAGCATTCTTCTGTAGCACCACATTTCGAAGGCCTCTATTCTCTTCCTGTCCGCACTGCTTATCGTCCATGTTTCACTCCCGTACAAGGCAACACTCCACACAAATGCCTTCAGAAAAGACTTCCTTACCCTTAAATTAATATTCGATGTTAGCAAATTTCTCTTTTTCAAAAATGCTTTTCTTCCCATTGCCATTCTGCATTTTATATCCTCTGTACTGCGACCATCGCATGTTATTTTACTACCCAAGTAACAAAACTCATCTACCACTTTCATTGTTTCGTTACCTAATCTAATTCCTTCAGCATCGCCTGATTTTCTAAGACCGCATTCCATTATTTTTGTTTTGCTCTTGTTAATGTTCATTTTATATGCTCTCTTCAATACACTGTCCATTCCATTCAACTGCTCTTCCAGGTCTTTTGCTGTCTCTGACAGAATTACAATGTCATCAGCAAAACGCAATGTTTTTATTTCTTCCCCCTGAACTTTAATTCCTTCACCAAATTTTTCCTTGCTTTCCTTCACCGCCTGCTCGATGTACAAATTGAATAACATCGGAGAAAGGCTGCAACCCTGTCTTACTCCCTTCCCAACTGATGCTTCCCTTTCATGCCCTTCGAGTCTAATAACTGCGGTCTGGCTTTTGTACAAGTTGTAAATAACTCTCCTTTCCCTGTATTTTACCCCTGCTGACTTCAGAATTTGAAACAGTGTATTCCAGTCAACATTGTCAAATCCTTTCTCCAAATCTACAAAAGCTAAAAATGTAGGTTTGCCTTTCCTTAATCTATCTTCTAAGATAAGACGTAAAGTGAGTATTGCCTCCCGGGTTCCTATGTTCCTTCTGAATCCAAACTGATCTTCCCCGATGTCAGCTTCTACCAGCTTTTCCATTCTCCTGTAGATAATTCGTGTTAAAATTTTGCAACCATGACATATCAAACTGATGGTTCTATAATTTTCACACCTGTCTGCGCCTGATTTCTTTGGAATGGGGATTATTACATTTTTCTTAAAGTCTGAGGGCATTTCGCCTGTCTCATACATCCTACACACCAGGTCAAATAGTCTTGTCATGGCTGGCTCTCCCAGAGACTTTAGTAGCTCTGAGGGTATGTCATCTACTCCTGGGGCCTTGTTCCGACCTAGGTCTTTCAAGGCTCTGTCAAATTCATCTCTCAGTATAGTATCTCCTATTTCATCTTGATCTACTTCCTCTTCCCTTCCTACAACCTCGTCTCTGAGTTCATTTCCTTTGTAGAGCTGCTCTATGTACTCTTTCCACCTTTCAGCTTTCCCTTCTTTGCTGAGAACTGGTTTCCCATCTGAGTTCTTGATATTCGTAGATCTGCTCTTCTTGTCCCCAAATGTCTCTTTTATTTTCCTGTAGGCGGTATCTACCTTTCCCCTTCTTATACAGTCTTCTACAGATTTGCATTTGGCTTCTAGCCACTCCTGCTTAGCCACTTTGCACTTCCTGTCAATCTCATTTTTTAGTCGTCTGTATTCCATTTTGCCTGTTTCATTTACTGCATTTTTATATTTTCTCCTTTCATCAATTAAATTTAGTATTTCCTGTGATATCCAAGGATTTTTTGTAGGTCTTGCCTTTCTACCTATTTTGTCCTCTGCTGCCTTCACTATTTCATCTCTCAATGCTACCCATCCCTCTTCTACTGTTTTATTTCCCCCTGTTTCTGTCAATTGTTGCCTAAATCTCCCTCTGAAATTCTCCAGAACTTCACTTTCCTTCAATTTATCCAGGTCCCATCTCCTTATTTTCCTACCTTTCTGCAGCTTTTTCAGCTTCAGCCTACAGTTCATGACTAACAAGTTATGGTCAGAGTCTATGTCTGCCCCTGGGTATGTCCTGCAGTTTATAACCTGGTTCCGGTACCTATGTCTTACCATTATAAAATCTATCTGATACCTTCCGGTGTCTCCTGGTCTCTTCCATGTATACAACCTTCTTTTGTGATTCTTAAACCACGTCTTATTTTCACATATTGAACTCATACGTCTCTTTGTCGTGAAAATGTCTTTAAGATCATAGCAGCGTCAGTGTTCCATTTACATTATAAGCTGTAACTTCAAAATTAATATGTCCACCAAGATTAATTTAGGTCAGCGGCAGAGAATAAATCTAAAATCGGTTCACTTTTTCTAGTTCCTGGAGTAGAGGTGGAGCATTTTACCGACTAATTGCTGTGTAAATTGCAAGTTCTGCGAAAGCACTTGGTGCAGAAGCGATTATCTACACAGGCGGCACATACTCGTCGCAGCTCATAACTAGACAAAGAAACAATAGGACGCCTGTTCACTGCGCACTGAGCTAGGACCGAGACGCAAAAAGATGAATATAAGCGATATAATCTACTGTTGCTACTGTCCATATCAATACCATCAATTAACCGAATTAAAAATATCTCAGGGAACAATGAAAAAAGGTAGTGTACTACGTGAAGCCTCCAGCAATGACTTTGCTCAGGCAGATGACATTAATGTCAACCTACTTCATCACTGGACAAAACAAATTCAGGCATATTCTACAACAAATCTACACTATGCAAATAACTGAAAAAGTATAATCATATTTTACTAATTTCACGATACCGTTATGGGTGTAGCCAGTGGTGTTCTACGTGTGGAATATGTGTTTGAGCGAAAGTAACAGAATACAATATAAGTCAAGGACTTTGGGTGCCATCAACAGGGAATCAACAAGCTATTTTACATCAAAACAAGTAAGATATCATTTTTACTGAGCACAGAAACGTCTAATTTACAATGAAATATTGTGATTTTTTTTCTAAAAGCTCTTCCATTTTATATAATTTGGTAGGTATTTAATAAATCTTTGGCCGTAATAAATAGTAGCATTCTGTTCATTTGTGTTTATGCTTATATCGCACCTGTTTTCTTAAATTAATGTTAATCAGAATACTGCCATAGTCGAACGCAAGAATACGCCTCGCCCTTCTACCGCTTCTCACGATCGACAGTGACGTCACGCGGAAGCGCCCGAACCAGTGGCGTAGCTACCATAGGGCTAGGCGGGGCAGTGCCCCGGGGCCTCCGAGCTCAAGGGACCCCTCGGCCTACGTGAGCGACGTTCGAAAAAAGTTACCGTACATCCTTGAACACTTTCATGTCCGCCAATTACTTCGGATAATCGAAGTTCAACTGTATATAATAATTTAGGTGAATGAAGGTTTTCCGACTTTGAACTTTTTGAACCCTGACATACAAACCTCAAACGCACGAAGTGAAATCCAAAAATTATTCGCAACCCAGAATATAAACATAACAAGGTCCTTTGCTTGTCCACTAAGACGTGGACCCTGCCATCGTCAGCGTGTTATCGGTTGAAGTCGGAGTTGCCGTGCCTGCCAATCTTTGCGAACCGGCCGCGGTGGCCGAGGGGACTGAGGCGCTTCAGTCACGGTCTGCACGGTCACTGCGGTCGGGGGTTCGAATCCCCCCTCGGGCATGGATATTTGTGCTGTCCTTAGTCATAGTTAGTTCATAAGTAGTTTGTAAGTTTAGGGACTGATAACCCCGTAGTTAAGTCCCATAGACTTTACAAACATTTGAACATTTGAATCTTTGCGAAATAACAGCGAACGGTGCTGAATTACTATCACAGTGTTTGACAGTAGACAGTGTGACCACATTTGAATATGAAGTCTCTACAATGTATTATTACAAAATGGTATTATTATGGTAACTCAAGTGTTTGTGTAGTGAATTCCCCAACGCTGTGCTCCATAACCGTAGATCCCAATGAAGTGCTGTAACCAATTGCACTCTTAAATTCGTGCAAGAAGTAGAGAAAATATGGTTACTTTGTCACAATAGTAAGTTGTGCATTCAAGATACTACCCTGTACCCCACTGCCACTATAATAAGCGAAGACGTCAACTTAGTTATTTTACGTATTACTTTTTCCTGGCCAGACATTAATATATACTTCATGAAGCTTGGTAGGGGGTATTCCATCAAACAAATTCCGGCAACTTTTTTTTCTGAAACCATCCTACACGAATATTTTACTTATTTTCCTTCTTTGATTGGGCTATCAACGAAATTAGGTTGCTCGGTACGGAGCAATGACCTCACAGAGAGGAGTTTAGTGACAGTGAGATGTCGGTACTGACAACAGTCCGCCCGCCTGTCGCCGCGAATTCGACTGTCCCCGGTTTGCTTCGCGGCAGGGGGCCATGTTTTCATGGTTAAGTAATACTTCTTCATTGAAACTTCCTGGCAGACTAAAATTGTGTTTATTTTTTACTAGCTTATGACTGCGACGTCATTCACCTAGTATGGAGCAACTTCGGAAACTATCCCAAGGGGTCGTTTATCTTTATGTCCTACCCAGGTCCAAATCTATCCCTCTGCAAAATTTCATTCAGATTCGCCCAGTAACTTTTGCGTGAAAGCATAACAAACAAACCAACTTTCGCAGTTATAATTATATTTGAGAGTACAATTAAATATTATCTGCTGCCTGACATATTATAATTTACTTAATAGTATTTTGGTTTGCATTATTATGTCTTCCAGTAGGCGGTAAGGAACTGATGATGAAGTAGTTTTGCATAGTTTTAGTTTAAAGAGGGCCCCAATGTCATTTTTGCCCCGGGGCCCTTGGTGACATAGCTACGCCACTGGCCCGAACCCTGCCGAACACATTGGCTCAAGCTTCTACGTATAGTCCAGACAATGAGTGCTCAAAAGAGGGGTGTAGAGTGCATGGAATATGCGAGAATTTTTGACTTTAGGACTTTGTTAGGGATAGTTAGGAGGTGAACATACTAAAAGTCCCCGCCCCTGGGGGGTGAGCTAAAGCGGGGAGGGGGGTGGGAAGGTACCATTTTTTTGTTTTTCGCTTATATCTCGGAAACGGTCGGCTTTAGCAAAAAGTTGTTCCAAATAAGATAATTGAATTTGCTATGAAATTGTTTCGATACGTATACGTGAATTCCCAACGGTTTTCGAGATATACGTTATTGAAAATCGACAATTTCGGAAAAAATCATCTTTACCTCACTAATTTTGTCAAACATTTACTCGATCGTTTCACAGAAAATTTGTCAGAAAGAAAGTTGTAGAGTGTTAAATTTCCTTCAATTTGATATGCACATTTGCTACTTTATCTTCAGCCAATCAGAAGTTACATCATTTATATGATATGCGCTCAGTTTCGATGTCCATCCAGAACTGAGTGTTTTGAGGGGCTGTGACGTTTTTGTCTTATGAAACGTGCTAGCATCGTAAATAACATTACTTTAACACTGTTAATAAGGATAGGATAGGATGTTTTGGGTGCACAACAGCAAGGTTTTTAGCGCCCTGACAAATGAATTAGACAACAGTACATAAATAAGAACAGGCAATAGAAGAATGTAGGTCTGGGCAACAACACAAACACATATTGCAAATCAGCGATGTAAGGTGTCAGACTAAAGTATACAATCTTAGAAGTCCTTAAAAGAAAATGTCTGAGTATAGAGGTACGCTGATAGCTGATGTTAAAGGCATCAGCGAGCCCTCCTGTAACACACTAAAACCTCCAGCCTAAGAGCTTAGTCCAGAGTCGAGAACGTTCACAAAATTGTAAAACGTTCGTCACACTCGCCTCGTCGTCAACTAAAACAGTGGATAGGACACGACCAAGATTAGCAGCTGCCCTACAGTTAATAAGGTAATTTCAATTGAAACAGAACACCTTTTTATAATTGTAGCTTTTATGATAATATTATGAATCATAGAATTAAAGTATTTACAAGCACTGAAAGCGATCCAGAGTGACGAAAAAAGTGCATTCAACGCAACATCTTCGTTTTTCTGAGGCGGAGGAGTTGAGGCTCATTTATTGTCGTCTGCAGTGGACATGTTGTTAAGGTCGTCATACCTAACGCCCGGGAGAGGGTTAATGATGGGGAAGCCCCACGACGAACATCCAAGGCCTGTCACTTGCTGCGGGGTGGAATGGAGTGTTCTCACTCACTTCTTACTTCAGACCACTTCAAAAGTTCGCCGACCAAAGAGAAAGTTTGTGTGTCAGTATTGTGTGTCAGTTTTTTGAGATATTTTTTATTTATCTATGATAATGTTGACTGTGTAGTGCGCGCAATGGCTACTGTGTTTTGTACGTAATGAAACAATAGATGCACCAGGTGTTTACACAGTGACAAAAAAGGAATACTATCACTCATCAAAGCTAGTATAGAAAGCGAAGATAGCAATGGCTCATCTTTAGAAGGTCTGTATATCCTTCTGATTCATACTGAACGTCCAAAAATTACATCAGGTTGCAATGTTTATGTTAGACTTTTGAAGACCAATGGGCTTCGGAGAGATTCTACAGTGGTTTTTAATGGGTACTCTAACATATCGGAGAGCATAAGAGCAGCTGAACAAAGTCGACGATATTGGCTCAGGAGGTGTTGAGAAATGAATGTCAGTCTAGAAATTACAGTGAAACAAGAGGATTTCCTTTCCAAATTTAATAATAAGAATCAGCTGACAAACCTGTTGATGCAACTACAGAAAAATGGGATAAATGGCATTCAAGCTTTAGGTGATTATGACATTGATATTGTGGAGACAGCTATCAACAGATAACATAATTCCTCGATTACCATTATTGGAGAGGATTTCGACTTACTGTTCTCTTAATAGCAAAATTTGCAACTGATCGTAACATTCTTCTTGTAGAACCAGGAAGAGGAAAGGTTAAGACGTTTTTATATTCTTCAAACTTGCTGCAGCAGGAATTGAAAATGAAGGACAACGCCCATTTGTTACTCTCACATGCATTTACAGGCTGCGACACAGCATCCGTAGTGTATTGCAACTGTAAAATGGTGTTTGTCAAAATGCATCAGAAGTCCAAAATCATACAACATGCTGCTGAGACAGCGGGAATCATAATGGTATGGAGCTCCAGCCACCACAGAAAACCTCAACGAGTTCCGCTACAAATCACTTATAAAAGCAGCTGGGAACATAAAGTCTAGTCTCAACTCTCCCTCCAGCTGAAGGGGCTGTTTAAGCAATATGAATTTCGAACGTATCACCAAGTACGCCTTTGGTTAGGAGAAGTACCTAAAGGTGGAGCGCCGGATTGGGGTTGGAATGGCCAACTAGTTCAGAAACTCTCACAGTCAGATGCTGCCCCTGACGAAATCTTGAGGATAATTTTTTTGTCGATGCACGAAAGGATGTGACTGTAGCAGATGTGGTTGCAGAAAAGCGTTGTTACACTGCTTTGTTACATACCTGAACTGCAAGGGACACTGCAACAACGGATTCGAAATATGAAGATGACGACAGTGACATCGAGACTCTACCAATCTCGTTGGACGACGTCTCCACTACTGATGAAGATGAATGAACCTTGACCATTCCTCCTCAGAAAAACGAAGATGTTGCGTTGAATGCTCTTTTTCCACTCTGAATCACTTTCAGTGCTTGTAAATACTTAAATTGTATGATTCATAATATTATCATAAAAGCTACAATTACAAAAAGGTGATCTGTTTCAATTGGAATTACCTTATTAACAGTGTTAAAGTATTGTTATTTACTATGCTAGCACGTTTCATAAGATAAAAATGTCACAGACCCTCAAAACACTCAGGTCTGGAGGGACATCGAAACTGAGCGCACATCATATAAATTATGTAACTTCTGATTGGCTGAAGATAATGTGCATATCAAATTGAAGGAAATTTAATGCTCTACAACTTTCTTTCTGACAAATTTTCTGTGAAACGATCGAGTGAGTCACTAGAAGTAAATGTTTGACAAAATTAGTGAGGTAAAGATGATTTTTTCCGAAATTGTCGATTTTCAATAACGTATATCTCGAAAACCGTTGGGAATTCGACGTATATGTATCGAAACAACTTTATAACAAATTCAATTGTCTTATTTGGAACAACTTTTTCCTAAAGCCGACCGTTTCCGAGATATAAGCGAAAAAAAAAATGGTACCTTTCCACCCCCCTCCCCGCTTTAGCTCACCCCCCAGAGACGGGGACTTTTAGTATGTTCACCTCCTAAGTATCCCTAACAAAGTCCTGAAGTCAAAAATTCTCGCATATTCCATGCACTCTACAATGCATTCATTGACTGGACTAGTAGTAACCTTTCATGTTTATTTTGCTTATATGATAACGCAATATCACTGTTGTCTGTAACAATGTGTATCAAGTTGTAAAAATTTGTATCTCCAACATATTATCACATGTCAACTTTTCATTGTCTTGTTTAATTTAAGCTATCAGAACTACAATAAAAATCCAGGAATTTGCCGCCCTGAGCGACGGCACGCCCCCCCCCCCCCCCATAGAGCCGGCCCTGCTTGCCACTGAAAATACTTATCATGGCGAAAATACTTTGAAATTTGCCTACGATCTCGTCCTTTCTGTACCTACTGACTTTGTAAACTTCAGTGTGATATAAGGGAAAAGAGCAGTTAGTGTCTGTTGCATTTACTAGCTTCTGCAAGCATACAGTGGGGCTTCTTTTAAGTTTGCAGCAGGAGTGCCCGGGTTTGGAATGAATTCTCCGGGTCTACGGGCCAATGACTCATCTCCGGGCTTGAATGTAACCTTCATGTTAACCTTTCTTTTTTAATTTTTTTTACTACGCTTTTTAAGTACTATGCGCATGTAGCGATGATCTACGTAACTTGGGTTTGGAATGAATTCTCCGGGTCTACGGGCCAATGACTCATCTCCGGGCTTGAATGTAACCTTCATCTTAACCTTTCTTTTTTAATTTTTTTTACTACGCTTTTTAAGTACTATGCTCATGTAGCGACGATCTACGTAACTTAAACTAAGGACGAACACCACATCCATGCCTTAAGGAGGGATTCGAACCTCTGCCGGGAGCAGCCTCGCGCACCGTGGCAAGGCGCTTCAGTGCGCTCGGCCATTCCAGGCCGGCTCCTCTCTAGTAATTATGAATAACTTTATATAAATGTCAATTTCTTATTGCAACAAAACGCTACTTTTCTATTCTTCCTCTGAAAACGTTTCATTGTTACGTCGGTAGTAGTCGGCTAACGCATTATTAAGCAAACACTGTTGCGGCAACGTGTCAGCTGGCGACGTCTATTATGTGTTCGTTCGTTCATTGTATATCAGTTTACCGACAATTTTTGGAATACTTGGATCGTGTGTGAACAGACAAGCTTACATTAACTCAGATTAGTGAGTAATAACAGTGAAATTAAGAGACGATATCTAAGTTCGTTCCGTGAAGAATGGTTGCAGGAAGAAAATTATAAAGAGTGGCTACAAAAAGTCGATACTGATGAGTTTATGTGTAAGTGCAGAATATGCAGTATCTCATTTACTGTTAAGTACGGCGGAGTGAAAGCGAATATTACTACACAAAAGAAGAATCAGTCGCTTCTTAATTTCTTGTCGAAACAATTTTCTGCAGAAGACGACAATCCTGGTTGGGGAGGGAGGGGGGGGGGGAGTTGGTCACAGTTGGATTGGGGGGGGGGTGAATCATTGGCCAAGGGGAGGGGGGGGAACGTCTGGTCTCCGGGCCTGCCTCGTGTTCAATCTGGCAACCCTAAGCAGGAGCCGCGCGATTACTCGAGTTTCTCTTGCGTGATCTATTGGAGCAAAAGTGCTGCTAATTAAATGTACCATTTAGAATGAGCTGAATTCACCGCACAGCAGTAAATAATCTGTTGAATCCTCGTGTTCCTCTAGGGCCACTCACCAGAAGCGGCGGCGGCGAGCAGCAGCACGAGCAGGCAGAGGGTCGACATGGCTACTCGGGGCGCCGCACGCCGCTACGCCTTTTATCTGCTGCCCTCCTTCCTCGCGTGTCGTTATCGTGACGAACGCACTGATTATCCGAGGGCTGCGCTCTGATTGCTACTTTTTGGCCCCCTATGTTCTTAAGTGTCTGTTCTCGATTGGCGTTTACGAGTGGGCTTTCAAGTCTCGAGGACCTTACGTAACTTAAAGCGTACAGTGCTGATAAGTCTGTCAAGGTGAAACGGGGCCCCATTTCTCAAATCGTTCGGTAATAGCAATTTTATGTAAACAGAATAGCTTTGTTCATTTGTATAATTTACGTGTTTCCGTGATACCAGACTCCTCAGTTGTAAATATTGCCTGCCTGTAATTTCAACTTCGGTTTAAGGTGTCATGTTAGGGACTGGGCGGCCGTTCCCGCCGAAGGTTCGAGTCCTCTCTCGGGCATGGCTGTGTCTGTTGTCCTTAGTGTAAGTTAAGAGTATATTACACGGAGCGAATCTGGTCGCTAGTCGCTGGCGTATTTGGACGCAGCTGCTAAATTCGCTCCGTGTAAACAGGGACAGCGAACAAAGTCGCTGCTCTAAAACGCGAGCGTCTAAAGTTGAAGGGTGGGCTACTTTAGACGCCGGTCGCTGGCGTTTTTGGCCGCTGGCGTTTTTGGTCGTCCCGTGTCGTTTACGGGAGCGTCTAAAGATGGGTTGTCCAAGGCGCGATTGCTGCCTGCGGCTGCGATGGATCGGCTCGTGACGTCAGAGGCTGGCTCCTCGCGCATGCGTACTTTGAGTTTGGAGTGCGGCGCGCGGCTGATGCGGCGACAATCGCAGGACTGCACCAGTGAGCAGTGTTGCGATGGGAGTCGGACGACTCAAGGCAGCGGCAGAAAGATGTCGAGCCAAGCGGACCGAAGAAAAACGGATATGAACCGCTCATGAGTTCGTCTCGCCATTAAGCTATTGCCTTTGTACGTTGGACAGATTTAGATTTCATGGCAATATAGTGACATATATAATAGTACACTGAAAATTTTCGGAGAAATAAAAGAGAAATGAAGGTTGGAAAAGGTTGTATTGGCCTCTAGGGTTTTGGAAATACAATATGTGACCGGTGATAACTATTTTTTTTTGTTTAGGTGATCCCACAGGTATAAGGAAATGCGTAACAACGTTCATGTAATATTTTCATTGATTTCATTCATACCAACACAGTCCGTTTTGTGGCGCGCCGTAAAAATTATCTTAGTTTATATGAACATAGATAAATTTTGTGGTGTACCATTTAGATTCAAATGTCTCTTGTATGGTATGGCTGACATCTTCGATATTTTAAAATCTTTTTGTTTGCCATATTCCCTGGAAGATGAAATAAATTATAATAAATCAGCAAACAGTCTTACAACTGTTGTTGATACAATTAACAAGCTACAGAAAAATCTTTTGTTTGGTATGTGTTTGCTATTTTTGATCTCCCTTGGAAAAATTTTCAACTGTACGTTTTCGAACACTGGGACTTATTTCAAAGGCAATACAGAAGAGACGAGAGAGAATCAAGCTGCATCAGGACTTTCAGATAAACACACTCCTGGTCTTATAAACAGCGCCGCAATCGTAAATAAGAAAATAAAAGAACAATAACCTTAGCGTCACTGCGTTTTACTTTTATTTATTTATTTTTTCAGTTCCACTGATAGATTTGTTGAAACGGTTCTAGGATTTTCTCTGTATGCCACTCTCTGCAAGTTCCAATTCATGTGCAAACTGGCTACATTTAATCTAAACTCAAGTATGAATTTCGTGTCGTCATTTAAAGGGTGCCTGTTAATAAAAATGTTTTAACAGCTTTCATGGTCATGTGTCACAAAAATAGAATATAAAGAAAACCTTAACTGTTAAAATCTGCAGTGACACAGTGAAGTACACGGCATTGTGATGAAATAAAGAACCAAAACTTCCATCCCTTTGGAGAATACTCACACAGCTCCATGAAGTCGCAAGTAGAATTAACACTAAAAGCTGCCATTGATGAAGGTTCACAAATAAAGAAGCGAAACGCCTGTCATTTAGTTGCAATAGACGGAAATAAACCACCATAAATATTAAATACTGTTTAATTAATACCTCGTTTCATCGTAAAAAACTATAGTTCTCTCTCTAATGATTGTGTAAAACATGAATTCCTTCCCAGGCTATCATTTAAAAAAAGGGTTCAATATCTTCAACAGTTTATAAGATGTGATGATTGTTGCCTCCGCACAATTCAGGTTGCACGTTGAGAGAATTGGCGCGCTAGTCGCGACGCTCCCGTACCGTAGATATACGAGCCAAAATCTCGAAAACGGAGACAGGTATCGTCCTGCTCTCAACTTTAAAAATAATTTCGAATTATTGGCTTCATTTCATCCGCAACAACGTATGACCTAAAATGAACAATACGCAAAGTAGTCAGCGACTACATTTTTCGTTGCAAACACTTCAAGTTTAATGCAATAGGTTACTTAAAAATTAACTATCTGAAAAACTATGAGGAATTTTGAGAAAATAGACACTTCGTTATCAAGCTGGAGTATGAAACTACAAGATATGCAAAAACCAAATTTTTTTTGCCTATTAGTTTCCTCGAACTCGACAGAGATGTAATAAAAAGTGATCAAAACACGCACAACCGAAAGTAGCGCTTTTTAATTTTTTAAAGGAAAACGAGAATCTGTAACGAAAAACTAAGTGTGAGAACTGATGTAGCTTTGCTTCCTTAACATGCAGTATTTTTTACAGCAAAAAATCGGAAATTTTATTTTTGTCATGAATTTCTTGAGTCGCCGACCAGGAGCCGCGCCTTTGTAAACGGCAACGGCTGCCGTCGTGCTCGCGACTCACCGCCGTCTGCCACGGCCGGAAAAGGAAGGGGGGCCGAGCCGCAATCGCAGTTAACAGCCGCGCGTTGTCCAAGACGCGGCTGTTAACTGCGATTGCGGCTCGGCCCCCCTCCCTTTTCCAGCCGTGGCAGATGGCGGCGAGTCGGCAGCACGACGGCAGCCGCTGCCGTTTACCAAGATGCGGCTCCTGTTCGGCGACTCGGGAAATTCATGACGAAAATAAAATTTCCGATTTTCTTCCTGTAAAAAATACTGCTTGTTAAGGAAGCAAAGCTACATCAGTTCCCACATTTAGTTTTTCGTTACAGATTCACGTTTTCCTTTAAAAAAATTAAAAAGCGCTACTTTCAGTTGTGCATGTTTTTTCACTTTTTATTACATCTCTGTCGAGTTTGAGGAAACTACGGCGCAAAAAAATTTGGTTTTTGCATATCTTGTAGTATCATACCCCAGCTTGATAACGAAGTGTCTATTTTCTCAAAATTCCTCATAGTTATTCAGATACTTAATTTTCAACTAACCTATTGCATTAAACTTGAAGTGTTTACATCGAAAAATGTAGTCGCTGGCTACTTTGCGTATGGTTCATTTTAGGTCATACATTGTTGCGGATGAAATGAAGCCAATAATTTGAAATTATTTTTAAAGTTGAGAGCAGGACGATACCTGTCTCCCTTTTTGAGATATTGGCTCGTATATCTACGGTACGGGAGCGTCGCAACTAGCGCGCCAGTTCTCTCCATGTGCAACCTGAATTGTGCGGAGGTAACAATCATCATATCTTATAAGCAGTTGAAGATGTTGAACCCTTTTTTTAAATGATAGCCTGGGAAGGAATTCATGTTTTATACAATCATTAATACTCAAAGCTTTTCTTATCTACAGGTATACAGAAATAACTATAGTTTTTTTTACGAAGAAACGAGGTATTAATTAAACAGTATTTAATATTTATGGATGTTTATTTCCGTCTATTGCAACTAAATGAAAGGGGTCTCGCTTCTTTATTTGTGAGCCATCATCAATGGCAGTTTTTTAGTGTTAATTCTATGTGCGACTTCATGAAGCTATGTGTGGATTCTCCAAAGGGATGAAAGTTTTGGTTCTTTAATTCATCAGGCTTTTTTTTTTTTTTTCATTTTAACTGATTGGATTCACCTTCTGTATTGCCTTTCAAATACGTCCCAGTGTTGGAAACGTACAGTTGAATTTTTTTCCAAGGGAGATCAAAAATAGCAAACACATAACAAAGATTTTTCTGCAGCTTGTTAAATGTATCAACAATAGTTGTAAGACTGTTCGCTGTTTTGTTATAATTTATTTCATTCTGACCGGTTTCTGTCCTAAACCATCTTCCAGCGAATATGGAAAACAAAAAGATTTTAAAATATCGGAGATGTCATCCATACCGTATACGAGCCATTTGAATCTAAATGGTACACCACAACATTTATCTTTGTTCATATAAACTAAGATAATTTTTGCGGCGCGCCACAAAACGGACTGTATTGGTAAGAATCAAATTATTGAAAATATTACATTAACGTTGTCATGCATTTCCTTACACCTGTGGCATCACCTAAACAAACAAAAAAATTGTTACCACCGGTCACATTTTTTATTTCCAAAACCCTAGAGGCCAATACAGCTCCTTTCCCAACCTTCATTTCTCTTTTATTTTTGCGAATATTTTCAGTCTACTCTTATATATGTCACTAAATTGCCATGAAATCTAAATCTGTTCAACATACAAATGCATTAGCTTAATGGCGAGACGAGCACATCTTTTGAGTGGTTCATATCCGTTTTTGTTCGGTCCGCTTGGCTCGACATCTTTCTGCCGCTGCCTTGAGTCGTCCGACTCCCATCGCAACACTGCTCACTGGTGCAGTCCTGCGATTGTCGCCGCGTCAGCCGCGCGCCGCACTCCAAACTGAAAGTGCGCATGCGCGAGCAGCCAGCCTCTGACGTCACGAGCCGATCCATCGCAGCCGCAGGCAGCAATCGCGCCTTGGACAACCCACCTTGAGGCGCGATTGCTGCCTGCGGCTGCGATGGATCGGCTCGTGACGTCAGAGGCTGGCTCCTCGCGCATGCGCACTTTGAGTTTGGAGTGCGGCGCGCGGTTGATGCGGCGACAATCGCAGGACTGCACCAGTGAGCAGTGTTCCGATGGGAGTCGGACGACTCAAGGCAGCGGCAGAAAGATGTCGAGACAAGCGGACCGAAGAAAAATGGATATAAACCACTCATAAGATGAGTTCGTCTCGCCATTAAGCTATTGCCTTTGTACGTTGAACAGATTTAGATTTCATGGCAATATAGTGACATATATAATAGTAGACTGAAAATATTCGGAGAAATAAAAGAGAAATGAAGGTTGGAAAAGGTTGTATTGGCCCCTAGGGTTTTGGAAATAAAATATGTGACCGGTGGTAACTAATTTTTTTTGTTTAGGTGATCCCACAGGTATAAGGAAATGCATGACAACGTTCATGTAATATTTTCATTAATTTCATTCCTACCAATACAGTCCGTTTTGTGGCGCGCCGTAAAAATTATCTTAGTTTATATGAACAAAGATAAATTTTGTGGTGTACCATTTAGATTCAAATGTCTCTTGTATGGTATGGCTGACATCTTCGATATTTTAAAATCTTTTTGTTTGCCATATTCCCTGGAAGATGAAATAAATTATAATAAATCAGCAAACAGTCTTACAACTGTTGTTGATACAATTAACAAGCTACAGAAAAATCTTTTGTTTGGTATGTGTTTGCTATTTTTGATCTCCCTTGGAAAAAATTTCAACTGTACGTTTTCGAACACTGGAACTTATTTCAAAGGCAATACAGAAGAGACGAGAGAGAATCAAGCTGCATCAGGACTTTCAGATAATCACACTCCTAGTCTTATAAACAGCGCCACAATTGTAAATATGAAAATAAAAGAACAATAACCTTAGCGTCACTGCGTTTTACTTTTATTTATTTATTTTTTCAGTTCCACTGATAGATTTGTTGAAACGGTTCTAGGATTTTCTCTGTATGCCACTCTCTGCAAGTTCCAATTCATGTGCAAACTGGCTACATTTAATCTAAACTCAAGTATGAATTTCGTGTCGTCATTTAAAGGGTGCCTGTTAATAAAAATGTTTTAACAGCTTTCATGGTCATGTGTCACAAAAATAGAATATAAAGAAAACCTTAACTGTTAAAATCTGCAGTGACACAGTGAAGTACACGGCATTGTGATGAAATAAAGAACCAAAACTTCCATCCCTTTGGAGAATACTCACACAGCTCCATGAAGTCGCAAGTAGAATTAACACTAAAAGCTGCCATTGATGAAGGTTCACAAATAAAGAAGCGAAACGCCTGTCATTTAGTTGCAATAGACGGAAATAAACCACCATAAATATTAAATACTGTTTAATTAATACCTCGTTTCATCGTAAAAAACTATAGTTCTCTCTCTAATGATTGTGTAAAACATGAATTCCTTCCCAGGCTATCATTTAAAAAAAGGGTTCAATATCTTCAACAGTTTATAAGATGTGATGATTGTTGCCTCCGCACAATTCAGGTTGCACGTTGAGAGAATTGGCGCGCTAGTCGCGACGCTCCCGTACCGTAGATATACGAGCCAAAATCTCGAAAACGGAGACAGGTATCGTCCTGCTCTCAACTTTAAAAATAATTTCGAATTATTGGCTTCATTTCATCCGCAACAACGTATGACCTAAAATGAACAATACGCAAAGTAGTCAGCGACTACATTTTTCGTTGCAAACACTTCAAGTTTAATGCAATAGGTTACTTAAAAATTAACTATCTGAAAAACTATGAGGAATTTTGAGAAAATAGACACTTCGTTATCAAGCTGGAGTATGAAACTACAAGATATGCAAAAACCAAATTTTTTTTGCCTATTAGTTTCCTCGAACTCGACAGAGATGTAATAAAAAGTGATCAAAACACGCACAACCGAAAGTAGCGCTTTTTAATTTTTTAAAGGAAAACGAGAATCTGTAACGAAAAACTAAGTGTGAGAACTGATGTAGCTTTGCTTCCTTAACATGCAGTATTTTTTACAGCAAAAAATCGGAAATTTTATTTTTGTCATGAATTTCTTGAGTCGCCGACCAGGAGCCGCGCCTTTGTAAACGGCAACGGCTGCCGTCGTGCTCGCGACTCACCGCCGTCTGCCACGGCCGGAAAAGGAAGGGGGGCCGAGCCGCAATCGCAGTTAACAGCCGCGCGTTGTCCAAGACGCGGCTGTTAACTGCGATTGCGGCTCGGCCCCCCTCCCTTTTCCAGCCGTGGCAGATGGCGGCGAGTCGGCAGCACGACGGCAGCCGCTGCCGTTTACCAAGATGCGGCTCCTGTTCGGCGACTCGGGAAATTCATGACGAAAATAAAATTTCCGATTTTCTTCCTGTAAAAAATACTGCTTGTTAAGGAAGCAAAGCTACATCAGTTCCCACATTTAGTTTTTCGTTACAGATTCACGTTTTCCTTTAAAAAAATTAAAAAGCGCTACTTTCAGTTGTGCATGTTTTTTCACTTTTTATTACATCTCTGTCGAGTTTGAGGAAACTACGGCGCAAAAAAATTTGGTTTTTGCATATCTTGTAGTATCATACCCCAGCTTGATAACGAAGTGTCTATTTTCTCAAAATTCCTCATAGTTATTCAGATACTTAATTTTCAACTAACCTATTGCATTAAACTTGAAGTGTTTACATCGAAAAATGTAGTCGCTGGCTACTTTGCGTATGGTTCATTTTAGGTCATACATTGTTGCGGATGAAATGAAGCCAATAATTTGAAATTATTTTTAAAGTTGAGAGCAGGACGATACCTGTCTCCCTTTTTGAGATATTGGCTCGTATATCTACGGTACGGGAGCGTCGCAACTAGCGCGCCAGTTCTCTCCATGTGCAACCTGAATTGTGCGGAGGTAACAATCATCATATCTTATAAGCAGTTGAAGATGTTGAACCCTTTTTTTAAATGATAGCCTGGGAAGGAATTCATGTTTTATACAATCATTAATACTCAAAGCTTTTCTTATCTACAGGTATACAGAAATAACTATAGTTTTTTTTACGAAGAAACGAGGTATTAATTAAACAGTATTTAATATTTATGGATGTTTATTTCCGTCTATTGCAACTAAATGAAAGGGGTCTCGCTTCTTTATTTGTGAGCCATCATCAATGGCAGTTTTTTAGTGTTAATTCTATGTGCGACTTCATGAAGCTATGTGTGGATTCTCCAAAGGGATGAAAGTTTTGGTTCTTTAATTCATCAGGCTTTTTTTTTTTTCATTTTAACTGATTGGATTCACCTTCTGTATTGCCTTTCAAATACGTCCCAGTGTTGGAAACGTACAGTTGAATTTTTTTCCAAGGGAGATCAAAAATAGCAAACACATAACAAAGATTTTTCTGCAGCTTGTTAAATGTATCAACAATAGTTGTAAGACTGTTCGCTGTTTTGTTATAATTTATTTCATTCTGACCGGTTTCTGTCCTAAACCATCTTCCAGCGAATATGGAAAACAAAAAGATTTTAAAATATCGGAGATGTCATCCATACCGTATACGAGCCATTTGAATCTAAATGGTACACCACAACATTTATCTTTGTTCATATAAACTAAGATAATTTTTGCGGCGCGCCACAAAACGGACTGTATTGGTAAGAATCAAATTATTGAAAATATTACATTAACGTTGTCATGCATTTCCTTACACCTGTGGCATCACCTAAACAAACAAAAAAATTGTTACCACCGGTCACATTTTTTATTTCCAAAACCCTAGAGGCCAATACAGCTCCTTTCCCAACCTTCATTTCTCTTTTATTTTTGCGAATATTTTCAGTCTACTCTTATATATGTCACTAAATTGCCATGAAATCTAAATCTGTTCAACATACAAATGCATTAGCTTAATGGCGAGACGAGCACATCTTTTGAGTGGTTCATATCCGTTTTTGTTCGGTCCGCTTGGCTCGACATCTTTCTGCCGCTGCCTTGAGTCGTCCGACTCCCATCGCAACACTGCTCACTGGTGCAGTCCTGCGATTGTCGCCGCGTCAGCCGCGCGCCGCACTCCAAACTGAAAGTGCGCATGCGCGAGCAGCCAGCCTCTGACGTCACGAGCCGATCCATCGCAGCCGCAGGCAGCAATCGCGCCTTGGACAACCCACCTTGAGGCGCGATTGCTGCCTGCGGCTGCGATGGATCGGCTCGTGACGTCAGAGGCTGGCTCCTCGCGCATGCGCACTTTGAGTTTGGAGTGCGGCGCGCGGTTGATGCGGCGACAATCGCAGGACTGCACCAGTGAGCAGTGTTCCGATGGGAGTCGGACGACTCAAGGCAGCGGCAGAAAGATGTCGAGACAAGCGGACCGAAGAAAAATGGATATAAACCACTCATAAGATGAGTTCGTCTCGCCATTAAGCTATTGCCTTTGTACGTTGAACAGATTTAGATTTCATGGCAATATAGTGACATATATAATAGTAGACTGAAAATATTCGGAGAAATAAAAGAGAAATGAAGGTTGGAAAAGGTTGTATTGGCCCCTAGGGTTTTGGAAATAAAATATGTGACCGGTGGTAACTAATTTTTTTTGTTTAGGTGATCCCACAGGTATAAGGAAATGCATGACAACGTTCATGTAATATTTTCATTAATTTCATTCCTACCAATACAGTCCGTTTTGTGGCGCGCCGTAAAAATTATCTTAGTTTATATGAACAAAGATAAATTTTGTGGTGTACCATTTAGATTCAAATGTCTCTTGTATGGTATGGCTGACATCTTCGATATTTTAAAATCTTTTTGTTTGCCATATTCCCTGGAAGATGAAATAAATTATAATAAATCAGCAAACAGTCTTACAACTGTTGTTGATACAATTAACAAGCTACAGAAAAATCTTTTGTTTGGTATGTGTTTGCTATTTTTGATCTCCCTTGGAAAAAATTTCAACTGTACGTTTTCGAACACTGGAACTTATTTCAAAGGCAATACAGAAGAGACGAGAGAGAATCAAGCTGCATCAGGACTTTCAGATAATCACACTCCTAGTCTTATAAACAGCGCCGCAATTGTAAATATGAAAATAAAAGAACAATAACCTTAGCGTCACTGCATTTTATTTTTATTTATTTATTTTTTCAGCTCCACTGATAGATTTGTTGAACCGGTTATAGGATTTTCTCTGTATGCCACTCTCTGCAAATTCCAATTCATGTGCAAACTGGCTGACATTTAATCTAAACTCAAGTATGAATTTCGTGTCGTCATTTAAAAGGTGCCTGTTAATAAAAATGTTTTAACAGCTTTCATGGCCATGTGTCACAAAAATAGAATATAAAGAAAACCTTAACAGTTAAAATCTGCAGTGACACAGTGAAGTACACGGCATTGTGATGAAATAAAGAACAAAAACTTCCATCCCTTTGGAGAATACACACACAGCTCCATGAAGGAGTCAACTAGAATTAACACTAAAAGCTGCCATTGATGAAGGTTCACAAATAAAGAAGCGAAACGCCTGTCATTTAGTTGCAATAGACGGAAATAAACCACCATAAATATTAAATACTGTTTAATTAATACCTCGTTTCATCGTAAAAAACTATAGTTATCTCTGTATAACTGTAGGTAAAAATACCTTTTAGTATTAATGATTGTGTGAACCATGAATTCCTTCGCAGGCTATCATTTAAAAAATGGGTTCAATATCTTCAACAGTTTATAAGATGTGATGATTGTTACCTCCGCACAATTCAGGTTGCACGTGGAGAGAAATGGCGCGCTAGTCGCGACGCTCCCGTACCGTAGATATACGAGCCAAAATCTCGAAAACGGAGACAGGTATCGTCCTGCTCTCAACTTTAAAAATAATTTCGAATTATTGGCTTCATTTAATCCGCAACAACGTATGACCTAAAATGAACAATACGCAAAGTAGTCAGCGACTACATTTTTCGATGCAAACACTTAAAGTTTAATGCAATAGGTTACTTGAAAATTAAGTCTCTGAAAAACTATGAGGAATTTTGAGAAAATAGACACTTCGTTATCAAGCTGGAGTATGAAACTGCAAGATATGCAAAAACCAAATTTTTTTGCGTGTTAGTTTCCTCAAACTCGACAGAAATGTAATAAAAAGTGAAAAAACACGCACAACCGAAAGTAGCGCTTTTTAATTTTTTAAAGGAAAACGAGAATCTATAACGAAAAACTAAGTGTGAGAACTGATGTAGCTTTGCTTCCTTAACATGCAGTATTTTTTACAGCAAAAAATCGGAAATTTTATTTTTGTCATGAATTTCCTGAGTCGCCGACCAGGAGCCGCGCCTTTGTAAACGGCAACGGCTGGCGTCGTGCTCCCGACTCGCCGCCGTCCGCCACGGCCGGAAAAAGGAGGGGGACCGAGCCGCAATCGCAGGTAACAGCCGCGCCTTGGACAACCCACCTTAAAGTAGCCACCAGTCGAGTCAAAATATCGAAGGAAATTGTAAATGCTGGCGTTGTGTTTCTCGCAACAGTTTTAAAAGAACAATTAATGAACCAAAAACGAAACGGAAAAATAGAAAAGAATAAAAGAGAATGGATTAGAAGGTGGATTGCGAGGAGGGATAAATATGGTGCTTCTGCAAATCTTTTGGGTGAATTATCGTGTGAAGGTCCTTCTGCCTACAGAAATATAATGAGGATCACATAAGAAAATTTTGATAGATTACTGTAAATGGTAGAGGATAAAATAAGGAAACAGAATACCATCATGAGGATGGAGATCTCGCCAAGAATAAAATTTAAATATTCGTTATTTTTAATGTCCCATAATACTGGAAAACTTTGATAAATTTTCAGAAATTTCATTACAATTCCACTTCATATTTTGTTTGGTGGGACACAGAACTTTTAATATCTTTATTTACGTCAATGATCACATAATTTCTCGTCGTTTTGACGAACGGTTTCTGTCAGGGTGAGCATTTTCAAGTCTACAGCAAATCAAAAACAGAAGGATACATCTAGTATTAGACTACCTTAGAAAAAATAAATAATGCATTAACTTACAGTCATCAATACATGTAATATAGCCATATGGCATCATCACATCATAAGTGTATCTTCATTAAGGAATGTAACAACAGGTATGATGTATAATATTTTTAACACGTTTTTTATATTGATGACTGTAATGCCTTATTTATGTTTTATAAGGTATCGTAGTCTATTACTAAATTTGTCCCATTTCAGATTTGCTGTAGGCTTGAAAATGGTCATCACTGACCGAAAATGACGAGAAATTTTGTGATCAACGACGTAAATAAAGATATTAAACGTAATTACAAAATGGATCACTGATACAAATTCGCGACCATGTCGCACCTTGGCAAACAGAACTGTTTGCTATCACCTAACCTCCAAAACAATATATCATATGCTACGTCGTATTTCAATTTTTTTTACGAAGACGCTAGCGTCTGAAGTCGCTGCGTGTCATTGCGTCAGCGTATTCATTCGCTATTCGCCCATACGCCGAGCGACAACAGACGCCAGCGACTAGCGACCAAATACGCTCCGTGTAATATACCCTTTAGTTTAAGTGATCTGTAAGCTACGGAAGGATGACCGTAGCAGTTTGATCCAATTGCTTTACAAACATTTAAACATTTTTGTTAATATTTGTTTGTGCAAAACCATTAATCTCGGTAAGTTCTTGACCGATTGCTTTGAAATCGGATGGTTTTGGCACAGTATGTGTGGTGCAGGCTTTAAAGAGCACCATTTATTCTTGGAGCGTTTCTAACAAAACTGCAAAAAACCAATCTTATTGGTACAAAAACTAGAAATTGTGGGGATGACAGCTTCTGTACTTTTATTCATTGCAAATCGTCGAAAATTTTTTAATATGTTCTTAAGATTATATTCTCAAACCACTTTTAAATTATTTTTCAGTCTTTATCCGTTACCGAAATCCAGAAGTTCAAACGTTATCTTGCTTAAGCTTAAAATTACAAAAATAAATCTTTAGCCGTGTTTAGAAACAAAATTGGGGAGTGCTATACAAATTGACAGCTGAACCACTGATCAGATTTCCACTTCTACTTTTTCCTTATACTAGTTGTATTGCGCAATGACGTAGCGCTCTGCTTTTGCTCGAAACCGATAGGAAATATTTATTCCTTGTAGTTCCAGCAATCTCTTGGAAAACCGAATGTGATACAGTATTACTCTAATATCCTGATATCTCATTCTCCCTCTAGTCTGTCTTATCTTCTCTATAATAATATGGTAATTCATTTTGCAGTTCTAGCCTCTTGCTTCCATAAAAGTGATACGCCACAGGCCTATTCCGACGACATCCCCCTATTTCAGCTGTTAATCCAAGTGTATACTGTCACCTGACACACAATCATTAAACGTAGGAGCTATTGGGTAATATGAATAAATGGGAATGTAATTTATTCTAAGAATTTCGGAGAACATTGTCGAATTCGTATGATTATACTCAGCTGAAGTAAAAGGGTTGGGAAGTTACTCAGCGCAAAGAAGATTCTACGATTTAGTCTGAATGAAACAAGAAAATTTCTTACAAGCGGAGAACCTTCTCCGTTTTCTCAACTGCGGTAGTATACTTCGAGCTGAGTGACTTCTGTTGAGGTGATGATGATTTTTTTTCCTTTATTGATATTTCATTCCCCTGATGGGGTGGGCTGGTAGCGCTTAAGGCGCTCTTCAGCTTACAGCATTACATAAAAAGAGGAGTACATAAATTGAGCAAAAACTAAACACATAACACGGGGAAAAATGGAGCTGATAGTGTGTTGAATGGAGGGAATAGAAGAGTGTATAAACGTACATGGCGACGAAGACGGAGTAACACAAACACTGTAACACTGATGCACACGGACATTTAAAATACACAGGCGTCGGCTGCGGGGTGGCCATTCACAGTTTTGTTAAAAATAAACTGATGATATTCACTCCGACGGAACACAGACAATTCACACGCGTATGTTTAATGAATCAAGTAAATGAGGATGGGGAAGAAGCAAGGAGTGGAGCGAAGGAGGGGTGGCGGGGGAGATGGGGAGGATGAAGATGATGATGATGGTGCCACGTGGCATTTATGGCGATTAGACCCCAGCCTGTCTGGTGCAAGTCGGCGACTTGCGTGTCAGTGATGAAGAAATGATGATGAGGTTCGACACAACACTCAGTCCCTGAGCGGAGAAAATCTTCCCCTGATCGCAACCCACTACCACAGACAAATATATACAGACGGGAAACCTCCGTAAGGGCTCGGTCCTACGCTCAGGGGTGTGGGGAGGGGGGGGGGTTTCCAGCAGTTCCGTAAGATGTCCCATGATGGCGCTGCGGTCAGAATCAGCCCTTTAAACTGGCCAGAGCAGGCGGCAGGTAGTGGCTGTCCCCACCACCACCACCCATCAAACGCCGGCAAGCCGGACACGGCAGTGGCCTCATGGCAGGCGGCACGAGCTCTCCCCTCAGCCTCCCCTCCACACTACCCTCTGACGTGCGAGAGGCACCCTAAGCCAGCGAACCGCCTGACGAGGGGAGCGTAGGACAGTGGTTTAGGGTGGGCTTCTCCTCTGTATATGTTACTCTGTGCCACTAAGCTGCCCACTGTTTTGTTCTTCAAGTAGATGGATGCTTTGCGGTCGTGCCTGGGTTGCTCGTTGAGTATTTGGACAAGTTTGTATTACAGAGGGCGCTGAGCTCTCTGATCGAGAGCGCTGACCTACCGCGCCCATCACTGCGGGCATTTGTTCACTGTTCATCATTCAGTTCTTTCCTTCTTATTATTCTTATTTAGAGACGGATCGTTCTAGAAATGACAGAATTCGTGTACTCAGAAGGCAAAAACAAAATGATACCTCTAAGTAGTCTGACAATTTTATAAATAAAATTATGAAAACAGTATCTGGCTGGCGATGCGCTTCCTCCACAAAAATCATTACAGTGACACATCAAGCATTTTATATAGTGACGAGAATGAAGTTAGTGGAGTTTTGTCATTATCGATATAGAAATAAAACACAAGTGGATTCAGATGGGTATTTGGAGTGCGTATTTAAAATCGTAAACAGCTGCAACACAAAATTATATTTCCAGAATGAAACTTTCACTCTGCAGCGGAGTGTGCGCTGATATGAATCTTCCTGGCAGATTAAAATTGTGTGCCGCAACTGGGACTCGGACCTGGCACCTTTGCCTTTCGCGGGCAAGCGCACTAACCGATTGTGCTATCCCAGGTCCGAGTCCCGCTTCCGGCACACAATTTGAATCTGCCAGCAAGTTTCATATCAGCGCACAGAGTGAAAGTTTCATTCTGAAAACATCCCTTAGGCTGTGGCTAAGCTATGTCTCCACCATATCCTTTCTTCCAGGAGTGCTAGTCTTGCATGGTTCGCAGGAGAGCTTCTGTAAATTTTGGAAAGTATGAGGCGAGGTACTGGCGGAAGTAAAGTTGTGAGGCGGCATCGTGAGTCGTGTCGGGATAGCACAATCGGTAGTACCCTTGCCCGCGCAAGGCAATGGTCCCAGGTTCGAGTCCTGGTTCCGGCACACAATTTTAATCTGCCAGGAAGCTTGAAAATTATATTGTATGTTCTGCAATAGGTCTATTGACACGGCCATATTTGCAGCTAATCGCAAATGAAGTGCAACTCATAGTCTGTATCACATGGCATACATATTGCTGCAATACTGAGATATTATTTTTGTATTACTTTTGTTAGGCCGAATTCTACCAATGTAAGATACAACTTAATTTCTGTTTTGTTAGCAGTAAGTAGACACGAAAAAACTTCATTAATAACAAATCTAGCGATCTGTTTCTCGTAACAAAACAGCACAGGCTACCGCGTAATATTTGATACACAAACAGACCACTCAGCGTCATTCTGAAACAAAACAATCGCATGTTAGAAAAACTGACAGAGTTCCAGATAGGAATCGCTGAAAATGTGGTATACCTGTATTACTAAAATTTCGTTCAGATATTGTGTTAACCTAACTTCAATAACAAAAAATTTTTTCACAAGAGAATTCGGTAACATCGTCAGAAAACTCATAATCGTAAACTGTCCATGTTTAGTCTTAATAATTATCTGCTGCACATGAAACTAAAATCTGAATATAGTTCAACTCTTCCTGAGCACGTAGAGCCTATTCTATATTTGTATACTGTATAGTTTTGCTTGATTGAGCTATTTGAAAGACATATATGATTAAACAGGTACTCTGTGCCTGACATGACAAGACACACCGAGATGATACTCAAGAAGGAGGGGAGGTAACGAGAAGGAACTTACTGCTCACAACATATAAGTCTTACTCAGAGAATGTTTGCCTGTTTTGAGAATTTTTCTCTGGAGCATGTGCTTTTCCTTACTTGTACGGCAGATTGTCTCTGAGCTTTTACACAAGGTCAGAACTCCCTTTTTCGAGGCAGATAATCGATTCATTCCGATTAAGAAAATCCAAGCCAATTATCCTTTCAACTAACAAGGATGTCACGATTGTGAACACGGCTTCAAGTCTGTGGAACTGACACACAAAGTCATTGTGTGCTTGGTGTGTCACCTCTACACACTTTCCTTGAACAGCTAACCTTTCCTTAGTGTTCTATAAAGGTAGGGGCGGCGAAGCCTGATGCACATTACAACATTACATATATTTTCTCGAAAAACAATGTCATGATTCCTTGCAGCGGTGGAATGGCCGAGCGCTCTAAGGCGCCTTGCTACGGAGCGCGCGGTTGTTCGTCGTCAGAGGTTCGAGTGCTCACTCGGGCATGGGTGTGTGTGTGTGTGTGTGTGTGTGTGTGTGTGTTGTTCTTTGATTAGTTCAGGTAAGTTTTAGTAGTTTGTAAGGCAAGGGACTGATGGACACAGTAGTAAATTCCCACATATTTACATGAGTGCTTCTGTCAAATACTCTTGGGGCAATGACATTATGCTAATTATGGGGTGTGAGAAACGAGTTTATTTCTCCATAACCTACGTACATAATGTTCACATGCTCTACCTCAGAAAGCGTTCCTAGCACTTCGTTGACTTGTCATAATTGCGAGCCACCACTCCATTACGCTGCTTGTCACTCTGCTGACAATCGTCTTTTCTTTCTTTGTTTTTTGTTTTTGTTTTGTTTTGAGTCTCCATCCTCCCCTTTAACCCAGCCTAACACACACCATTTAGAAACTTAAGGAAAAAGAGAAAAACTTTGTAGCATAAATGACTCCAGTGTCATATAACGAAAGTAAAGTTCACCCTCCTGTGCATTTAGATGCGCATCCTCACTGCTAGTTACATTTCAGGCGGTACAGACAAGCAGTCTTGCAAGCTACTTTTGGACACATTCTCCGAAAACTGTCTTGAGCAGTTAAACCGACAACCCACGCGCAATGGAAATATTATCTCATCCTGGCAGTTCTATTATAGGCAGCGAATTAAGACAAATTCTCAATGTCCGCCACGTCCCGTTCCGTCATAACATTCCACAATGCATTTGTAATGGCGGCATTCACACCGTCCGTCACCGGACCGTCACGTCACGTCAAGCATTCTGGAGAAGAATGTTTTGACGGAACGGTCATCAGATAACTCGGTTGTTAACCTATTTTCGTTATCCGATTTTCATGCTGTAGTCGACGATTACATGCTTTGTACGAAAATATGTCTTAATAATCCTTCTTTTATTGTTATACTTTGTTTTAGCAGCAAATTTCAAATGTTTCATGACAAATATTTTTTTTTTTTTTTCAATTGAGTGTTCTCCTAAAAGCGAGGTCGGATATCTGAAACGGTAAAATGCTTTATGTTTTGCAATATTACAACAGAAACTACTGTAGCAAACTGTTTATTTGGATAAGATTGTAATCTGATGGAGCAATTTTCATTAAATAACATTTTAAATGAAAATGTGAGTGCAAATGAAGGAGAAAAATTCAGTTGTTTCAAATGCTTTGTAAATCTTTGGGACTTAACTACTCTGGTCATCAGTCCCTATACCCAGGCCGCTGAAACTTTGCACTTAACGTTTACAAATAACAAGTGAAGAGCAAGAAGCGCGAGGCGCTAGTCGCAAGGAACGATCCAATCATAGCGCGATAAACACTTCCGGTGGTCACGTGCCGTGACGTCAAAGTTCCCGCGTTGCCGGATTTGTTCAGTGCTACAGTAAACAAAGTTGTGTTTAGTGTTTATCGCTTGTGGCCGAGGGGACTGAGGCGCTTCAGTCACGGTCTGCACGGTCACTGCGGTCGAGGGTTCGAATCTCCCCTCGGGCATGGATATTTGTGCCGTCCTTAGTCATAGTTAGTTCATAAGTAGTTTGTAAGTTTAGTGTCTGATGACCCCGTAGTTTAGTCCCTTAAGCTTAACAAACCTTTGAACCTTTTTGTTTATATCGTGTGTGCTTTTTTTCGCTGCGATTTGTTTTAGTGCGAGTGGTTTAACTTGACTTTCCGAGTTCAAGTAATTGGATAATGTCACCGAAAAGACGTTTCTCTAGTGACGTTTTCTGAGTAAGTTCTCAGTTTCGTTTGAATAAAAACTTCGAAGCTTATGCTCTGAGCAGGAAGTTCATTCTCGATTCAAACGATCGGAAAGAAGTTATGGTGCAGTGGTTACAAGAAAGAAATATTGCTGCAGATATGTCAATGTCAAAACTTTTATATTCGCTCGTGAAACAAAATAAGCCTATTACACCCACATATGCAGTAGACGAAATCGCAAAGGAGCAGCGTCACAATGAAATAAATCTGCCCCCATTTCACTGCCGTTTTAACCCTATAATATTGGTGTGGAGTGATGTGAAGAATTACTTAAGGAACAATAAGTCTTTCACAATAACAGAGGTCGAAAAGTTGTTGCATGAAGCTGTTGCCACTGTGGCAGCGCAAACAATGGAAGGGATCATGAACGGTTAATGATTTGTCTTGGTGATGACGATTTTGGCAGCGACGACAACATTCAAGATGGGGAGCTGGCTGTAATTGTAGGTAAAGGTTTCATACACGTAGACATAATTTATCAGTACTTAATTACGACATACCTTACCTTAAAATACGCGTTTTGCAAATATCTTTCAAGCGCCGTGACATTTAGGCTGCCAGCTTTCGTCATATTGAAGTAAGAATAAAAAATCCACCAAATACGGCACAGTTGCTTCCGATCGCCTGAGTTGGAGGCTGCGCAACGCGAAGTTCATTTGTTGTAGACCACGTGATTATGTGGCTAGCGAATCACAGCACAAGGAAGAGTATCGTCGTCGGCCAATGGTAACCAAACACCGCCGCGGCTACATGCAAATAAGAATTTTCGACGTTCGAAATTGTGCGTTTTATACACGAAAGCACTTAGCAAGAATTAAACACAAACCTTGTTCTAAAAATTTAAACGATATATCAATAAAGGTATATTATCACATACCTGTGTACATAACACAGTGATTTTACTGAAGGGTACGTAATTGTAGTCGCTTGTCGTGCTGTGCAATTCTTCGGAAGAATTATTGCACTACATTTCCGCCTGGAGGGTAAAGTTTCCCCACCTCGACGAAAAAGTGATGCAATATTTCTTTCGAGCGATAAGCTCGACGGAACATATACTCGGCAAGGTAACCCACGAAATGTGTACAGGTCACAGGGTAAATAAAACATGCTATACCTACTCTATGGTTGACAGGTTCTTGTATGTACCCTTGTCCGGTCAGTAACAGTAATTGGCCTCGTAAAATGAAGATTTAGAATTACTTGATCAGTGTTTCGTACAGGTCACAGGTTAAATAAAACATGCTATACCTGCTCTATGGTTGACAGGTTCTTGTATGTACCCTTGTCCGGTCAGTAACAGTAATTGGCCTCGTAAAATGAAGATTTAGAATTACTTGATCACTGTTTCGTACAGGTCACAGGGTAAATAAAACATGCTATACCTACTCTATGGTTGACAGGTTCTTGTATGTACCTTTGTCCGGTCAGTAACAGTAATTGGCCTCGTAAAATGAAGATTTAGAATTACTTAATCACTGTTTCGTACAGGTCACAGGGTAAATAAAACATGCTATACCTGCTCTATGGTTGACAGGTTCTTGTATGTACCCTTGTCCGGTCAGTAACAGTAATTGGCCTCGTAAAATGAAGATTTAGAATCACTTTATCCTCTCAACTACAAAGTCCTGTAGCACGTTTTACTTATTTTATATGTACGAAACAGTCAACTAATTCCAAATCTTCATTTTCCGAGGCCATTAACTGTTACTGACCGGACAAGGGTACATACAAGAACCTGTCAACCATAGAGCAGGTATAGCTTGTTTTATTTATTTTATCGTCTGTCTGAAAGTTTAATCAAGGGATTTCGAAAATGAAATAATTGAAAATTCATGTTAAGACGTTAATTTTCACATCCTGTAACCATTGTGCGGTTTCGTATATAAAAACATTACCGCATATTTAATTTCTAACGTCAAAAACTCTTATTCGCATGTTGCGCGGCGATGAGGTTTGGTTACCATTGGCCGACGACGATACTCTTCTTTGAGCTGTGATTCGCTAGCAACATAATCACGTGGTCTACAACAACTGAACATCGCGTTGCGCAGCCTCCAATTCAGGCGATCGGAAGCAACTGTGCCGTATTTGGTGGATTTTTTATTCTTACTTCAATATTACAAAAGCTGGCATCCTAAATGTAACGCCGCTTGAAAGACATTTGCAAAACGCGTATTTTAAGGTAAGATATGTCGTAATTAAGTACTGAGAAATTATGTCTACGTGTATGAAACCTTTTCCTAATTGTACCATTGTCGCCGTAAATTGGTGAGTGAAAAATCATTTATTATAAAACGTAGAGAGAGAAGTTACTATCTTGATTATTGTTTATTTCGTATCTTTCGTGATCCAATGCTTATTTCCTATACTGCTTTGCTCCATTATTGAAAGCGTGTGCGTTGTTCTCTGGTCTCCATTAATACGCCGTCAATTCCTGCTCAAGAACGAATTGTTATATGCACTTTTATTACTCGATAGCTTACATTTACGAGATGCAATTGAAAACCGTTTTGTCTGCTGTGTGTATAGAAGCTAGTGTTGCAACTAGAGTTGGCTACGGTTTCATGGTGTCGAAATCAGGTTCGATACACACAACAGTTTCAGTGTTTCAAAACCGGCATCTTTCACGGTTTCGAAACCATGCGGTTTCATTCCGTTCTGTTTCGGATTACAGTCGATGTCGATTGTCGATACACTGAAAACGTTTCTTCCTGTCGGTTTCACGGTTTCTTGTCGGTTTCACGGTTTCGTGTTGGTTTCACAACACCGGTGTTTCAAACCACTAATGCAGAAAGGCGGAACAGACTAATGGTATCGAAATGTGGTGTTTCATTTTACTGAAGTGAGTGTCAAATAGTAGTCGACACTCGTGAGTCTGCAACTTATGATTACTGAAATCAAGATTCGTTTGCAAGAGACTGATGTATTCCGAAATGACGTAATGTCTGCTTTATAAATGTAAAAGAACAATAAAACAACGTTCACTATTTGCATTGAAATAACCACTTAAATTCTAGGTTTATCTACCATAATAAAAACACTAGAGAAACTACATTTTTTTAAAATAAGATACAACATGAAGCCTTAAATGAGATTTTTACACGAACAAGGGTACATCGCATATTTAATATCGTGTTAAAGAGTTAGTTTCTTACGAGTGAAAACGATGTTACCTCCAATCGTTATAATTTTGCGACTGTCATGTAAAAGGAATTGCGCCGGTGGTGTAATGGTCAAGACGTAGAAGTGGTGAACTTGTCTCTTATTTTATTATTTTTGTAATTCCATAGCATTATTTGTCATTATTTAGTGTACCCTTTATTCCCTATAATTTATTTATTATGTATAGAAAGTAGCATTTATGATCCATCACTGTAATATGCGTACCGTATTGCGGTTTGTGAGTTCCTAGCGGGGTAAACTTTTACCTACCATACCAGCGGCCTCGTGTGACTATGTTGGCAACATCAACAACACGGGAGAAAATCTTTATCAACATGTTTCGTACAGACCAAGAAGTACATATATACTCTGTGGTTGACAGGTTCTTGTATGTACCCTTGTCCACATAGTGAAAAATATTGCCCTCCTAGAACGAAGATTTCAGGATAAAACATACATTGTTTCACGGTACCGTGGTTTCGAAACAGTGTTTCGAAACCACAGATGGTACGGTTTTATTGGTTTCGAAACCGTCAGATGTTTCAATTATCCCATCTCTAGTTGCAACGTCGCTAAAGCAGTGTAGCTAACTGAACTCACCTTAATGCGAAACGTCAAGTGCAATGTTTCAGCGGCCCGGGTATAGGCTTACAAACTACTTAAACTAACTTATGATAAGGACAACAAATACACACATGTGCGAGGGAGGACTCGAAACTCCGATGGCGAGCAGCAACGCACTCTGCAGCAAAGCGCCTTGGAACGTTCAGCCACTTCATCGCGGCTTCAGTTGTTTATGATGGTACTACTAATGTCAGCGGGGAATTCGCAATGGATGAAGTAAACAGGCTCTATTTATGCTCTTATAAATATTGTTTGATATGTTCGTATGGTTATATTGTCTCTTTAAAATAAATGTTGTTGATTTGAAATGTTGTTTCACTTCCCACCGTTTTAACACACTTAGTTGACCAAAAATATACATTCTTAACTTTCATTTGGCCGTCAATAACATTTAAAGTTGTTGTTTCCTCAGTTCGAGTATTAAACTACGACTTTCTACAAAACAGGTCGCCATACATAACCTCACTTTCAACATTGGGTGCTGGGATAAGCAATTTATTTCCCCTTTATTGTTATTTTAAAGCCAACTATTTACAGTCAGCAGGCTGGCAGCAGCTGCGTTGGCTGCTCTTCTGCCCTGCGAAATACATGTCATGAAATGATGTTAAGGAACATAAAACAGATGAATAAAAAATGGGAGATTTTAAAAACAATAGACAAGTTGCGATTTTGAAACACTAACCGTAAACGAACAAAGAGACAAACATATATGGGAGAACGAAAACAGGAACAATCAAGCGGTAATAAAAGCACACATAATCAGTAAAACTGTTCAAGGCCACGGCGGCGGTTTAAAAGTACATTGGAAGAAACACAAGGACAAACACGAAGACAGTTGACGGTGCACATGTTAAAACTCGTTGACGCTGATCGCGGAGGCACTGATTAAAAACCACACATATGTCACTGAACACACTAGCACTGTGCACATTTAAAAGGTCGAGACGCCCCCATGGGGGGAGGGGGATGGGGGCGGACAAGGTGGGACAGGGATGGGGGAAGCGCGGGGGACGGGAGGAGAGAGGGAGAAAGGAGGGGAAAGAGGGATTGACAAGACTGGGCATGGGAGAGGGGTAGCCAAGCAGGTGGGAAGGAAAAGGACGAGAGAGAGGGGAGGGGTGCTGATGCTACGGGGAAGTGATCAGAGTTTGTAGGAGGGGTTGATATCAAGACGAAGTTCATTATCCGGTAAGGGAAGGGTGCGGAAGTTGCCATGGGAAAGGTCACGGAGTGTATGAAGGTGAAGGCCGGAAGGGATAGTTTGGTGGAGGTGTGGCAGAGGCCCGGATTTGGTGAGAATAGGGTATATCAGAGGGTTTTGGGACTCTATTTTGCGGATAGTGTAAAGGAGTCGGAAATGTTCGAGATGTTGTAGGAGAGGAGGGAAGGGGGTGGGATAAGCAAATTGACGGACACTGTAAATACAACTTGACGTG
The DNA here is from genome assembly GCA_026315105.1 of Locusta migratoria. NCBI lineage: Eukaryota > Metazoa > Arthropoda > Insecta > Orthoptera > Acrididae > Locusta > Locusta migratoria. The sequence continues at coordinate 653,955,571 of CM048744.1, read as the reverse complement.
ACGGTCTCGTGACGGGACGTTGATGTGATGGACAGTGTGAATTGGCCTTTACTGTACGACTACGTGCGCCATTCCACCCGAAAAGTTGCAAGCTGTTGCCATAGGCGCATACGTTCACAAACTTACCAACACTGGGGTTCGCACGCTACAGTCTCCTCTGCCTCATAGGCTTGCTCATTGCAGGGTGGGTTGGACTCTACTCTTTGGCTGGCCGCAAGTTGAGACGCAGGTCGTGACGTGACGCAGGGTGAGTGACGGTGAGTTTCTGCGAACCACACGGCTGGCTGGAGTCGCGCACGTTGGAGTGCAGCGTGACGTGGCGCAGCTGCCTGCGGACCGCAGCCTCCTGGACGCAGTTTGCTGCGGGAGTCACGGTGACTCTGGCTGTTCATATTGGGTTTGCTAGTTCGCAATGGAAAAAAACCTAATTGAAGCCACACGAGTGCTGATCCTCTGTACCACTTCTTCATGTCTATGTACCATATGACTAGGAACAAATCACCATCAATTCCGTTTGTTGTCAGAAACAACAGTTTCATTACAGAAATGGAGGCGTAATTGCTGAATATTCCCGAGAGAACTCCACACTCCATAACAGATCAGCGGCTATCATCTCGCAGGTTACCCCCATACAGTAACCAAAACCTCAGTCTATCCCACACCATCTCATCAACACCTTCTTCATCACATTCCAACAGCCCATCCCAAACCCCACAGGAGAATTATGAATTGCAATGAAAGCACTTCAGCTACGGCTTCAAACCGACATAAGTTGCTTACATTCATTAATAATTTCTCTGATAACTGAATTTCTGTTAGTAAAAATTTCGATGTTTACATTTGATGTACAGAGGTAATTTTTGTTTGTTATTAGAGAACATTTGGGCTGTTAGAATATTATGTTTATCCAATAAAGATTTTTCTATAAACGCTGAATTGTTACTCTCTGACAATGGTGATCGTTATATTGTATTACATAATGCATATAGGTGACGCGTTTCTTATCTTAAAACACAGCTACTCTCTCCTCAGTTCCAATCGGTCTTGACGCGTTGCATCCCTCACTATCAATTTGATTCTTGATGAGACCATGCACTTCTTAGAATTGATCACAGTTGAATCTAAAATAGTTCGTGAATTTTTCATCATCAAATTACTTGGTTAAAGCGAATTACCCATGACTGTCTTCTTTTCGTGTATGCTTTTCTGCTTTTTGTTTTATCAAAGTGATGTTTCGAGCAAAAACTCTAAATCGGAATTGGATTCTGTACTTATATCTATTAACACAGCAGAAGTACTCGCCATCCATGCCAGGTACGCGTGAGCCTCGTCTTCCCCCGCCCCTCGCCACTTTCACGCCACGTTCCGCTGCAAACAGCGGCGTGAAACTGCGATCTAACTTGCGGCGATTGTCGCCGTGACACATGCTCCGTGAGAAATGTGACATTAGTCACCCTGCGTCACGTCACGGGCCTGTCGCCGTGACACACGCTCCGTGAGGTATGTGACGTTAGTCACCCTGAGTCACGTCACGGAACGTGTCTCAGCTTGCGGCCTGCCTTACAGTCTCATCAACTTAAGTGCATAGCTCTTGCAACAAATTACGGAAGGCTACTGAGTGATGCAACTATTAATCTTCAGAGCTTGTGCAACAATTAGGTTATGCTAATTCGAATTAATTCCAAAGGATTGTAAGGTGAAACAAGATATAAATCTGCTTATCTAATTCTCTAAAATATCTCGGTATCGTTACTCTGTTGTGTTTGTTACTGGGCCAGAACTCATTTAGGAATGCGTTTCAAAGATCGTCAGTAGTGGGGCTGTACAGGTTCTACCCCACTGAGAATCGCCCGTCGACGATAGTGTCATCAACGCCAGACGCTCGGCCAATTGCCGGACCGCAGATCAAAGGATGCCGCCAAAGGATGAATGATAGGTCTTCCCGGAAGAACGAAAGATGATTGACAGTTTACATTTAGGTTCTTTTGATTCACTACTTGTCCAACTACTTATCAAAGGATGCCGCCATAACACACTTAAGGATTGACAGGTTGCAACACCTCCCTCGGCCACACACGATGCCCCCCTCCACCCCTCGGCGCCGCCGCCAGACAGGCAGCACCTCTGACAGGTCCAGACCTGTAGACCCCTCGACATGTCTGTACTCGCACTCTCTCCCACACACCTGGCCTATACTGCGACCCCTACTCGCTCGGCCGATTGCCGGACCGCCACTTCCGCCGCCACCACCGACAGATGCTACCCCCTCCTCCTCCACGCTCGCAACCGCTTTTCAAAGAACGCCGCCACCCGCCCTACCAGCAAGAACAAACAATACCGCGATTGTCTTGAACGCATCGACACCGCCCCCGCCGGCCGACCCCTGCGCCCAGGGAAGGGGCGTACTGAACTCTTTTTATGGCGACCGCGCCCCGCCAGGTCAGCATCCAATTAAATTGCATATTTATTATTAAGCGCGCCGCAGCGATTCGTACGCCAGATCTCGATTTATGTAACAACAATTTCCGCTGTTTATTATTATTATTCTAGGAAAAAAATAAAGCTACCATAGTGTTCGTCGTGTGTATTTTTAACAAGAATTTCGGTGTAATGCTAAAGAACAATTTAGAACAGAAATGCTTAGTTGGTCTCGTATACTACAGCTTGTAGTAGTAAAATATTAAAACTCGTCTGCAAAATTTGCAAGTAAGAATTTACACTCCCCTCTCCATGCTCTTCGCTTAGACTACAGCCGACACATGTGTTTAATAATAATAGCGCAGGTTATGGTAACGAAGCCACAAACTTACGTACCTATCTTAACATATACTCTTTAGATATACAAAAACAATTCTAACCAAAAGAAAAGAAATAGTCTGTTTCGCAACTCGACCACAACCTTAGATCTATAAATGTATCTCTTCGTTTGGACGATGCAAGCAGCAGCCGTCGAACGGAACCACTCTTTCGATAAAACAGCAACTACAGCAGCAGCAGAAGACGACATATTGTTTATACAAAAACTTCCAAGTAACTAAAATCGGCAATGACATCTAACACAACGTCTCTAAACATACATCTGCAAGCACCGTTAACAATTGTCCAGAACGCAGAACGCTCTCTCGGCAAGCTACATAAAAGAAACATATGCTAAGTGTTTAAACAAAAACACCTAAGTTACATCTCCAAATGATCAAAACCTTCTACGCAGACGCACCACTCTGACAAGGATAGCTCGCATTGCATTTATTTAATGGAGCTGAGCCATGCCGAAAGTTCCGAAATTTAACACTCTAGCGATCTTGCCCTGTTACGTTTCCTTCTTAGATCGAGGTATAGATGCGCCTTCCGAGAATTCGGGTACTTTAATTTTACCTCTTATTTCCTTCGTACAGCAGTACACATCCCATCTAAGAAATCTCTATGTCCTGTTACGATGCAAACTACATTTATCTGACACCGATATTCCAGCGCCCCAGAAGACATTTAAAGCCTATTGTGCAACGGAGAGTCGAAATAAAAGAAAAATACGTGAAATACTTTACCGATTTCCGACCGTCTACACTAAAACTTCTCGAAAGTATTGGCCTAAAAACACACTTATTCGGCAATACAGCATTCACAGAACCGAAGTTACCTGCCCAATGCAACACAGATTTCCAGCTCGACCCGCCCTTTACCCACAAAATTCCTACTCCGAACTAAGATTTATTATTTTAATTACAAGTAGATGTCTACCGCAAACGAAGACGCTAACCTACACACTGCAACACATGATTCTATATAGGACATGGAATGTTTACATTTTTTTTATTACATTACAACTGAGTACATGCAAAGTAATGTTCGCAAACACCTATATCGCAACCAACTCCCGCACACATAGATCATAATTGCTCTCTAAGGAATGGATGGGAGTCACACACAGTACAAACACGTTTGTCGTGTGTTTCGCTAATTTCGGTCAATCCTCTAACTCGATGCTTATTGACCAAAGAACATTAATTTACCACTGCAATCATCTCCGATACGCTACCGATAGACGTCCATTCGTAGACACAACTAAAAGAATATATAAATGCCCCACATCCATGCTACTAAGTATCTACATGTATTTCCACAATTGTGGATCACATCTGCGTTGTATCGTTACGCACGACTAAACAGTTCGAAATATGTACTTCGCGCAAGCTAACATGCATACTCACATTCCAGGTTATTTCTGGCTGTAGGCGAGTGCGGGCCTGTTGACTCATCGTAGACTCCGGTAAACATACCTGTCCACGCTCGCACCTGACCTGGAGAAGTTTTCGGTTTAATTTTTCCCGGCCGCACCAGATTCCGAATACAAGAGAGCTATTTTCGCGAAGACAGATTTACATTGATTGTAACAACAGACAAAAAAATAAAAAACGATCGGAATGCTGCAGCTATACCATAGCTCTTAATACACAATCATCCCATAAAGAGACACCCGCACACATACGTATTACCGACAAATACCGCAACATTTCCTCGCAGCTGACACAAGCAATGTTTTTACCGTACGAGCTGTCGTTATAACTTTTATACGCAGATACATATACAGACAGTAGGATGAGCGCAAATTTGCGATGTCGCTCTTACAGAAACGAAACATAGTTTTTTAGAAATTCGTTAGAAGAAGAACGAAATTTATACAAGATGAATCAATGTGCAATAAGTCAAACCCCACTCCATGCAGCAATGTACCGAGCAACATCGATTTAAACGAGCGCTTCGCTTAGCTGTGGAATAGAACAACACAGAATTACACCTCCCTAACAGATAATTTACCGAGGGAGTTACTGCTCTCTGGTAACAAGCAACCTGTCTTCTGGTATGTTCTCCTAAACCCTGTAAGACCGAAACTTTCTACTCGAGAAGCTAGACACAGAATACAAATCGTTCTTTATTATTCTTGTTATGTGTAACTTTAATTTTCTCCGCTGTAATTTTTTTAACTCGTAGTTTTAGATCCACATCGGCGTCTCCTATTACCGTTCCAGCCAGAAGTTCGAAAGGTATAGGGAAGGTATGTTCTCGAACTCCATTACGTATCTTCGTTTCCTCCTGCATTCCAACTCCTTTACAGCTCTGCACCTTCGGGCAATGCTTCTAGACGAGAACAATCGGGTATTTTAACTTTTCCCATTATTTCCTGTATAGCAATATGCGTCCCTATGTCTGTACGTTACCAACTACTGTGCTAATTTCTGTATGGAGCACTAGGTTTACGACTATTGCAAACGATTGCTTGTTATTCCATCCGTTTTTAACTCTGCAAATGACTGTCCCCAGTCCTCCACATTTGGATACAATGTAGTTCCTTCTCCAAACGATAATGCAATACGTTTTTCGTGTGTTCCGCTATTTTCGGTCAGTCCACCGACGCGTGACCAATCTCCCTGACTGTTTACTGTAAAAATCAAATATTTTATAAGTCCTAACCGTAACCAGATTTCTCCACACCCTCTGCTGAAGCCAGGCTTACACATATGCCATAGCTTCGTCGTTCTCCAGCATTAGTTTGTACTCGTCCTTTATGGCAGTTGCTTTAGCCATATATTCTAGCTTCCTTCTCTTGGTCTCGATATCCGCCATTTCCAGTTTTCTTTTCGCGCACATAAGACATTAACTGCACGTAGCGATGTAATTTCTTTAATGGGGGAGGGATTAAGCCTTTGTGATACATTTAGTCTTTTCGCTGGACTTGCAGAGTGACATTGTTTGTAGGTACCAGACCTAATTCGGCGATATCTATATCTGGAGGCAGTGTGGAGAACAATGTTCTGGATTGGGAGAAGTATGTTTCCTCTGCTTTAATGTAGCTTTTAAGTGTACTACTTATATCGTCTTTGCCGCTGTCAGTATTACGAATCTCCACCTAATTTACAGGTAGACAATGGAAACTAAAAGCTGATAGAACGCAATGTATAAGCTTTTATCGATCTGGAAGGTTTAACCTGTACACCGATCAATTTTCGGGTATTTTTATTACCCCAGTACACAAATTGCAGGACACTATTAAACACTACAAAGCATCTGTTGTCCCAGATGTTTGTTATTCGCCCCCCACATGGTGGAGAAACACTTTGCAGATACCGTTTAAAAAACTTAAAGAGTCTTGCACAAGATCAAAAGCACTCTCCATCCGGTAATCGTATATTGTAATACCCCTGTTCTTGACCTAACGATGAAGTAAGTGCTCAAATGCAGCAAATAAACCTCTATCTCTCTTTTTAGGGTAAATCGGGTCACGGATCACAAAATTCACACCACAACCAGCGGATTATCCCCTAGTAAGACTCAGGGCGTTCTCCAAATTATGCTTTTGACTGATATTTCCAGGCGAAGTACTAAATAACCTCCATATAGGCGAGATTCTAGATGCGTTCTTCGGGACTTGTGGTATAGAGACAGCAGGTGCGTACAATCGAATCCTGCATATGACAACGCGACGGTGGCGAGTCCCGAAGCGCAACAGCTGGGAGGACCTCCCGACTACAGCGAAGACACACATCCGCCGCATCTCCCACAAGGTGTCGTATTGGAATATATAATATATAAGGGATGGTCACAAAAGCCTCCAGGTCACATCCTCTAAACGCAAAGCATGCTCCTGGATAGCTAAAATACTTTCTGATGCGCGAATCCCTAACCTCTAAGCATTCGTATTCTATTAACACCGATACAAATATTACGTTGTACTTATAGACTATCGCTACCTTTCCGCTATCCATTACCTTTCCGATACCTTTCCGCTACCATTCCTCCTGGATAGCTAAAATACTCTCTGATACGCTAAAGGTCTCGCATCGTTTTATTGACCGAAATTAGCGAAACACACGACAAACGTGTTTGTACTGTGTGTGACTCCCATCCATTCCTTAGAGAGCAGTTATGATCTATGTGTGTGGGAGTTGGTTGCGATATAAGTGTTTGCGAACATTACTTTGCATGTACTCAGTTGTAATGTAATAAAAAAATGTAAACATTCCATGTCCTATATAGAATCATGTGTTGCAGTGTGTAGGTTAGCGTCTTCGTTTGCGGTAGACATCTACTTGTAATTAAAATAATAAATCTTAGTTCGGAGTAGGAATTTTGTGGGTAAAGGGCGGGTCGAGCTGGAAATCTGTGTTGCATTGGGCAGGTAACTTCGGTTCTGTGAATGCTGTATTGCCGAATAAGTGTGTTTTTAGGCCAATACTTTCGAGAAGTTTTAGTGTAGACGGTCGGAAATCGGTAAAGTATTTCACGTATTTTTCTTTTATTTCGACTCTCCATTGCACAATAGGCTTTAAATGTCTTCTGGGGTGCTGGAATATCAGTGTCAGATAAATGTAGTTTGCATCGTAACAGGACATAGAGATTTCTTAGATGGAATGTGTACTGCTGTAGCAAGGAAATAAGAGGTAAAATTAAAGTACCCGAATTCTCGGAAGGCGCATCTATACCTCGATCTAAGAAGGGAACGTAAGTAGTAGTATAATGATGGGCATTGACGCACAGTGACCTTGAACTTTCGGCCGTCGACGATAGGGTCATTGACCCCTCCTCCCTCGGCCAATTGCCTGACCGCAGATCAAAGGATGCCGTCAAACTCGAACAATAGCGCACTTAAGGATGATTGTTAGTTTACATTTAGGTCCTTTTGATTCGCTACTTGTCCGACTGCTTATCAAAGGATGCCGCCATAACGCACTTAAGGATGATTGACAGGTTGCAACACCTCCCTCGGCCACACACGACGCCCCACCTCCCCCCCACCCCCTCGCCCCCCCCCTCCACCCCTCGGTGCCGCCGCCAGACAAGCGGCACCTCCGACAGGTCCAGACCTGTAGACCCTCGACATGTCGGTACTCGCACCCTGGACCACACACCTGGCCGGTTCGACGCCCCCCTCCACCCCCCGGCACTGCCGCCAGACAGGCGGCACCTCCGACAGGTCCAGACCTGTAGACCCCTGTCTGTACTCGCTCCCTCGACCCCTACTCACTCGGCCGATTTCCGTACCGCCGCCTCCGCCGCCGACAGATGCTACCCCCTCCTCCTCCCACGCTCGCGACCGCTTCTCAAAGGACGCCGCGACCCGCCCTACCCGTGAGGACAAACAATACCGCTACGATTGTCTTGACCGCATGGACACCGCCCGGCAATTTAAAAAAAAAATGCCTACGCGCCGCACCTCGCGCGTCAGTCGAAGATGAGTGGTGACTGGGAGAAGAAGGTTCGTTATGCTAACGAGACGCACTTAATGATCAGTTGGAGATTTGCATACACAGCAGCTCGTAAAGGCGAGTGGCAGCAATATGCACTAGATCGGGAGCGCTTCCATCGACGAATACAGCAAATGGAACGTGTCTTAGCACCTGTGATTCAGAAACGCTGCATATAAGCAAAATTATATCACCAACTTTTTCTTCTTTGTCGGTCATACTGAAACTGAATGAATTTATATATAGCTAATTGTAGGCCTCTACTTGACTTAGTCGATAACATGTCGTGGTGGGAGAAACAACAAAATTTCGTAGTTGGTGACTGGTCTGGTGATGGGTTGGGAAAGGATTCCCAGAAGAAAAAGAACGGATCATTACTTCCTGATAATATACGTGCAATAATTGTAGGTCCGTCTAACTGCGGTAAAACAAATATTCTTATGACGTTGCTCACGCATATAGATGGAGTGTACTTTGAACATGTTTGTGTATTTTCTAAAACTCTATCTCAACCCAAATATCAGTTATTGTAGGAGATACTGCGAGGTGTAAAAGGAGTCACCTATACAACGTACAGTGAAAGTGGTGATATCCCCCGTCCTGAGCAAGTAAAACACAACACCGTTTTCATATTTGACGATGTTGCAGTTGAAAACCAAGACCAGATTCGTAGATATTTCTGTTTCGGCAGGCATATGGGCGTTGATGTATTTTATCTAAGCCAAACGTATTCCAGAATCCCAAAACAGCTGCTGCGGGATAATGCAAACCTCATTGTAGCATTCAAACAAGACAATTTGAATTTAAAACATATTTACAACGCCCATGTCGGAACTGATATGTCATTCACCGACCTTGTAAAGATCTGTGCAGACTGTTGGAATCATTCGCAGCACGGGTTTCTAGTTATAGATAAAACAAGGAAACTGAATGACGGTAGGTACCGACGGAACTTTCAAGATTTTCTACATATATAACGGTGCATATAGCTCAGTGCGACAGTCTACGCACCGACATGGACAAATTGACACGTATGTCTAGTGATCGAGGCGTACAAAGGCAGAACATACGCATGTACATGGATTCAAAATTCCAAACTCTCGAGCGTCGAATTGAGAAAGTACATACAGATCTAAAGCAGTATGCTAAGCATCTCCTAGTACTTAACAATCAGGTAAATTCACGTGTTGATGTACTTGAAAAAAAATGTGAACACCTTAACTACAAAGATCGATGATATTGAGAGCGAAAAAATCACAGCGTCTGCAGTTGTTATTGAGAATAATAATAATAATAATAATAATAATAATAAGATTAATAATAGCGGCCCTATATAAGAGAGCATGTGACCCAGAAGTCTGTTTAGTACGTGTTGAGATGTCGACCAAGCAGAAAGTCATCCAAGCGCGAAAGGCCGTTCGCGAGAAATTAAGACTGTTAAAGTTGGGGCAGCTGAACCGCGAACAAACTTTAAGAGAAACGTTCAAACCGGTTACTGATTCCCTCAAGCATTTCAAAACGACTTCACGTCCAGAAGAAGAAGAAGAAGACTCAATCGCGAATTTCATCAGCAATCATAGCAATTCTAGAATAGACAAAATATATAGTGTTAGCAAAGTAAAACCGTATATGCTAGGCTCAAAGCCTATAAAATTAACCGAGAACACAATTCAGATTGGTGACAGAGAGTTTGAAAGAACCCCCGGTCTATTGGATCTTATTTTCCTAAAACCTACTAAAGATGAAAGCAAGAAATACACATCTGTAGATCTGAAGCGCTATGGGGAAATATTACAATTGACTTATGTGCATAAGAAGACGCGAAGCCAAAGCAGCTTGAAATACAAGAAGATTATAAAACCTCTGCTAGAGGGGGGTGAAATTGATGGTGATGGTATAGACATTCAAAATAAAAGTATGGATATCGGGCAAGCCCCAGAGTATATATATTACAGTCATCCAGATGAAGTAATAGAGAGTCTACGTCTGCTAATGGCATCAACAGCTGCTGGTAATACAGCTCACTCGAATGAGATTGTTTCCATAATTTCACAACTTAGACAACAAGGCATCATCGAATAAGAATGGAGACAGTGGTCCGTGAAATCCATAGACCAGCACGTAGAACGTATCCTCATAGACATGTTATGATTAAAGGCTTAGATGACTTATAGCAAGCTGACCTGGTGGATATGAAAGAGTATTCTAGAGTGAATAGCGGTTTCAACTATATTTTAATGATCATCGACACATACTCGAAATTTGCGTGGGCATTACCGCTGAAAACCAAAACGGGAAATAATGTTGCACGAGTGTTTGAGCAACTACTGCAGACGGGTACGAATCGATGCCCTGTCAACCTACAAACAGATCACGGGACTGAGTTTTATAATGTATATTTCAAGAGAGTTATGGATCGGTATGGTATTAATCACTACTCAACATACACGCATCTGAAATCAAGCGTCGTGGAACGACTGAACAGGACTATAAAAGCTCAAATGTGGATGCGTTTCAATCTCCGCGGCTCGCATAAGTGGACTGATACTCTCCCCGAGATAATTTTAAAGTACAACAGAACAGTACACAGGACTATAAAAATGAGACCTATTGATGTTCGAGATAACGAACTCCTAAAAACAGTCTACTTCGGAATTAAGATGCTAGACCCACGAAAGCAAAAGTTTAATGTGGGGGACTTGGTGCGCATATCAAAGTACAAGACTACTTTTGAGAAATCATACCTCCCAAACTGGTCAACAGAGATATTTACAGTCACCAAAGTTCAAAGAACGAATCCCAGGACATATATCTTAAAGGACAGCAAAGGGGAAGAAATCGCTGGAAGTTTCTATACAGAGGAACTGCAAAAGAGCTCAGAACCTGATGTGTTTCTCGTGGAGAAGGTTATAAGACGCCGTGGGAGTAGAGTTCTAGTTAAATGGCTCGGATTCCCCTCTTCTGACAATAGTTGGATTGCCATTGACGCTTTGCTATATAATGAGACGCATGGACCGCATGTACATCAGTAGCATACCATGCGCGGTAGGAGACGTGTCGAAGGAGCGGGAGGTCTTCTCGACAAGCTACCAGTTGAGCTTCACATTCTCGGATATAACTACTGTGGACCTGGAACAAAGCTTCAAAAACGTCTAGCACGAGGTGATAAGGGGATTAACCTGCTCGACGAAGCCTGCAAAGAACACGACATCGCATACGCGTCGAATAGCGATCGTCACACTGCCGATAGAATTTTAGCTGATAAAGCTAAAGCAATACGACGGCGGAAGGATCTTGGCATTGGTCAACGTCTTGCAGCACTTGCAGTCGATAAAACCATGCGTGCTAAAATTAAGCTTGGTTTGGGGTTCCGTCAAGTTATGAATGCAGCACGTCGCGCGCTAAAGAAGAATAAGAAGAAGAAGAGCGGATGTATGACGGGATGTATATTGACTGCACTACATGCAGCTAAAAGTGCTTTGAAGAACCGTAATCACACAGAAAAAAAAGTTAAAACACCTCGAGTTCTACCATTGCCGAAGACGTCAGGTGGAATTATTCCTTTTCTCATTCCAGCTCTGGCGGGACTCTCTGCGATTGGTTCCCTGGCCGGCGGCGCATCAGCTATTGCCAGAACTGTGAATAATGCTAAAAATGCACAGCAGCAACTAGAGGAGGCGAGAAGACATAACCGAATGATGGAGGCGGCTGCTATAGGAAAAGGACTCTACCTGAAACCGTACAAAAAAGGACTTGGGCTCTTTATAAATAATAAAAAAAAGACCGTTAACCATTCTATCAGATAGACCTCTTACTAATACCGATCTCCTCAAGTTCACCAAAGAAAAATTCAAAATTCCAAGATTTCGAGGAGTTTTCATGCGCGATACATTACCGAAGACTATGTGGAAATCAGGTGAATGCGGTATAGTTAATTTGGATGTTGCTGGTGGACCTGGAACTCATTGGGTGGCATATGTTGGAAAGAAGAATACAATTAGTGTACTGTATTTCGACTCATTCGGAAACCTCAAGCTTCCAGAAGAACTACAGCAATACTTTACAAACAACCAAAGACATGCTTTCTACAATTTCCATCGATACCAGGATTACGATACTTACCTCTGTGGACATTTGTGTCTGATGTTCCTTCTATCGAATACGAAGAGGGCTATATAAGGATGAACATTCAAAACCTCTCGCCAGTTGGGTTTTGTCGGTCATGTCGTACACTCTGACTTTAAAAGATCGTTCATCTGTGTTAAGTGCAAATTATTTCCCTCCAATTGATTTAAGCAGTGGAGAGTGGAGCATCGCCCTGATTGGCTTGGAAACCTATAACTCTATCCCGAATATCACGGAAGCTAATAATAAACTACATCTTGAAGTTAATGGTGTAAAAGAAACTGTGGTAATAGAACCAGGTGCATATGATATAGATGAACTAAATGAAGTTTTAAAGCAGCTCGGTAAAGGGATTCAGCTACGTGCAAACACCAGCACTCTTAAATCCGAAATAAGGACTCTGAATGCAACTATCGACTTCAGTCAGAAAGGTTCAATAGGACAGCTACTAGGTTTCACCAAGGGACAAATCTTGAAAAAGGACTCCAATAAATTCTACAGTTCCAATCAGACTGTAGATATACTCCCAGTTAGCACTATTCGCGTTGAGTGTAACATCACAACGAACTCATACTTAAACGACAGACTGGTTCATACAATTTACGGTTTCTTCCCATCAGTTGGTTCCGGATACAAGATTATTGAGACTCCTACAAACGCAATATACCTTCCGGTGACGGTGCAGACACTAGACTACCTGGAGCTGCGCATCGTAGACCAGAATAACCATCTTGTCGACTTCAGAGGAGAGGAAATCATTGTACGGCTACATCTAAGGCAGGATGGGCATAAGGTTTAAAGCCTCTACACGTATAGCACCTAGCGTCAGTTCACCGTTGAACCTCAAAGCGATAACACGTGTGAACTAAGAGTTCCTTAAATCAATTGGGCTGAAACCTCGCAAAGATGTCATTGCTAAATATAACTGAAGCGCCAACTCACGACGAGCGCATTATTCGTCAAGAATACTTATCGCATAAACCATTTGCTTCAACTACATTTAACAAAAACGATGAAATTAGGATCGTCATTCAACACCAGGACGCTCTAACCCAGCCGTGTCGGAGTTTCCTATACTTGGATGGATCGTTTAGGAAGAAAAATGCTAATCAACCTTTTGCAGCAGATGTGAAGCTTACACGTAATGCTCTAGCCTTCTTGTTTCAAGAGATACGCTATGAACTTAATGGAGTTGAAATCGACCGCACAAGAAACGTTGGAATAGCATCGACTCTTAAAACCTACATCTCCGCAGCTCCTACTGAGGGTAACTCACTGGAAAATGCAGGATGGTACATTGATGAGCCTACAGATCGATCAACGGCTGATTATCTGCGGTTTATGGCGTGCATACCTCTAAAACTGTTAATGGGTTACTTTGAGGACATGCGTGGAATTATCATGAATGCTAAACAGGAACTTATTCTGATACGAAGTGCGACGGACAACAACTCATATATTCAAACAAGTGAAGGGGGAAGTGAGTTCATCATAAACTCTCTAACATGGAAAATGCCTCACATCAGTGTATCAGACGAGGAGCGTTTGAAGCTTTTAAAAATAATGAACACAGGTGCTTTACTGCCGCTACATTTCCGCTCATGGGAACTGCTTGAGTATCCTATGCTACCTACTGCCAGTAGAAGACCTGGGCTATTAAAACCTCTGTTCAAATGGAGACACCTCGATTCATCATACTGGCATTTCAGACTAACAGACGAGGGAATCTGTCAATTGATTCATCCGTATTCGACAACTGCAACTTAACTAATGCAAGAGTCTACCTGAATTCTGAATTCTACCCTTATGACAACTTACATCTGCAATGGGACAAAAATATGTACAGTCTAGCATATGACATGTACGCAAGGTTCCGATCTAGTTACTATGACGATGTCGAGGAAATAGATGGGTGTTCTCTCAGTACACGAAAATTCAAGGAACTGGCACCTATAATCGTAATTGACTGTTCCAAGCAGAATGAAGTAATTAAATCTGGACCTATAGATGTGAGGATTGAATTTGAAGCTTCAGCAAATTTCCCACAAGTGACTGCCGCATATGCCTTAGTCCTGCATGATCGGATAATTAACTACAGCCCGCTCACTAATATTGTACAGCGGTCAGTATAAAAAATGACAGTTCATCATGAGCTCTCGAAGTATACACATCGTTGCTGACGTACAAGGCTTCCAAGACCATGAGCGCGATCGTTTCATACTGAAAGACATCGCACTCATAGCATTCACCGAAGTGATAAAAACGTTCTCTGCAAGAATTGAATCACCAAGACTATTCAAGGATGTGAAGTGTGTTAAGACCAGGAAGTGCGCTATGAGGTTAACTCGTAACTACCATGGAATTCACTGGGACGAGCCCGGCATTCCCTATAAAGACTTACTAAAGACTCTCCAAGCTTTCGACAACATTAAAACAATAATCTTCGTCAAAGGAGAAGAGAAGATTACCTGGCTGCGACGACTCTTCAAGAATGCTGTTTTACAAGACCTGGGTTCCTTTGGCTGTCCTGCTCTGCATAAACTCAAGAGCAAGAAAAATAGTGTTGTGTGTGCAAATGATAATGTACATATGCTTGTATGTTGGTTAAAGAATGAAAATAAATTAAATTTTGCCTAAGAAACATTTGTGTTGTTATTTAACTAATCACCTACCTCACCTTAGTTTTAAGAGCTATACTTTGTATGTTTAAATGCAGCTCGACTTATAGACGAGTGCGTGCAATGTAGATGTTTCTGCCTATTGTACAAAAAATATTGTGTAAATGCAGCTAGACTTATAGACGACTGCGTGCAATGCAGATGTTACTGCTTAGTGTGCACAAAAAAAAACATATATTTAAAAAAAATGGTCTGGGAGAAATCAAATAATAACGCCAGTATCAATTTTACAGGTTTATTGAATTAAAAAACAACAACATTAATCTTATTCTTTTTGAACAGTCACAGTTTTATGCAGATTTCTTAACACTAGTTGCACGTATGCTAGAGCATTACATTTACAATTTTGTGATGGTTTCTTACGCAGAGGTACATCGCAAAGCGTTTCAGTTTTCTTTTTTTTTTTTCCTTAAAATTACGCATTTCTAAAATTAATGTACTACTACTACTACGACAACTAATGTGAAATTCCACCAGGACAGCACACAACGGCTACACATACACACATGAGCTGAAGCGACGACAATAGTACAGTAAGCTGGAATACTCGATATGTTACAGCATTCTGTTCCAGGTAATTCAGTAAACTGGAGTAGGAACGTTTGTTGGGTGTTTCTTAATAAGTTATACATTGAACTGTTGCTGCCTTTATATAATAACTAGAACAAACTTGGTGGAACTCACTCACTTAAAAACTAAGCTGACTGGATGGCTAGCGGTAGGTGAAACTTATAAACTAAACTAAACTAATGGAATAAAGTAATAGCACATAGTGCTTACGAACATGTTTTTATTTGAAGCACACACACACACTGTGCTTACACTGCCTTCAGGTGTACTACGTAAACTTTTTTTTTTTCGTTGCATGCTGCGTATGCCAGTTAATAAAAACATACTTATTTCTACACAGCATGCATATACTGTGCTTACATCGCCAATGAAATTTTATGATTTTTTTTCGCTGCATGCTTGACATGCTATTTAACAAAAAAAAGCTATATACACACAAACATACTTATTTTTTATCCAGATTCACGCGCACACTTTCACTCACACCTGCACGTATACATACAACCCACCCCCCAAACAACAACACATTCATACTATCCCACCTATGTACAATATGACAAGAGGGTCACACTATTCTATACAAGCATACGCACAAACACACGAAATCCCTCATTCTCACTCACATTTTTTCAGTTAGTGTCCCCCCAACACCCTCTTTCTCCCTAAGCGAATAGTGTGAGTACGGTAGAGTTTCTATACCGCACTCACTTATGACCCTTTTGTCGTCATGAGCAGATAAACCGACTTTAGACTGCAGCAGGGTGTACACCTCGTGTCCTACCGATCGAATACTGGCCTGCTGGACTCTGTGAGTAGGCTGCGGCGGGGCGCCGCGAACACCTCCGTACAGACACCGCAAGTAGTCTTCTATCGTCAGTACACGATATGCCGATCGTCTAACACCCTTTGCCCGTCTCTGCGTGTCCCCATCTATGGTGCGAAATGCATACATCTTCGCCCTGAGGCCTACAAACTCCACAATCGGTGAACCATTCGATTCATCCTTCATAAGACCGATAACCTTTTTGTTCTGTGGAACAATTCCGTAAGGATTATCGGCCCTATAACCGGAAGTATCGAATTCTTCACCGATACGTTTCATTACTGCATATGGATCGCAGTTTTTCACCCAGTAGATGAAACTATCTGTATCCATATACAGTAACTTCGGTTCCACAAAATGAGGTTTAGCAATCTCATAGTGGAACCTGTACATGTGGAGTTTGGACAGATCAAGTATGCACATCCCGAGATAGATGGGTTTTGTGAACTCTACTGAAGTCTTCATCATCTCCACAGCAACAAAGTTTTCATTAAATACGGTGAGCCTTTTAAAGTTTGGTGACGCAATTAATCTTCTAACGCCCCACTGCCCGTCCCAGTTCGTTCTAAGTTTAATATCGCGTTCATGTCTTAATTCTGCATGGTCTTCCCGAAAATGGAATTGTTCATTAACTTATAAAAATCTTTCTCAAAATCATTAGTCGCGACCGCCCTCATTGCCGTATTTAGTTCAATGTACTGCTTCAACCATGGGGATTGGTTGAAGGATATAGCTCGCGTGATTCTAACAAGTTCCATTCCCATTTTGATGCACTGCTGCAGATTACGGTAATGAATCACGTACCTCTGCTTGTCTGCAACAGTTGTCATCAACTTGGGGATGGAACCCTTGGCTCCCGGTGGAACTAGTTGCTCTGGACATAATGGCAAGTCGCTTGTCTCCTCATGCAAACTAATTGGATATGCAATATATGCCTCTACTACATACCCAACATCAGATTCAGCGGAGAGACCCATTAATTTTCCACCTAATCCCTCTAATTCTTTTTCGGGCACCCACTGGAAACTCCCAACTGGCAGAGGTTGCATCATTGCGTGCCCGTACAAATTATTAACGTCCAAATAAAGAATATAAGAAGAATCGAGGGATGCGTCATACCCTGAACCCATATGTGGGTTATTTGCCTTAGCGTGCCTATGAATACACTGGCAAAGTCCCCCACGTATCCCGCGCTCAAAGAAGAGAAGCATATCTGGATCGGTTAAAAGTTCGATGTTACACTTCTTCTTCTTGAGCATTGCGTCCCAAGATAACCCAGGTGCCGTATAATAAAAGGCGGGATCCAAGGAGTACGTGGTCAAGCATACACTCCTGAACTTCTCAAAAACATCCGCAAGTAAGCGCACATCTGTGTCCATGTATATCCTCGCGAATTCACCCAAATTGGGGATGTTGAATTTCCGCCAGACATTTACGGCATGCTCATATTCCGCATCAGTTATGGCATTGCCTGTGAGTGAAGTGGAAAATGCGGATATGTCGGGAAGCTTGGTTTCGTGGAGTTTCTCCATAGAGTCCAGGTACTCGTATGGGAAAACCCCTTTTCGCGTTACTAGTTGAAACTTTTCCTCATCAGAATATGCAGATCGTGTGATATGCATATCCTCCTGAGGTAGAGTCTCAACGAGTTTGGAAAGAGACGACTGCATGAAACGTAGCGAATCAAAGAAGCGCAGCGTAATTTGTTTAGAGAATGAAATATACTTCTCAGTGCTATCAGGCAGGACACTTGCCGGATAGGTATCTAGTCCAAATTTATTCAAGTGCTCAACTAAGAAGTGAGCGTCATAACTACTCAGGTTGTGGAAAAATACAGGTATATGGGTTGGAACCTGGTACTTCAAGTTGCATAAATTGTGGGCTGCTCCACGGAACTTTCCAGTTAGATGGCAGTGGTCTCTACAGGGAAGTTCAGCTTTTCTATCTATTGGCAACCCGCAAATATGGCAATCTACCGCCTTTTTAAACGACTCCTCATCCTCTCGTGACATAGTCATCGGAACATTTCGACTGTAAAGTTTGTCGACTTTCCAGGCAATTTGTTCCAGCTCATTGAGCAACCATATCGCGGGATTGTCCCCTACATATGAGTCAAATCTATTCAAAGAGGGGTCGACTGTGCATACAACTTGGTACGCTGCTGCATACGGTACGTGTTTTTGTGTGAAGGTGGTATGTGAGGCCAGGGGGTTACCTTCACATCTAGCAATTGGAGCAAGTAAACACTCAAAATCACAATAGATCGCTACAGGGGCTCTTTCCTGATGGTGAGCATTTTTAAATTTAATGAAATTATTTTCAGAGGTCGGCATAATAACACGTACCGGTTCCTTGGATTCGCAATCTACAAGATGTTTCTGTAAATACTTTTCCTGTGAAAAGTTACTTAAACACCTGTAGCATATATGGGTTTTACCATGGTGACTATTCAATTGGGAGGAAAGGAGGCGGGACATGTCTTTGATCCATACGTAATGCTGCCTTTCACCATTGGCAATAAGCAGCATGTTTACGTGAAGATTGCGCTCACCTGCAAATTTCGAGAAATGGAAGGGTCCAACTACAATATGACTATCCTCTTTATCTTCTTCTGGCTTGCTTTTCTCCAGTCCGTATATATGTACCGATATTCCGGGATTCTGGGCCTCAAACTTGGGAACGTCCTGGAGTTTTACTGGGAACTCTATACCTGTAAAATTATAACCTCCGGGAATTTCACCTTCGGGTACTTTATAAGTACTTGTGCGCTGTGGATTTCTCTCTAACTTTCTCTCACAAGCCAGAATTGACCATGCGAAACAATATTCGTCTCCGGCAATGGTCTGACCACTACGAGCTTTCTTGGGCCCATTATATACATTAACACAAGCTCGCTTTTTCTTAATATCAGCAGGAAGTTGAATAAAGCTGGACCCTCCCTTTACTGGATCATAGACATGAATATGGATGTCGAGGTGTACTACTTGGCTGAGTGCATGTGCCGAACCGCGTACCTCCATCTCGGAGAAACGGTTCATAATTACACTCAAGGTGGATTCCCTATACCACTCGGCGATCGAAGTACTCCGCGTAATCACACCGTTAGATCCCCAGAGCACAGAATAAGGAGTATACAGAAAGGAAACTCCCGCTGCAGTCTGTCGTCCAAAATTTAGTGCGCATGCGCGGAATCGGCCATGTTGAAAAGCAGTAAACGCGTGGTTACTCCCTACTCTGTGGCGTGGTAATGCGCCGTCTTTGTTTGTTAATTGTGTATTTTAACTGCCTGAATCGCATTAAAGTAAGCAAGTATTTGGTACAGTGCAGTGCAGTGAAAAGAAAGAACTGTGTGTCAGTAGTTGGAGCTGTTCCGTTTTTATTATGAGCAGCAATAAAAGAAAAGGCGGCCGATGGTGTTCAGCACCTAATTGCCGCGATAATTCTAATACATTCTTCAGTTTCTTCCGGCGTATTTGATAATCAAAATATCCACGGAAGATACTGAGCAGTAAGTGAGCGTCGCTATATGTGCAGTGGAAGTTAAATGTTATCAGTTTCGAATGAGAGCAATGTGTGCATAATTATTAAAAGTAGCCTTGCTTCTTTTCTTGACGATAACTCTCGCTGTTGCTGCAGCAGTTCAACTGCATTGAAATGTTGAAGTACATTTATATTTTATAAGTTTAACGTTGTAGGGAATAATATAAAATGAATGACAAAGAATAGTGCTTAAGTAGGCAGGTAAAATCTTACTTACGGCATTGGAGGCGTAGTGTGCTAATGTTGGCAACGAATGCTCTTTGGATACTCAAACAAATAGATTAAGGGGAATAATTATTTTATGCTGTTCCTGCTCCTTGGTTGACAGATTCCTTTATATGCCATTCTCCGATCAATAAATAAATGATACTCCTAAAGCAAATACAACTTTATATACGCTCAGACGTCATTAGTTCTGTGTAATCACGTTGTACTGCTAAGTCTGACTCAATATTTTGTGCGAATTTATTCGTGTCAAATAAAACCTGGCAGTTGTAAAGTCACTTTCTTGTTTATAACTAATTTCCCAAACAAAACTCCGCGTCATTTAGGATTTTTCTAGAGATAAGCACCAAATAAAACGATCATCGATTCCACCCTATATTTTCGTAGTTGTATTAAAATTTAGGCCTATTTTTTTTTCGTTGGATTACAATTAGGTGCAAGAAGAGGACGCAAAATAGATGAGAGCATAATAGAAAGCCGTTTCCTTTCGTAAACGTCGGTGAGATTAGCTGCAGTACGTAAAAAGCCCATTTCCAGCCAAAGTACTAAGTGGCTATAGTTCAGCGTTTACTGCTTTTCAATATGGCGTCGAGCGCAACGCTTGGTAACATACAGATCAAAGGCGCCGCCCCTAGCTTTCCCTTCTGTATACTCCCTATTCTTTTTCCAGAGGTAGTGAAGACTTCTTTCTTCCTCCACTACGTCCTGTGAACTTCGTGCATGCGTTAATTCACAGCACAGGACTGCACTGCATTTAACGGCGGGATTACGCGGATCACTTATTGCTTTGAGGAGCTCAGCCTCCAACACGGGATAGCATGCCTCCATGAACACGACAGGGTCGCGATAACCCGCTGGAGGGTTTTCAATCCTCGTGAAAGAGATGCGCCCCTCAAAAGCTTTAGCGATCTCCGAGTACTGAAGTGGAGTCATAACACCCGGAATCTGATGTCCTACTACATTATCAACAGGACGGGAGAGGGAACTACCGCTAGCCATAGGAGCATTAATATTATTAAAACTACTGGTGGTCGATGGAGACATTGATGATGATGACGACGACGAAGCTGATGGGGCCGGTGACTGGAGGGCAATGAGCTTGGGAGGGAATACCTTCCGCTGGCCACGGGGTCGGACGCCAGTCTGCGCAGGCGGCGGCGATGACAAACCCCAGCCGGCTGCTTGCTGCTGGTGGGGGTGCTGGCGCGCTCTGTCGCCCATCTCCAGAGGCAGGTGGCTAGCGGGATTGGTGGTGGGGGCAGCAGACGCGCCGACCCACGCGCGCCTCATTGGCGAGGAGGTTCTTGCCGCGGCAAGAGCGCCCGTTATCGGTGCAACCACGGGCGGCGCGCGTCTTACGGGCTCGTTGACCCGCGCGAGGCTCCGCGGCACACGAACCACGTCGTGGATTGGCGAGATGGGTCGTGGTGGTGGTGCAGTCAGGGATGCAAGGTCTCTCTCTGTTAAAAGAAAACGAATGATGTTATAATACACTCAGAATGCATATACTATCGAACAACATTTACTTAATATGGGGAAGATAGACTTACCGATTTCAGCCCACCGACACACATCTGACGTCACCGCCGCCTCCTGTGAGCCGGAATTCAGCCGCCGATCGAGGCTATCCTCCTCCTCGTCCCTTCTTCCTCCCGTATGTTTCCGCACCATCTCATCAATAACGTCTAGATTATTAATAATATCGGCTGTAATAAAAGAAAAAAGGTAGATATGAATTGTAGAACATGTTTTCACTCCAATATATATATATATATATATATATATATATATATATATATATATATATATATATATATATAAATGACGAGAAATGGCAGCAGTAGTACTTACATGATGCCTCATGCTGCTGCCTTTCCTCCCATTCTGCAGCCTGATTATGGACCCACATGGGGATGCTATTTAAATCATGCTGGGTGGGAGGACTATGCGGTGTTAGTTGCTGCTGTTGCCTTCCTGCTGCTGCAGCTAGCTCTTCATCCAACTGTTGCAGCATTTCAGGGATGAATGCTATAACAACAACAACAACAAAAATCTTCAGACTATATATTTAACTTACATAGAAAAAATAATGCATTGGAATTTCGGGGTTATAGGAAGATCAACTACAATATCTGTAAAGAATCCTAAATAACTAAAAAAATGCGAAAGAAATCCGTTTAACTTCGCTAAAAAAACCAGTCAAATCTACAGGTTGCGGGAAAAAGTTTCAATTAATTACAGCTTAAATGGAGACGAAGAAAATATTGTAGGGAACGCGGACTAAAGGCGCATATCGTTTCGGCTGTAAGTGACTTATTTGTTTGGAATATCGCGTATCTACAAAAACCAAAAGATTTATTAAATGATTCTCTTGCAGAAAAAAACATAAATGCATTACAATGTGATGCGTGAATGAAATTCAAACTAGTACTGAAATATTAATAAGTACTATGCACCAAGTATGAAAACTAAGTCAGCTTACCCGGAATTTCTTTCGGCGACACTTTTTCCCATTGCTGCTGCTGCTGCTGCTGGCGATGTCACTGCTGCTGGCGATGGCGGCGGATCTCTTCATGTTGTTATTGGTGATCTTCACTGAGTAAGATGCAGGAGAAGAAGGAGTTCCATGGCATAGCTGCTCATCCTTATATATGCTCACCCCCCACCATCAAACCCCAATGCACTACTAGAATCAAATGAGTGACGGTTCAAGCATACAAGTCTCAACATGTTGGTAAGAGCCTTATACGTGCTCACCCGCCCCCAACCCCCACCATCAACCCCCCAATGCACTACTCGAGTCAAATGAGTGACGGTTGAAGCATGCAAGTCTCAACATTTTGGAAGGGAAAAACCCTGTTTTCCAGAACGGGTCGATATTTGGGTGTTTCCTAAAAGCACGTTGCACAGGTACACATTTTTGTTGTTTTCCCGGAATTCTGTGAAAAGAGAAAACCGCAGAGTGGTGCATTCTATTTTGCGAGAAAAGATTCTCGGGGAATAACAAGCATCTTTCTGGAAATGGGTGAAAGCACTTTGCTCTGAAGTTTTCCAGGAAAGCTTTCAAACAGATGTGTTCCGCTACAGTAAGAATTAGGCGCAGCGCGAGCCGCGACCTCAGCCGTCTATTGTGCACTCGTCACTGGCCGTCACAACGAGTGTCCGCGAGCGCAGCGCGGGCCGCGGTCTCGGCCGCCCATTGTGCACTCATCATCGGCTGTCACACCGAGCGGCCGGCAGAATAGTGGTCGCGCGGTCCCTTAGACAGTCGGCCACCTGCGCCGTTTAGCGCGCCAAAAATATTCTGCACGTGCAGTGTTTCGTATTTTTACGAAAATATTCCTCAATGTGTGCATTCCTGAAACACTGGGCCTACGACCGGTTCCAATTCCTTTAATACTAAGTACGATATACTTCGCGAGGTGCGGCGCGCAGGCATTTTTTTTAATTGCCGAGCGGGGGCGGTGTCGATGCGGTCAAGACAATCGTCGCGGTATTGTTTGTCCTCACGGGTAGGGCGGGTCGCGGCGTCCTTTGAGAAGCGGTCGCGAGCGTGGGAGGAGGAGGGGGTAGCATCTGTCGGCGGCAGCGGCAGCGGAGGCGGCGGTCCGGCAATTGGCCGAGTGAGTAGGGGTCGCGGGAGCGAGTACAGACAGGGGTCTACAGGTCTGGACCTGTCGGAGGTGCCGCCTGTCTGGTGGCAGTGCCGGGGGGGGGGGGAGGGGGGCATCGAACCGGCCAGGTGTGTGGTCCAGGGTGCGAGTACCGACATGTCGAGGGGTCTACCTGTCGGAGGTGCCGCTTGTCTGGCGGCGGCACCGAGGGGTGGAGGGGGGAGCGAGGGGGCGGGGAGAGGCGGGGCGTCGTGTGTGGCCGAGGGAGGTGTTGCAACCTGTCAATCATCCTTAAGTGCGTTATGGCGGCGTCCTTTGTTTGATAAGCAGTCGGACAAGTAGCGAATCAAAAGGACCTAAATGTAAACTAACAATCATCCTTAAGTGCGCTATTGTTCGAGTTTGACGGCATCCTTTGATCTGCGGTCAGACAATTGGCCGAGGGAGGTGGGGTCAATGACCCTATCGTCGACGGCCGAAAGTTCAAGGTCATTGTGCGTCAATGCCCATCATTATACTACTAACGTAACAGGGCAAGATCGCTAGTGTGTTAAATATCGGAACTTTCGGCATGGCTCAACTCCATTAAATAAATGCAATGCGAGCTATACTTGTCAGAGTGGTGCGTCTGCGTAGAAGGTTTTGATCATTTGGAGATGTAACTTACGTGTTTTTGTTGAAACACTTAGCATATGTTTCTTTTATGTAGCTTGCCGAGAGAGCGTTCTGCGTTCTGGACAATTGTTAACGGTGCTTGCAGATGTATGTTTAGAGACGTTGTGTTAGATGTCATTGCCGATTTTAGTTACTTGGAATTTTTTGTATAAACAATATGTCGTCTTCTGCTGCTGCTGTAGTTGCTGTTTTATCGAAAGAGTGGTTGGCATACAAGGTACATTCCGTTCGACGGCAGTTGCTTGCATCGTCTAAACGAAGATATACATTTATAGATCTAAGGTTGTGGTCGAGTTCCGAAAGGAACCATTTCTTTTCTTTTGGTTAGTTGGCTCTGGTTAGAATTGTTTTTGTATATCGAAAGAGTATATGTTCAGATGGATACGTAAGTTTGTGGCGTTTATTATCTAACCTGCGCTGTTATTATTAAACACGCATGTCGGCTGTTGTATTTGTAGACTAAGTGAAGAGCATGGAGAGAGATGGGAGTGTTTACGCATTGATAAATTCTTACTTGCAAATTTTGCATACGAGTTTAACGATGCTTGCAGATGTATATTTAGAGACGTTGTGCTAGATGTCATTGCCGATTTTCGTTATTTGGAATTTTTGTATATACAATATGCCGTCTTCTGCTGCTGCTGTTGTTGCTGTTTTATCGAAAGATTGGTTGGCATACAAGTTACATACCGTTCGATGGCTGTTGCTTGCAACGTCTAAACGGAGAGATACATTTATAGATCTAAGGTTGCGGTCGAGTTCCGAAACAGACTATTTCTTTTCTTTTGGTTAGAATTGTTTTTGTATATCCAAAGAGTATATGTTAAGATAGATATGTAAGTATGTGGCGTTCGTTACCGTAACCTGTGCTATTATTATTAAACACGTTTGTCAGCTGTAGTCTAAGCGAAGAGCATGGAGAGGGGAGTGTAAATTCTTACTTGCAAATTTTGCAGACGAGTTTTAATATTTTACTACTACAAGCTGTAGTATATGAGACTAACTAAGCATTTCTGTTCTAAATTTTTTTAACATTACACCGAAATTCTTGTTAAAAATACATACGACGAACACTATGGTAGCCTTATTTTTTTCCAAGAATAATAATAATAAACAGCGGAAATTGTTGTTACATAAATCGAGATCTGGTGTACGAATCACTGCGGTGCACTTAATAATAAATATGCAATTTAATTGGATGCTGACCTGGCGGGGTGCGGTCACCATAAAAAGAGTTCAGTACGCCCCTGCCCTGGGCGCAGGGGTCGGCCGGCGGGAGCGGTGTCGATGCGTTCAAGACAAACGTCGTGGTATTGTTTGTTCTCGCTGGTAGGGCGGGTGGCGACGTCCTTTGAGAAGCGTTCGCGAGCGTGAAGGAGGAGGGGGTAGCATCTGTAAGCGGCGGCGGCAGAGACGGCGGTCCGGCAATTGGCCGAGCGAGTAGGGGTCGCGGTATAGGCCAGGTGTGTGGGAGAGAGTGCGAGTACAGACATGTCGAGGGGTCTACAGGTCTGGACCTGTCAGAGGTGCTGCCTGTCTGGCGGCGGTGCCGAGGGATGGAGGGGGGCATCGTGTGTGGCCGAGGGAGGTGTTGCAACCTGTCAATCCTTAAGTGCGGTATGGCGGCGTCCTTTGATAAGCAGTTGGACAAGTAGCGAATCAAAAGAACCTAAATGTAAACTATCAATCATCTTTCGTTCTTCCGGGAAGACCTATCAATCATACTGTGACGACATCCTTTGATCTGCGGTCCGGCAATTGGCCGAGCGTCTGGCGTTGATGACACTATCGTCGACGGGCGATTCTCAGTGGGGTAGAACCGGTACAGCCCCACTACTATGGTCACTCCCTCATGAGCACTTCCTTTGGAGCTATTTCCTCATCACGTAAGTGATTACACAGAAACTGTTATCAGCAAGTATCACCCAGACAATGGTAACGCTTTTGTAGATGAAAAATCAGTAGCACTGACATAAAATGTCTGTTGTAGTTCTCCTCTGCGTTCCCAATTTGCAAAACTTGACGAAGTAATCGGTCACCTTATCTAACAAATTCGCTCTCCTAAATGTCGTATATCCGACCATCTTTGCGCCGTATCTTTTATTTCTCTATTTCTCTTGCCCTCTGTAGCCTAACTGGTAGCTCATAGTCTGTACCCACATTTGCCTTCTGTAATAGATCGAATACCTCGCCAGGTCTGCGATTAATTGCTTCTTGTTCTCGTCTAAACTGCAATTGCAATCGCAACTCTTATTGCTCATTAGACCTAGTAGGTTCGTGCTATTAAAGATAGCGACTCAACCTAGTGTGATTCGCTCTACTGCAGTGACACGTGAGCCTCCCTTACATACTACCTTCGGAATTTCATCTGTTTGCGCAAGTAACTTGGTTTCGTGCAAAGTTATTGGTTGACAAACGCCATTAATTTGTTGGTCTGTTCTAGATCAGGTCATCCGCAAGCGTGCCTTGTCAGATCATATTCCTACAGCTTTGATCCTACTCTTTTGAGGCTCAATCCTGTATTGCTTTCACATCACTATAGATTGATTTAGTGGTCGCTCTCCTCTCTCCAACCACTGTATCACCCCTCTCTCCAATATCAGGGTCTTCTACACAATTTTCGTTTACCATCCTAACTACACTATCGATATGTAACCTTGTGCATTAAACGTTATCTGGAACCTGGGTACTACAACTCTTAACTGTGTCGTCATGATTACCACAATTATTCGCCTAGGATTAAGTTATTCTTGTTTCACTTGTTACAGACATAGAAAAACTTCTGACAATGTAATTAGTCTAGACACACGAAAATTATATTGAACGACACTGATCAACAACTTAGTATCAACAATAAATACATAACACGAAGTAATTTTGAATGCGGTACCTGAAAAATGTTGTTCATTAGTACATATATGCTCTGCATGCTTCACAGGAATGTCTATAAGTACTCAAAACCTTGCGCAGGAACGCCAGATGAAACCTTTCCCTTGATTGCCCAACTGCAGCTACCTATCTTGTAATACTGTTTGGCCATTAGTTCTTCAAACTCTTCTGGTAAAAGTTTATTCAAAGTGGCATCAAACTGGTATCAAAGTGATCAAAAATACTTAGTGGAATAGTTGCACCAGATAGCGCTCCTCAACATGAGGACCAAAACATCCAGGTGAGTATGGCGGGGAACAGCTCGTTTTAGATCATAACTACTGTCCATTGCTTTCATTGTTTGCCAAATCAATTCATTTCATATTAATAAAGCGGCTGCAACCATTGTTTTAACTCATAGGTGGTCAAAACAGTACAGGATTATGATTATTTTAACAATAGGGAGCTGTTCATTTAATTATTGAATTTTAATCAATTGTCTATCATGCGCAAGCCAAACTCCTTCCTTTCACAATCGCACCTTCTCGCTGCTTTTATTCAAATGTTTGTTAAGCTTATGGGACTTAACTACAGGGTCATCAGTCCCTAAACTTACAAACTACTTATGAACTAAGGACGACACTAATATCCATGCCCGAGGGGAGATTCGAACCCCCGACCGTAGTGGCCGTGCAGACCATGACTGTAGCGCCTCAGTCCCCTCGGCCACCGCGACCGGCGCTGCTTTTATGCTTGTTCCTTTATTTTGTTTTTATGCTGGCAGTGGTCTTACATGCCACTCTTCAAGTAGAGAGCAACAAACAGGTTGTACAAGGTTGTAATTTTGACAATAAAAAAGGAGATAAAAGTAGCGAATTTTAGACTTTGAAAACGGAGACATATTAGTCGACTTTAACAATCAACATAAAAATGTTCAAATGGTTGTATAGTCTATGGGACTTAACTACGGGGTCATCAGTCCCTAAACTTACAAACTACTTACGAACTAGGACGGCACAAATATCCATGCCCGAGGGGCGATTCGAACCCCCGACCGTAGTGGCCGTGCAGACCGTGACTGGAGCTCCTCAGTCTCCTCGGCCACCGCGGCCGGCCAATCATCATACGTGAGTTAAAACACTAGATGACAAAAGTTGTAAAACGAGCCATGGTGATAAAATTGACGTGGATGGGGAAACACTGGAGCAGAGGACACTTTAAAATCACTGGCAGCACATTTGTTCTGATGTGTCCGGGGGTCGCTATATACACTGATCAAAATATGTAGGGGATTAGTTGAAATATTTAGAATCTGAAGTATTTGAACGGTAGAATGAACTAAAACAGTACGACGTGTTTCTGTCAGTTCTATGGAGTGGAGACAACAACATTTTGGCAACCGAGATAGTAGTAATAAAAGAAAGTTGCTGCAGAGGGTGTTGGTGATGTCATGTGTTTACCCTACCAAACGAATTACACAAGCAGTTCAGACAGGGTAGTGAGCATGTAGTGGAATGCCACAACAATGTGACTTACCCGAAGCTGTGGCATGGAGACCCAAAGGAAGTCTGGAAGTGGGACAGACACAGAGGGAGGTGGCTGTAGTTATTGGAGTGTCTCAAAGTGTACTTTCCGAGACCTGGGCGCGGTTTCAGACAAAAGGAACCGTTAAAAGAATGCAAGCCGAGGACGTCCATGCGTAACATAAGAAAAACGTGACTGTTATCTCTGGTTAATAACCGTCAAGACAGAATGCTGAATTCAACTGAGCTGTAACACACCCTTCAGGCAGGAACAGGACGCCAAATATCAATACAGTCTGAAATCGGATTCGGGATTGTGGCCTCAGGTAATGAGGAATACTTTTAGTTTGTTCGATCATTGAGTTTTGGACTGGAGAAATTCGTATTAATTGGAAATGCTTCTAGTTCCAATTTTATTACTGTAAAGGGTGTCTTTAATTCCTCTTTATATTTTTTTATTTTTATTTTATTTTTTATTTTATTTATTTTTATTTAATTTTTTTTCTTACATCTACAGTTTTTAATCCTTACATTCACAGACTGGACAGTCTCTTATGTCACCATATTCATCGAAGACATGAACTTTTTATGCACAAAGGGTTCTGTTTTGTTATAGAAAGCACAGAATGGCAATAGGTTATGTTTTTGGCAGAGGTGCAACTTGTTACGGAAGTTTCTGTTTTGTTTCTTTCGTAATGGCATGAGATAGGATGGGTTATAGGTGACGCAAGGAGACCTAAATAAATAAATAAATAAAAATAAAGAAAGAGGCCTGTGGAGTGTCCCATTAAAACCACAACATTTAGCCCGCAGAAACTGGGCGGAGGAATGTTAGGATTGGAGTCGTTATGAATGGCGCCAGGTTATGTTCACAGATGAGTCGTGATTTTGTCGTCAGTCTGAAAATCGACGTTTCCTAATCTGGAGGACTGTGAATTCGGAACAATCCTGCTTATATGGAAGAAACATCAACACATCATGGTGTAGGCAGGAGTCAGTATTGGGGATATTCGGACATCTACGTTGTGCCAAATTGCGCTTTGATTGCTCAGAGGTATAAAGACGAGATCCTTCGACTTTTCTTGTGACCTGCGCTTGTGCATAGGAGATGAGTTCCTTCTGGTGAACGATAACGCTCGTCCCAACAAAGCTGCACTGGTGGACAACATGTTTATAAAAAATGTTCAAATGTTTGTAAAGCTTATGGGACTTAACTACGGGGTCATCAGTCCCTAAACTTACAAACTACTGATGAACTACCTACAACTAAGGACGGCACAAATATCCATGCCTGAGGGGGGATTCGAACCCCCGACCGTAGTGGCCATGCAGACGTGACTGGAGCGCCTCAGTCCCCTCGGCCACCGCGGCCGGCAACATGTTTATAGCTGAGGGAATTGAACAAATGGAGTGACCAGCTTGTTCACCAGACTTAAACCCAGTTGAACATGTGTGGGATGCATTTGGCAGACGTGTTGCAGCTAGACCAGTAATTCCTACAACGTTGCAGATCTGGATATTGCAATAATGGAAGAATGGCCTAATATCCCTTAAGAGCTGATTTATAATCTCATACTGTCCATTCCACAGAGGTGTGCAATTGTACTGGCCATATGAGGTGATCACACCTCATATCAGGGGCAACAAGAATGAGTTTTTCATTGTTATGGTAGCTCCATGTTGCCTCACTCTAACTAAACGCCATGTGAACCTCAAATAAAGAGTTGAGACAGCAAAATATCGTACTATATCAGACAAAAATTACAATTGTAACCAATATCTGAAAAAAATACGTTACCATGTGTATATTGTGTACGGTATCTCACCTGATCCCATAATATTTTGAACAGTGTTTTAAATGTGACACTAGCACTTGTTAAAATTACTTTGAACCTGCAGGTGAGGTCCTACAGGTGGGGAAGGAAAGGAGGAGGGAACACCTATAAAGGAAAGGGGGTAGGATCAGTGTTGGTCAGATGGGTAGATTTCAGGAGGGGGGCATTATCTGGGTTGTGGAGGTGGCAGAAATTGTTGTGGGACAAGAGGGGATGTAGGTGAAACCTAGAGGGGCTCATAGTTAGAAGCATGGCTGAGGCCTAGGGTCAGTAAGTAGAGAGGAGACTAATGGGTTGCAGGAGTCGAGTTTCCAAATGACATAGACTTAGTGTACATGCTCAAGAAACTAGCGGAAGTAGGTAAAGGAGATGGGTTCATGTGTTCATCCACATGGGGGATGGAAGTCCGATATGGTACGTAAGGTGAAGGGCATGGCGCTTGAGGATTTGGAGGGATTTGTAGAATGAAGGGGTTTTAGTCCAGGTGACACTGAAGCTACACAGGGTGGATGCATACGGTAGCTGTAGGTGTAAAGGATAGTAGATAGTTGGAGGCGCCATGTTCAGCTGGATAAGAGTTTCATAAGGTGGAGGCAGTTGTGGGATTTCTGCTGTATAGTTTTATGTGGTGGATCCCAGTGAAGAAACGGTCGAGGTTGATGCCTAGCTATTTGAAAATATGGGTGAAGGGCATAGGGTAGTCATAGACGATGAGGTGGAAATCGTAGAGTCAGAAAGGGGATGGGGTAGTACGACCTATGAGGATTTCCTGGTGTATTGCAGTTGACAGAGAGGAACTACTGGTTCCTCCAGAGAGAGGAGAGCTAGGATCAGATGTTGGGAAAGCTGGAGGCAGGGGGGGGGGTGAGGGCAAGGAAGGCAGTGTCAGTAGCTTATTGAAGAAGGTGAATTGGGGCGAAGGTTGGGACATGTCTGCGGAGTAGAGGGCTGAGGGATGAGGACTGGAGCGCTGAGACACCGCAGCAGAGGGGTAGAAATATCAGGAGTTGTAGACTGTGATGTAGGAGTCGTGATGGAAGGCAAGGAGCTAATGAGATGAGTGTAATTCAAACGAAGATCGCAAATTAGGAGTTTTAAAAGGAAACCGAGATGTTAGATGTGGTCGTAGGCCTTCTCAATATAGAGGGAGACGAAGATGGTGGAGGAACAGGAGTTAACCTAGAGGGAGAAGAGATGGGTGACACGAAGGAGCTGGTCACTGGCAGAGAAGGATAGTCGGAAGCCACATGCGGAGAGGGGAATGAGTTGGTTTTGGCAGCAATTTAGTTGGTACAGTGAGACAAATTAGTATCCAGAACCTTGCTGAACACTGAGTTAAGGCTGATAGGATGGTAGTATGTTGTGGAGGACAGAGGATATTGGGTTTAATGAACATGAGCAGAAGGGAGGTTTTCCACAAGTCAGGGGAAAATCCAGTGAATAGGTTGACATTATAGACAGATGTGAGAACGGTATGGAAGAATAGGAGCAGGCACACACTGCCTGTAGTTGTGGCCGTGAGCAGTGTTGCGTTTGGAGTGTAATCTTTTAAATGTTGAGAGGAGGAAGGGGGGGGGGGGAGGGCGTGAGTCGGACCTGTGGCTGCATTATAACACCTCTTATATAGGGTTTGCGTTTATGGCACATTGAAATATTCTCTCAGGAGTGTCAGGGATAGAGAAAGGGTACTGTTCACTTTCATCACTGTAATAATCGTTGACTGAGTTGATTGTACAAAATTCCACTTCATGTCACATCCATATTCATTACATTAAACAATGCAGTCAGTGGCTAGTTAATTCCACTATGTAATTAACAAGCGTAACCAAGTGGCTTTAGTTTTTTTGTTACATACACAATGCACAGCGCTAGGATTGGCATACAAGCTGGTTTGTCGGAAACACACCCAAGAATGGAAAAATAACACCGTAATCAAACAAAAATTATCTTTAATGCGGGGGGGGGGGGGATCAACAAAAAATTACACCCTGTAGTTGGCACTAGATAATATGCTTTAGTTTTAGGGCACGTTGCACTTAGAAACATCTAAACTCTCATTAAAATGAAATTATTAAAAATACTAAAAATTAAAGAAATATGAGAGCAAGAGGAACCAAAATATGCTGAATGCAGCATTATTTGGCTTTGTAGAAAAGGGAGGAAAGCACATTGGAGGATCATAACAGGAGCATTTTGTTTGTGTTAAGTACGTGGCAAGGTCCAGTAGCCCTTCACAACCGTCTAGGAAAAATATACAAAAAAATTACGAAGTCACTGTTGATAAATTACATGAACGTAGCACAAACATGTTACGATTACCTTTGGGTGATCAAAAGATTCTTACAACTCAGAATAACCAATTCTGCCCACAAAATGAAATTGGCACAGACCTACAACCAAATGAAAGTCACAAAGAAAAATCCATTTATTGTCAACCCATCTTGTAAATTACACGTTGAATCCAGTAACTTTGTCAGGAAAAGGGGGTCTAAGTTGCATCTAATACGGGTAGTAGTTTTTTTTTCTTGTATGGGATGTGACTGAGATGCTAGATCCAAGTTTTCGACCTCGGCAGACCCCCGGATCACTTTTGAATATCCTAAAAACTGCTAAATGTCCCCCTTTTTCGGTTTTTCTCACTTTTGCCAGGAACGAGCACGTTTTAGACAAACACAGTTTTGTAGATTTTTAAATGCATTAAATTTGCTACAATTTGAGACGAAAATATTTCCTGAAACACTTCCTTTCAAAAATCGCCAAAATTTCACAACTTTTAAGATTTAAGCAAATTTTCGTGTTTCATTTTATGCTGGCGTCTTTATATCTGCAATAACCTATCGGAAATTATTCAGTGAAGTATACATGTATTCAGTTGGTCATTTTGAAAGTCACTGGGGGGCGATTTTTGGTGGAAGGTCACTGTTCACAATAAGGCAAATGAAACTGAAGAAATAATAGTCCAGTAACCTAGTACATTGTAAGTTGCATCAAATGGGGATAATAGGTATATTTTATTTATTCATTTTTTATTTTTCCTGCATGGGATGTGACTAAGATGCTAGATCCAATTTTGCGACTTCGGCAGGACCCGGGATCATTTTTTAATATCAAAAAAAAAAAAAAAAAAAAAAATAATAATAATAATAATAATAATAATAATAATAATAATAATAATAATAATAATAATTTCGCACTGTTTTTCGGTTTGTTCTCATATTTGCAACGAAGGAGACCGTTTTCGACAAACACTGTTTACTACATTTATAAACTTCATTAAATTTTCTACAATTTGAGCCAAAAGAGTTCGGTAGACACATTAGTTACTGAGGTACAACTTTTTAAATATTGACAAATTTTCCAGAATTTAGAAGTTTATGCTAATTTTCATACACAGTTATCTTTATATCCACAATACCCAGTCCGAAATGAATCAGCAAAGCAAACGTTTATTTATTTTTACATTTTGAAAGGGGAGGACATGTAGGTAGAGGAATGACTACACATAATGATATGGGAAGCGAATGATGATTTATCTACACTTGTACTGAATACGATGAGAATTTTTTTTAAAGAAATTCAGTGCTTTACAAAATCGTTTTGTAGTAATGAAGTAGTATGATTGATGTTTGCCAGAAAAACTAAAATTCCGGGTGTACAGACAGTCTCGTGTGTTTCTTCAAAATTTGGCGGAGTATTTGTAGACTTTGATTGCAACAATAGACAAAGGGCAAGTTGTTTCAACAATTACCAACGACCTGCCCCAATAGAGAAAAAAAAGAACTCAATGTTTCTAAAAAAGAATCTCATCAGAATTCAGTTCAGCAGCATAAGTACCATCTCTGTTCAGTGGGTGTCCTCCACAAGGAGAAAACATTGCATACTGTGTTAACACTAAGGTGACGATATTTTTTAGATTCAAATTCGGGACAAAACCATATTTTCTAGATCAAAATTCGGTATTTTGTAATTTGTATATATATTTTCATTATATTAGAGTACTTTAGTGAAACTAAAAATTACAAAATATCAGTTTAAGATGTTACAAAAAGTACATTATTTTAATCTTTATTAGTACTTTATATGGTGAAGGAATGCTATCAGAACAACTGTATTTAATCCATTACTGGCCATTGTCTCGTTTTTGGGACGCAAATATTTCATTTAATTCTACATGAGTAATGTAACTTTTAGCTTTGATAGTGGTACCTTAAGGGCGAATTGACTTGTATAATGCCTGGAAATACGAAATAAATAAATGTTCTTTAGTTAGTTAAATTTAGAAAAGAAATTAATTTGCCTGTTTACTGTACTTTCTCTTAGCTACACTGTTTCTCTGCTGTACAACAAGGTATTGTTGTTTAGTGGTTTGAGTGCATTTATGAGTATTCGGACATCCATGTAAAATTCAATATTTATCAGATATCCTGAAGTAAATGCAATATCAATTTATTTTATGTCCACTAATAATGGGAAAATAGCATGTTACATTATCAGTATTTTGTTGAAGTGTCTTGTTAGGATATAAAGGTCTTATATACAAAAATTAATTAATGCATTCTTGAGATCTGATTTGTTTATATTATGTGACTTTTCCCTCATCCACATTTTACAATTCCAAGAGGATGAAAACACACTGCATGGACTTACATTTGAAGAAATTCTAATGGAACTGCATAAGGAGGAATTGGATAAATATGATGTTAATGACTTAAAACTAGTGTTTATTCCTTTCCATGCAGATAAAATATCAGATGAAGCAGATATTGACGAAAATTACTCAAAAAATTGACCATCTGTAATTTTTGTTGTAATACACTGAAATTTATTCAAACAACTTTTTCTTTTATTTGTCGCCCAAGGTATGATATTAATGTAAAAGAATGCTGCAAAAAATAACCAAACAAGTTTTCGCATGTAATGGGTTAAGAGTGCAGTGAATTTTCTTCAGCAAGTCTGTATTTTTAAGCAACAAGTGAATAAATTCTACACAAGTTTCATAATAATTTACTCTAGTTACTAACATTGATTTCACAGTTTCTACGGCAAGCTGTGTTTTGTCACTCGTCCATATATTATTCACATGTGAAAAATACCCTTTCAGTAAAAGCGTTATTTCCGGAAAGGCAGAAGAGAAACTGCACAAGCTTAAGCACATTTGAGAATTGCACACGATTCCGTCTCAAATGAGAAATATCAATCCATCTTTGACCTGGAAAAGTGGTGTTAGAAGTCCATTCAGTGATTTTCGTATGCTCAGTGGAAACAGTTTGAAACGGCTTCGACAGTTTGTGATAAGTACCTAAAGTCTAACGAAGCTTTTGTCAAACAGATTCCCATCATAAAACTAATAATAAAATAAAGCGATACAGGTGAGATAAATTTCTAATTCGGAACATAATTGTTAAATCCGTGTCAAATAGGTATACCAAATTACCTTTGAAAAAATTCGGGACAGACACACAAATATCGTGACTGTCCCGAAAAAATAGGTATGATTCGTCACTTTAAATAATATACACATACAATACCAAGCTTTGGGCAATAACTAAGAGCATCAATGGAAGTAATCGTTTAAGATAAGCGGTTTATCATAAATATCTATTACAATTGTCTGTAGAATCTTCTAAAATTTCGCTGGATGAAAAATATTCAACATGTTTTCCTAGTTTGTTTTAAATTTCAGTAACAAAAAATTGAATCATTTAGGGCTGGGCTCAGGCCCCCTTCAGCCCCGGGCCCTGGATGCATGGGTCCACCCAGCCCCACCCTTGTGGGGGCCATGCTCGAGGCATGGTACGGTCAGAACATAGCTGTGGTGTTTGATGGTTATCCCATAGAGCCTGGCCAAACGAGTACAACACTCTTTGAACGTAATCGCTCGTAACGTTTCCCAAGAAAAACTTTTGTCCAATGATAAAAACAAATTAATATTCATCCAGCTGCTGAAGATAAAATTTGAAGCCAAAAACATTGAGGTTTTTCAGGCTTAAGAAGATGCTGACACAATAATCATGACCGCAGCTATCAGAAAGGCCTCTGATTTTCAGGTTGTGTTTATTGTAGAAGAGGACATAGACTTGTTAATCATCCTGACTGGTCTCAGGATTCCCACGAAAGGCACCATATACCTTCAGAAGCGTGGAAGAGGCAATACACCAGATACCTTCTACTCGACCACCTCAACATTTGCAGAGAGTCACCTGATCACTTTCACTTATGCCTTCAGTGGCTGTGATTCCACGTCGTGCCTCTTTGGCCAGAGGAACCTGAAGTTATTTCAGATGCTAACGAAATGGAGACCTTAAAGAGTCAGCTGCAGATTTTTTCTAATGCAGCAGCGACACCTGCTGAAGCTGGAGAGAAAATTCCCAATGAGCTGTACGGTGGGGAAAGATCTAATCAAACCCTGAACGATTTGCGCTACCAACTCTTCACAAGGGCTGCAATTAAGGCCAGTTTCACCTTGGCCAGACTTCCTGCCACGCAAGATGCTGCAAAGCTGCATTCGTTTCGTATGTACCACCAGCTGCAGCACTGGCTGGGTCATAGGAAGAATCCGATCGAATGGGGACGGGTTTCTACAGCCCAAGGCCTTTCCCCGTGGATGATGCCGAGGGAAATAGCTCCCTCAAACCTGCTTACCAAGATTTGTTGCAGATATGCTTGCAGATGTAGGAAAGCTGCTTTGAAGTATTCAGTCGTCTGTGGAGGCTGCCGTGGCCAATCATACGAAAATCTTCCTGATATTACTGTGGACGTCGATATCAACACCCACGATATGGACGAGCTCGATGACGAGGACAACAATGAGATGGATAGGCTGCTCGAACAGGACGAGGAAGAATACCAGGATACTTACAATCGTAATGCTATTGAATGTTACCTTTATTCCTATTAATTGATAACTACGATATGTTACTGATACAATTATTTTCGTCAGTTAATACTTATCAACATGTGTGTTGTATTTATATTAGGACTTTTCGACAAGGTTTAACATTGGGATAATCGACAAATACATTCTATTCAGGAAGTCCTCACACTGAAGGATGCGGATTGACAGATTGATTTGTCCCAGGTCCATCGAAGAGAAGAAAACGCCTTTAATTAACATTCCATGTAGACATTCAATTAATTTACACTTTTTATATAATCCGATGTAATTAATTGTTCAATAAATTTCTTGTATACACTTATTTCTTGTTTCACTTGCCTTGTGAACAGCGATCTTCCATCGAAAATCACCCCCCGGTGACCCTCAGAATGACAAATTGAATAAATACGTACCTCAAGGAATCATTTCAGACAGCATATATATATATATATATATATATATATATATATATATATATATATATATATATATATATAATGAAACACGAATGATAGCTGAAACCTTAAAAGTTGTGAAAATTTGCCAATTTTTAAAAAGCTTTATCTCAGGAACTATTGTGTATTCCGAGCTTTTGATCTCAAATTGTAACAAATTTAATTCAGCTTAAAAATGTAGTGAACAGTGTTACTCGAAAACGTGCTACTTCAGGGCGGAAATGAGAAAAAACCGAAAAAAGTGCGAAAATTTAGCAGTTTTTGGGATATGCAAAAGTGATCTGGGGGTCTGCCGAAATCGAAAACTTGTATCTAGCGTCTCAGTCACAGTCCATACAAGAAAGAAAAAAGAAACCTACTACCCTATTTGATGCAACTGACGATGTACTAGGTTCCTGGCACAGGCGGATCCAAGGGAGGCAGGGTGCGAAGGGTCGTTCACCCCCTCCCCCCTCAGTGTTTCATTGAGCATGGGGTAAAAAGGGGTGGCCGGTACTATTGTCTTTCTACTGAGCCAGAGTTTAGCTGATGATGAAAATTCTTCCACACACCCCTCCCCCAGCAGGCTATCCTGGATCTGCCCCTGAACTTACTGGACCTTACGACAGACCATTAGCACAAGTGTGCCAGTCTGGTTGACCAGTCAGCTCGACTCTGTCTAAACGAGGCTACCACCATACACGAACATTGACCAACGTGCCAAACCCTTGCCTTGCCAGCCACAGACTACATTTTACTAGGCCTCAAGGTAATCTCTTTTCTAGATTAGATTAGATTAATACTTGTTCCATAGATCAAATATACGACATTTCGTAATGATGTGAAACGCGTCAGTTTAGTAAATGTTGTATATACTTGACAATCAATATTTTAAGGATTTTATTTATTTATTTAAGTTTTATCTAAAAATTCATCTACATTGTAGAAGGAGATGCCATTCAGAAATTCCTTTAATTTCTTTTTAAATATGAGGTGGCTATCTGTCAGACTTTTGATGCTGCTTGGTAAGTGACCAAAGACTTTTGTGGCAGCATAATTCACCCCTTTGTGAGCCAAAGTTAGATTTAACCTTGAATAGTGAATATCATACTTTCTCCTAGTGTTGTAACTATGCACACTGCTATTACTTTTGAACTGGGTCGGGTTGTTAATAACAAATTTCATGAGTGAATATATATATTGTGAAGCTACAGTGAGTATCCCTAGATCCCTAAATAAATCTCTGCAGCATGCTCTTGGGTGGGCTCCAGCAATTATTCTGATTACACGCTTTTGTGCAATGAATACTTTTTTTACTCAATGTTGAATTGCCTCAGAATATGATCCCATATGAAAGCAGTGAATGGAAATAGGCGTAGTAAGCTAATTTACTGAGATGTATATCACCAAATTTTGCAATGACTCTGATAGCATAAGTAGCTGAAATCAGACGTTTCAGGAGATCTTCAATATGTTTCTTTTAATTAAGTCCCTCGTCAATGGAAACACCTAAAAATTTCGAATATTCTACCTTAGCTACAGATTTATGTTCAAATTATAAATTTATTAATGGTGTCACGCCATTTACTGTATGAAACTGTATATACTGGGTTTTATCAAAGTTTAATGAGAGTCCATTTGAAGAGAACCACTTAATAACTTTCTGGAAGATATCATTTACAATTTCATCAGTTAATTCCTATTTGTCAGATGTGATAGCTATACTTGTATCATCAGCAAAATGTACTAGCTTAGCATCTTCTGATTTCAATACCGAAGTTAATGTTGGGTAAGCTACACCTTATAAATGGCAGTCCACCGGTCCTACAGCCATATATCTGTGTTGTATACATGCGCACAAACACAGACACACACACACACACACAAAACAGGACAGTTCACAATACACACACACACAAAATTTGTATGAACGGGAACTGTGAACATGACTTAAATAATCAGGAAATAAAGTACATGAAGATTCCATTTATATATCCACTAACCACATCTATCAGTTACAGTTAATACTTAGTTAAGGAGTTGCCATTTCATAATGTTCATGCAAAATAATAGAGCAACCATACAATTGCGGGTTAAATTTATAATGGTTGTCACTTATGATGAAAAATAGTAGCAGTACTGCTTTAATATATTCTTTACTTGCCAATAACACTGTTCAGTTGTTTAACTACACCGACTCATTTACAGAGATTCCAATACTAACTGATGCATTACTAAAAATGTAGTTGGAGGCAAAGGTGTTGTGTTCAAATGTTTTTGTAGCTTATGGGGCTTAACTGCGGGGTCATCAGTCCCTGGCAAAGGTGAGGAATGTCCTTATCCAGAAGCCGACCTGTTAACATACATTTGTAGATAGTACAACGAGACGTGAATTTGACAGGAGTGTTTAAGTGAAAAAGTTTTGAAAACACGGCGTGGATATAGATATGTTTGTGGAAACAGTGTAAATACACTGTTTAATTATTACAAAGTTCAATAAATGCTCTCATTTGCACGTGCATGGTTACTTATTGATTTCTGACAAATAATCCGAACACCAGTGTCATGCCCAAAGACAAAAGAGCCAACACCATCTTCAGTATTTTAAGTGGAAAACATATTCTTACTTCTTGTACATTACTAAGAAGTGTTCATATTTTGAGTTGACGTCCATGAAGTACACATCTACTATATCGACATCATCAATGTATGGGAGGAGTCATCATAACAAGGAACTTCAAGGCTAATTTCTCCCGAGCGCATTGATGCGCGAGCCCGTTCCCCGTTGGAGGTTCGAATCCTTCCTCGTGTGTGAATGTTTGTGTTGTCTTTAGTATAAGTTAGTTTATAAGTAGTTTGTAAGATTAGGGACTGGTGACCCGGAAGTGAAGTCCCACAAGCTTAACAAACATTTGCAAATTGTTTTGATAATTTCTCCAAGCTGGAATGTACTGAACTAGCTGAATACTACTGGGCTGGTAACCAAGTCCCACCTGAATTACACGATTTCCAAACAGGTAACGTTTGCAAAATTCTACAGTTGGTGGCTCCATGCAAAACATATAATAAATAAATAAATAACGTGGACACTCTTTGACATGGATAACACTACATGCAGGCAGCTGGAATGTATATAATCCACGTCTAGAAGTACTCAGGTGGCGACAGGAAAAACATAGAATGATTACTAATAAATATACAGAACCCAGAAAAATACATGACAGAGGAACAAGGAAAAGAAGAAGAACCACATTTGGAAGGTACGATCCCTGATAGCATAGCACTGATACACAAACACTGGCGTGACGTCAATCTAAGATTGTCTACAAATGGCAAAAATTGGAAAGTGATTTACATCTACACAATTGCTCTGCAAATATTTAAGTGCGAAGCAGAGCGTTCATCGAACTGCTTTCATGATATCTCTCTACCGTTCCACTCTCTAATACTGTGCGGGAAAAAGGAACACCTAAATCATTGTTTTCGATCTGATTTCTCTTACTTTATTATGATGATCACGCCTCCCTAAGTAGGTGGATGCTAACAAAATATATTCGAATTCGGAAGAGAAAGTTGGCGAAACAAATTCCGCAAATAGATCTCGCAGTAATGATTAACACCTTTCTTTTAATTATGTCCATCCCCACCCGTGCATCATTTCTGAGCCACTCTCTCTCCTACATGGCGACACTACAAAACGAGCTGTCCTCTGAACATAAATTACTCTATATCCTCTGTCGGTGCCACTTGGTGGGATCCAGCAATACAAAAAAATAGGATGTACAAGTGTTGTCTAACTAGTTTCTTTAGTAGAACCAATTGTTGCATCTTCTAAGTGTTCTGCCAATGATACGTACCCTTCAGTTCGCCTCTCCCACGATTTTTTCTGTTCTCTTTCCAATTAAACTTGTTCGTAATTGTAATTTCTAGGTATTTAGTTCAATTTACGAGTTGTAGACTTGATTGATTCATCGTGTTAATAACGTTTAATTGTTGTCTTCTACTGCTCATATGGATGACTTCACACTTTTCATTATTTAGGTTCAATTGCCAATTTTCGCACCATGCAGTTGCTTATGATGTACTGGTGACTTTACTGACAAGTGACAGCCTCATCGGCGGACGGTGTAAGACAACTGCTCAGATTGCCTCCTAATCTTTTGAAAAAAAAAAAAAAAAAAAAAAAAAAAAAAAAAAAAAAAAAAAAAAAAAAAAAAAAAAAAGGCAATGTTAGAGGCCCTATAACACTTCTCCGAGGAGCGCCAGATATCACTTATATGTTTTACACGACGACTTTTCTTCGATAAGTACTGTGCCTTTCCGACAGGAAATCGCGCACCAAATCAAAATGTTCAAATGTTTGGAAATCTAAGAGACTTAACTGCTGTGGTTATCGTTCCCTAGGCTTACAAACTACTTAAACTAACCTAGGACATCATACTCACCCATGCCAACGGACTCGAACGTCCGACGGCGAGCAATCGCGCGCTCGTCCACTCCAACGCGACAAACGCAATTCCAGCCGCACAACTGTGCCGATATTCCAGAAGCTTACTGTTTAGAGTTGTCGCGATTCGTGGAATTAATCATTTATTTGAACGAATATAAATAAAGAATCGTAAGAATCGAATCATGGCGCGGACGAATAACAGTTCAAAAAAATCGTAAGGCCTAATATGTATTTCTTCGGTATAAGAATTTCGGCCTTTGCTACGGAAGATAGTCACCCAAACAAACTTACTATCACGTATATCTTGACGATTCTAAGTATCCAAGACAGTGGCGTAACTGTAAGGGGGAGGGGGATGAGGGGGATAGACCCCCCCCCCCCAGAACAATAACATGGTCAAAAAACCAAGGAAACTTGAGTTTATCCTGTAATTTGTTATGGTACATCGCCTTCATTTTCATACAAACAAATAGAAGTCTTGTAACTTTCTAAAATACATTCATGTTATAAACCAAAATTTCGAGTATTATTATTGTTCATTGTTTTACCTTAATTATTAGAAGGACAGGGTCTACTAATCTACTACGTTTGTTTTATTCTAACAACAGTCAATATGCTTTCGAGAAACATAATTTTCTAAAATAACTGTATTAAAAAGTTTGTTTTAATTTGACAAAAATTTTGCTCGTCAAGCAGATCTCTCCCCCAAAGCCAAGTCCTAGTTACGCCACTGATCCACGATACAAGCTTCGATCGAAAGGAAACATTCCGTTATATATTCAATATTTTTTTAATACCTGACTAAACTTCCTATTTTCAAATGAGGTTAACGGAGCTTGTGACACTGCTGTTGACATATTGCTTTCCGCTGGCAGCCTACCGTTTCAGATCATTTCATGCTAAACCCCAAATTATCCGCTTGGCTATTATCAGTCCGCAGCTCTGAATTGCAAATTACTGATTATATTTCCGCATTCAGAGCTGAACACCTGTTCTTAACTTATCTCAGTAAGCAACAAGAGAAAGTAGTCTTTCAAGTACTGCGAGTAAAATTAACAAAAACTGCAACGTGTGAAAAAGTCTGAACGTCCAGTAGTACTACAGGTCGGATCATCCTCTTGTACGGTAACGTCTTCATACTGCCAACAATGACAAATGCTATACTTCAGTTATTCTGATGAGAACACTGTGAGATTCACCGTACAGCTCACATATTTCCCCATGTAAATCTCACATGTTTTGCAATTCGAAGAAAGATATGCTTGGATGTGAGTCGCAGTAGGATGAGGGGTTGGTAGCTGTAGTTCTGGATGTTACTGAATTGTGAATGGATAGTTTCCTCTCCCAGTGGAATAAATGTCTTAGCGCTCTAGGCAGTTAATATAAATGGAATAATTCCGTATACAGCAGGTGTTCGGTTCCCATTCGATTGCCCG
Organism: Locusta migratoria; assembly: GCA_026315105.1. Lineage (NCBI taxonomy): Eukaryota > Metazoa > Arthropoda > Insecta > Orthoptera > Acrididae > Locusta > Locusta migratoria. The sequence goes on along the minus strand of CM048744.1, from coordinate 653,911,661 downwards.
TAATATGTTTTGGACGTGTTCAAAAGGGACTCGTCCATGCAATTCTACAAAATGATCAACCAATGAATAGATATTATTATTATTATTATTACTATGACAATTATAGCAAGAATTCAAGTGTATTTATCTTTCCTGAATGAATATTCATTGTGTTGTAAACACTGAGTGAACGTATATGTCATAGATACTGCAATGGTGATTGGTGATGTATTGGTAAATTAACCAGTAATAAAAAAAAGTAAATAAATAAAATAAAAAATAAAAAAAAATCTAATGTTTGTATAGCTTATGGGACTTAACTACGGGGTCATCGGTCTCTAAACTTACGAACTACTTATGAACTAGCTAACACTAAGGACTGCACAAATATCCAAGCCTGAGGGGGATTCGAACCCCCGACCGTAGTGGCCGTGCGGCGGTGGAGTACCCGAGCGGTCTAAAGCGTCTCGCTGCGGAGCGCGCGGTTGCTCGCCGTGGAGGTACGAGTCCTCCCTGGGGCATGTGTGTGTGTGTTGTCCGTAGGTTAGTTTACCTAGGTTTAAGTAGTTTGTAAGCTACGGACTGATGACCACGCAGTTTGCTCCGATAGATTTACAGACATTTCGTAGTGGCCGTGCAGACCGTGACTGGCGCGCCGCAGTCCCCTCGGCCACCGCGGCCGGCAGTAATCACAAATATCGAGTAGCTAGCAAGGCCGTGGTATGGGAAAAGGTGTGTAGCAGATATGCTAGACATAATTCTTCTGGAGCAGAGGTTGCAATTATCTGGGTAACATCGTACTCGCTATCACAGTAACATATTAATATGCAACAGTAGTTGTGGCCCCCATGGTAGTTACCCAGTTTCGGACAGTACACATTCTGCTAAGTTCTTAGCATTATGGAGACACTGATTTGAGAAAAGAGGTTACAATTTTATTTGCTAAATATATATGTAATCTACGACTATATCTACATGGATGATCAGTTCATATGCAATTCTGTACTAATCAAAATAAAGATTATCAGCAAAGAAGTTAATTACACCAGTAAATGACACTCATTTATTAACAAATGTAAAAACTTCTGCAATGTTCATCCCACTTACATAAATGAAAAACAAATACTAGAGGCAGTTGGTCAACCAACTTCAGACCCAATACATCGATACTTTAAACAAGTTCAAGAGACCATTGCTTAAACAAACTCAGCCCCGGGTCTAAGGATGGGGGGCAGCCCATGGTGTTTGCCCCAGGCGTAGGGTGGCACTCACTAATCGAGATGACGTGCCCCTGACGAGCGCGGGGTGTGGGCAGCGGGGGCAAGGGCGCTTCCGTCAAGTTTGTGCCCGGTTGGGTAATCTATATCTATATATAAAAGGCTTGTGTGTGTACGTGCTGACAGAGTTTTCTCCATGACCACATACTGCCACCCACTCGTCGTTGTGGTGGTAGATAGCCCTTGGTCTAATGATGTTAGTAAGGGACTTTGGTCGTGGTGCGTGGCAGTGGGTGAGTGTGACGAGCAAAAATTCGCAAAATATGCAATAAATGCTCTTAGGGAAAGCTATATACTCTGTGACTTACGAACTTTACGGTACGAGTCAAAATCTGTTTATTCTTTCAATCTTCAAACAATGCGGTCCTTTCAGACTTTAATAACGACGAGGAATATCAAATACGCAATTTTTTTAAATAGATCACATGTTTCCGTCAACCACACATACCGACTATGAACAGAGACACAAAAAGAAGATAAAAATCCAGAGCCGGCCGCGGTGGCCGAGGTGACTGAGGCGCTCCAGTCACGGTCAGCAAGGCCACTACGGTCGGGGGTTCGAATCCCCCCTCGGGCATGGATATTTGTGCCGTCCTAGTTCGTAAGTAGTTCATAAGTAGTTTGTAAGTTCAGGGACTGATGACCCCGTAGGTAAGTCCCATAAGCTTAACAAACATTTGAAACATTAAAAATCCAGATAGACTCAAAGAGCCGACCGCGGTGGCCGGTCTGCACGGCTACTACGGTCGGGGGTTCGAATCCCCCCTCGGGCGTGGATATTTGTGCCAATCTTAGTCTTAGCTAGTTCATAAGTAGTTTGTAAGTTTAGGGACTGATGACCGACTCTACAAACATATATATGAGACTCAAAGATAAAAATACTCGTGGAACATTGATCACTGTCGAGGAAGCACTGACATACATTAATGAATGTGCCAGTAAGCTCACTGGTCTTTGCTAACCAGTGATCTCTGATACATATAGCCACGACACTCTCTGCTGTGAAAGGTGTTATCCTTTGACAGCTGGATCAAGAAAAACTATGCGACGTAGTCCTACTCATATCCCGGTGGCCTCCTGTGATAATGTTGGCAACAGATGTTGAATAACGAGAATCATGTGACATCATCATAAGCCAATCGCAGTGACACGCAAATATTTTGTCGTGAAATCAAGCATACAGCAGGAACAGCAGTATTTATTTACACTCTATGTGGTTCGCTCATCTTTGCAACGATTTACATTGTGTTATTGATGTTGCCAACATAAAAACACGAGGCCGCCAGGATAGAAAGTAAAATTTATGGGGCAACATATAGACTTCATTTTATAAAAAATCGGATCAGGGAAGTAAAAGAGAAGGTAATTTGAAGTTTTAGGTGTATTTCATGCTTGGAAAGAACGGCGTAATGCAGCAAAGAACTAAAAGATAGCGTTGCGGGTGTTCGTGTAAAGTTCGGGGCAGCGATCGAATTATTACCCTTTGAAAATACTACTTACTCTTTGACTTTTCGAATTTATCATATTTCTGGAAATCGTTTTCTTGGTTGCTATGTTCTACGAAATATGATTTAACGCAATGAATATAAATCTGATACAATCCTCGCCGTGTTTAATCTATTTATTTACATACTGATATCACAGTCTAACGTATATGTACAACTGCTATGGAAGTTTAAGGCTCACGCTTGGAGCGACAATATCCGGCCGCGGTGGCCGAGGGGACTGAGGCGCTCCAGTCACGGTCTGCACGGCCACTACGGTCGGGGATCGAATCCCCCCTCGGGCATGGATATTTGTGCCGTTCTTAGTATAAGGTAGTTGATAAGTAGTTTGTAAGTTTAGGGACTGATGACCCCGTAGTTAAGTCCCATAAGCTTAACAAACATTTACCTTTATTTTGGAACGACAATAGCGCATTTAACGGAAAGAGAGCCAACCATAAGAATAATAATTTTTCAGTGATATTTCTACTACATTAAGGAAGTACGTACTACTTATTATATTTCAGCTTTCCATGCCTCAGCCCTTTGTCCAGAGATATGAATGATCACGAAGTAAATGTTTTAAATGGCGAATATAACTGATGTATGATGTAAGCTACATCATATTCATGTGGATACATCGCAATCTTAAGTGTATTCAGTAACTGTCTGTTCATCTATTACAAATACTTAATCTCCTAAACTACTTCACGGAATTGCACGGAACAACTTTGCTTCATAAAAGTGGAATCGGGGAAATTGTTTTAGATGTAGGTTACGCTTGAAGTATTGATTGCGTAGTAGATAAAACAAGCGATAGAGACGCTGTAGTGCACTAAAGAACTAATAAACACCGCTTCTACATAATAAGTATGGGGTAGTAAAACAAGGAAGCGAACGTCTGTGACAGAATTAAGCAATCTTATGTCTACGAATACCAACAAATAATAAACAATAGTGTTACGGATTTCGCTTTGTGTATTAAATATTTAAGGACATCTCTTTGCTTATTTTGGCACGTTTCACCTTTTGTATCAAAAACTTCATGAAGATACATCGTTTCGAACACTGAGTTTTACTTACATTTGACATCTTAGCTAGGACAACTGAGTTTATTGACAGCGATCCAACAAGGATTCTATTTTTACTGGTTGAGGTCCGGAACCCTAAAAAAACATGATAACACAGGCCCTCCTTCAACAACCGTTGCGAAGCACGGGAATATAAGCTAGTGCAGTAGATCCAGCACCCAACAAACTGGCTACAGAATCAATACATCGATACCTGCAACAAATTGGCCTCTTTTCTGTATCTTCATGTCGTACGATTTTCATGTAAGCCAAGGCCGGCTCTAGTGAGGGGCGAACCGTGCCGTCGCCAAGAGCAGCAGATTGTTGGGGCCGGCAAATCCCTTCTTGTTATATAGTTCCGATAGTTTAAGCAAGACAATGAAACGTGGAAGTGTGTTGCATAAATGTAGAAATGTGAAAATAAGTTGGAAATACGAATTGTTTACTGACGGACAGACATTAATACAGACAACAGTAATATGCATCATCCTCAAGCAAAATAAACATGCAAGGTTACTGTGTTGAAGGTTGAGCCAATGTGTTCGGTAGCGTTCGGGTGTTTCTGCATGACGTCACTGTGGATTCTGAGAAGCGGTTGAAGGGGCGAGGTGTATTCTTGCTTTCGACTACGGCACTGTTCCGTTTAATTAATATTAATTTAAGAAAACAAGTACGATATAAACATAAACACAAAGGAACAGAATGCTACTACTTACAATGGCCTGAAAAAATCTTATACTGATATCTATTAAGGAAAACTGTAAAACTGTATATTATGGTCTCCTTTGACATGTATTCTGTAACACTGATACTGTAAAGATCTTAATGACATATTAGTGACAAAGAGACGTATGAGTAATGTGTGAAAATAAGAGGTCATATTTTTCGAATAAAGTTCACAAAGTCGAAAAATGTGCATGTGCGCGTGGGGATGGGGGTGGGGGGTAGGCGGCACTTGAAATTTTTGCACTGGGCGGCAAATTTCCTGGGACCGGCCCTGCTGTACGCTATACACTTTGAGGCAGCACATTTATAAAACTGAGCGTCCTTTCTATTTTTCTGTACAACGTTGAATAGCAGGCTTTAAAAATATGCCTTGAAAAACAAACTCAAAGTTTAGGAGACAATTTTTACAAGCACAGGCTTCTCTTATAGTCGTAGTACTAGAGTGTGGCCTCTCAATTATTCCGTTAAAAACCTCGATTACCTACTGACAGTTTTCGTAAATGACAGCTATTTTCGTGTTAAAATTCCATCTCGTTTCACTACCTAAAAAATTTATTCAGAATTGCTGTGGTTTTGTCGACCCATGGAAGAAAGCAGAAATTCCCTTAAAAATGGAGAAAAAATTATTTTTGGTTTTGTAAACGAGCATCTCTGCAGCAAAACTAAACTCAAATGATGCGCAAAAAAAGAAAAAAAAAGGGGGGGGGAGGTAATTTCATGTACTGTAGATTACAGGCAATTAAATTCTCCTACCACAACGGAAGCAATTGCATACGATTGGGCCACCAGTTTGTTCTTTATATCTTGACTACTTCTTTCAGCACAGTGAGTAAGAGAACAGTTGTAATTGCTTGGCTAAGATAATGGAAAGCAAGAAAATCTTGAATGTCTCCATTACGGTACCAGGCTCACTGTAACAGAGCATTATGACTGGATGACTGGTCTGAAACGTTGTTTCTTCATTAACGGTGCATGCATGAAATTAGGTTTTACTCAAACTTTCAGATATGTCCGAAAGAATACCGTTGGTTGACTGGACGTCAAATCCTGAGCTTCCTTGTCTCGCGAAAGTCACTGTCGCAGATGGAAGGAAGTCACTGAAGTAGGTATCTCTTCGGTAGTGCTGCCACTAGATGTCAGGTGCGAGTTCTTTTCTTGACGTGAAAATAAGTGAGATGTGTTTGAGCTATTTTGGTGTTTTTCTGTTAGGTCAGACAGCATGATTTATGAGTTTTACTTCTATAAACGAAAATGGAAGCATTTATCGCACGAGATAAACTTATGAACGTATCTATTTACCCAAAACCATGGCTTTTGCTGATGGCTAAACGACGAAAGTTCATTTCCAATAAATCGGTACTGTGTACAAATCTTCATTCCAAAGTACACTGCCTGGAAGCGGGCAGAGCGTTAGTAGGTTAATGCTAATTAGATGCTATCCTCGCCGCCCTGCTGCCAGATTGCTGTCTTTGCCTCCAGTCTCGCCGACATGCATCTGGCCCACAGACATTCTGGCCTCCCGAATACTCCGCCGGGAAGGTCCAAAGATAAACATGAGAAGTACCTGGTGACGCCGATAGATGTCACTCCGGAGATACATTATGACACCTGATTTGCAGTACATAATATAGTGAGGACAGTTACAACTCACCGCAAAGACGTGGCGACGAGATGCGACAGGCACATACAAAAGACACACTCATACAACACATTCAGCTATCGGCCATGGCCTTCTTCAGAAATAGAGCACTCACGCAATCACACAGGCACACAACACAGTCATACAACCATCACCTCCGACTGCCTCACTTCGAATCACGCTCTGCAGCGAATCGGGGACGGGAGGGGAGGGGAGGGGGAGGGGATAGAAAGGTTACGTCACGGTGGTGGGGATGGGTTAGATGGGAATAACGAGATGCAGCTTAGGAATGGAGTGGGGAGGCGGGTGAGGGGAGAAAATAAAATAAAATAAAATAAAGTAATATATATATATATATATATATATATATATATATATATATATATATATATATATATAGAAAATTCATGCAGACTGCAAGTGCACAAGACCACATACACACAAATACGCACGCACACACACACACACACACACACACACACACACACACACACACACACACACACACACACACATACATATACACACACACGATCACACATTCACACCACTCAAATCAGGCGAGGTTTGGGATACAGAGGTAGGAACTGTAAGGTATGGAAAAATATATATATAGGGAAATTATCGTAGGTTGAGGCCTGGTTGATTTCGGGATCGGGCCTCAACCTACGATAATTTCCCTATATATATATATTTTTCCATACCTTACAGTTCCTACCTCTGTATCCCAAACCTCGCCTGATTTGAGTGGTGTGAATGTGTGATCGTGTGTGTGTATATGTATGTGTGTGTGTGTGTGTGTGTGTGTGTGTGTGTGTGTGTGTGTGTGTGTGTGTGCGTGCGTATTTGTGTGTATGTGGTCTTGTGCACTTGCAGTGTGCACGAATTTTCTATATATTTACTTATTTATTTATTTTACTTTATTTTATTTTATTTTCTCCCCTCACCCGCCTCCCCACTCCATTCCTAAGCTGCATCTCGTTATTCCCATCTAACCCATCCCCACCACCGTGACGTAACCTTTCTATCCCCTCCCCCTCCCCTCCCCTCCCGTCCCCGATTCGCTGCAGAGCGTGATTCGAAGTGAGGCAGTCGGAGGTGATGGTTGTATGACTGTGTTGTGTGCCTGTGTGATTGCGTGAGTGCTCTATTTCTGAAGAAGGCCATGGCCGATAGCTGAATGTGTTGTATGAGTGTGTCTTTTGTATGTGCCTGTCGCATCTCGTCGCCACGTCTTTGCGGTGAGTTGTAACTGTCCTCACTATATTATTTATTCCAACCTGGACTTTCCATTATTATACTGATTTGCAGTACAGTTGACAGCTGTTAAACGAAAACAAACGGAGGATCTGTGGAATTGTGTAGCTATAGATCGCCTGTAAAATAATCTCATTTTACACGTGCGTTCCTTCTGTGTCACAATAGTTGTTATTTTGCTAACAACAATGTAATCACAGGTTGTGTACGAATTAGGCAAACGTGAAATAGACCAGTATTACATTTCATTTTAAGCGTTCCAGTCTCAGTTCAAACGCATTATTTGAGGAGCTGGTGTAGTTTAATACCCTAATGCTGGATGTTATGTGTCATTTTTCTTTTATTCCATCTGATTTGTGACAATGAAATATCTATGTTTCTTTTTAGCCCCAGCAAGAAGTTAGAGAAATGTTGGTAAACCCAAGACTTATATTATGGCAAATTGAAAGACATGGAAATGGAATTTCTAAAAATCAGACCATTACAAGTCACGTGCAATTAGTAGGGGAAGACGGGGTACGATGACGAGGAATCTTAGACGAGGAATCATTAATTTTATATAACTTAGTTGACGAGACAGAGCAGCAAATGAAGGTCTTGCCCTGCTACCCATTAGCACTGCAAGTGTGCTATAACATGTACTAAAGCCAACGTCCATCATTTAGAGCTGACACGCTATCATTTGTGTTTACATACATGTTGGTTGCAATATTTCAGTGCACTGAAATAGCTACAACAACACGTGTAGTAAATTTTACCAACCTGGTTCCAGTTTTTTGTAAACTATAAACCACGCTGTTTCATTAATGTATATATAATTTCTAAAGAGATTTTAATGAAGTGTTGTTCTCATGTTCAAATCATGAATGGCCGTTTCGCGTAAGTTGGCGAATTTACTGGACGGACAAGATGACGGACTAGTCATCTTATTTAAACTTTTCGTAAGTCATATTAATGAGCTTTTGATACTAGCTTGCAGTACTGAGCATGTGTAACAAGTATAAAGGTAGGACCAACAGATTGAAATGGCCACAGGAATCTATGACCATTGTGCAGGAGGTAAAGAATGGTGCATTGGTGTGCGGAACTTTGAAGAGAAGACAGAGGAAAGAGTTGCCCTCATTGCAAACACAAACAGAAGAGAAACTAAGAAAAAGAAATATAAAAGACAAAAATACACAATTAAATTCCACAATATCAGTCAACTATACTGCAGACGACGATGATCAGGATTTCGTTACAGACGAACTTTGTGAAAACAGCAATGACTGTGGTAAATAAGGGACTTTATATGGTTGTTCATGCTGTCATAAATGTGTCCATATTACTTGTACCTATCTCACTGCAGCAATTACGAAGTGCAAAGCAAATGAATGCCACTTCTGTGCTTAAAATTATTTTTTGTTTGTTTATCCAATTGTGTTTTCCTTTATCAAATTACACGCTTATGTTCATCATCTTATTCACAAACGAAGGTAAGATGACGAGTATGACAACACTTGAAAAAAGTCAAAGTAATCGCTGTAAATGTCACATTTAGAAAAACTACGAAATCTGTAGTTGGAAACAAAACTAATGGTTTCTCTAAAGTGTTCATGTAGGCATCAGGTCTAAAATAAGGGGATGTCGTCGTCATCATACCCTCCTTTCCCCTACATTCGTTCTTTATCCCATATTACTGCAAACGAATGCTTGAAATGAGTTTGCTTGTATGATGTTAGTAGGTATGGTACTGGTACTTGTGATTTGATAGTACTTTTTATATATCATTTCGGTGTAAGAATCATTCAACCAGTCCATAACACAACAAAAGCATCCTTTTTTAACAATTCTCTTACACATGATAATGTAGTCTCAAAGTAATGTGATATGTGCTGCGAGGGAGAAGCTGAGCAGTCTGGAGCGCCACGTTACGGTTCGAAGCATTGATAACATGTCGAATTACTCATTTCTTGAAGAAATACGAAATGACAAAAAAGTTTGATACACGTGAAAACAAGAACAGAACCTTTGTTCACTGAACCACGCACAAAGCAAGAATGGAATGAATAAAGTTCTGCTCCAAAGATCTTGACCTGTAGCACCGACATATGATTTCTCTGGCTTCGGCTCCGGCGGTATATTCGAGGGGCTAGCGTCAACAGTCTCGCTGCCTCCGGGACCAGCTGCTGCTCAACCTTGTGCCAGTAGCACAGAGTAACATATACAGATATACAGAGGAGCAGCCCCCCCCCCCCTAAACCGCTGTCCTACGCTCCCCTCATAGTTCTGTAAGATGCTAGCAGGTGTCAGGCGGAGCGCTGGCTTAGGGTGTCCCTCTCCCGTCAGAGGGTAGCGTGGAGGGGAGACTGAGGGGAGAGCTTGTGCCGCCTGCCACGAGGCCACGGCTGTGTCCAGCTTGCTGGCGTTTGAGGGGAGGTGGTGGTGGGGAGAGCTGCTACCTGCCGCCTGCTCTGGCCAGTTTAAAGAGCTGCTTCTGACCGCAGCGCCATCATGGGACATCTTACGGAACTGCTGGAAACCCTCCCTCCTCGCACCCCTGTGCGTAGGACCGGGCCCTAACAGACATTTCCCGTCTGTATATATTTGTCTGTGCCAGTAGTCTTTGCCACCGAGTGTGGTCCCGCCGTCGTCGCTGCTATGCTTGGGGTCTGTCTTGCGGCAGTACGCACTTGGCTGTTTTGACATTTGTTGATAGGAAATTGATATCGCTTGACCAGTCAACTTGTTTCAAGATGTCTTCCATTTTCCATTCTGTTCTTTGCTGCCAGTCTGCCACACAGACCGCTCCGTTATATCTTCCTTGCTGCTTCTTTATTTTTCTGTTGGTATTTTCTGTTGTTTCACTGTTGCTGTCTTTCGGAGAACATGCGTGATTTTTACAAGATGTTCCAAAAGTGTGAGGAATGCAGTTCCGAGTTCAATATGAAAGAGAAGTTCATTTATCTGAGAACATTCGTGTGTCGAAAAATGGAAAAGGTTGTGTCCACAATGTGGAATTTCATTATCAAGAAGCTGTTCGTTAAAACGCCATCAAGTTGTGACGGTGCTAGCCACCAATCCGACTGTGTGTATCTACCATGGTCACGAACTGAGTGGTACATCTTCGTGACAGTATTTTGTGTGCTTCTTTTGTATGATCCGCCATGTTCGATAGACTTGGTGTTTGTGTTCTGAGTTGACAACATCAATAAAGATATTGTTTTGTAACGTAACCTCCACAGTGGTGACCCCATACTAAAACGGTTCTACGCGTTCAATACAGTGTTGTCCCGCGGTTTACGGGGTGTTCCATCGACCGTAATTCGCTCGCTCTCGGTACGACAATCCTGCACCCAAGTGCAAAATATCGACAACCGTGCAACCGCCGCCCGGACTCGCACTTCCTCGGCAACCTGAGGTTTCCAGCATTCTCACGAGTGTTAGCAGCTTTGTCACTCTACAGACGCTCTCGAGTGCTCCTTTTTACGCCATTCCACCGTTCGAGCGCTCTCAGCTCTTCCATGCTTTGGACAATGCCAGCCACAACACAGACTTTGTGCCAAATTCAAACGTGTAACCGACTGCCGCCACACTGGGTACGCCAATGTATCACTCGGTCATACACCCAGCCTCCAATGGTCTGGTGGGCTACGAACTGTTGCTTCTTCTAGTGCTGTGCATCAAAGTGTACTGTTTGAACTAGTTACTGTACACATGTTTGTGCTGCCCATTGTGCTAATTTTGCGAGTCTTCCTCCTCATGCAAGTTCGTCTCTGGCAGTTCGCACAACTGTACCGGTTCAGCTGCCTCCCTCAGTGCAACCTGTGAACATTCTGCAGTACGATCCTTCCTACGACCCCTACAGTTTCATCCAGTGTCCCAACTCTGCAAACGTATGTGCTACACAGCATGTGCTACCGTGCACTGTGCCTCCGGGTGTGTCTTCAGCAATTCGCAGTGGTCCCCTTCCACACCCAAGCTTTGATGGACTTTCGATCCTTGCTCTGGCGCCGCATGACGTCTCTGCCACCCTAGCGACGCTTCTGTGCCTTTGCCTTTAGACAACGTCGATGCTGCAGTACCTCCGCCACTTCCTGGTTCGCCAGGCCGCCTGCTGAAACTGTCTCAATATTCATTCAACTCTCTGACCACCTGGTTTGCTCTCGTCGAGCGTATATTCGAGCATTACAATTTGGACGACTCCACTCGCTGCCTCTGTTTGCCCAATCTGCTGTGCCGAGTCTCGCACCACACCCACCTACCTTCACGAGAGGCCTTTCCCGCTTCCCGAAGGAGATCACGGATCCGCCTGGTATTCCGTGCTGCATCATCACCGCAACACTGCAACCGCTGTCCGCACCGGACGGCGTCAGCTCTGGCGAAAGGACACGTCTCCTTCCCCTCCGCGCTTCCTGCAGGAGCAACGATCTCACTACCTGTATTGCTTTTTTCACGCTCGTTTCAGCAGTGCTGCAAGCCATACGAGGTGGGTGGGCTGGTCTAGGCGCCACTGCATGCTCTGATGATTGCAGGCGCCTACTACTTTCCACTCTGTGCGCACCTTCGCCGCTGCAGGTGCTCATCTATATGTTACTGATTTTGGGATTTTCTAGTGGCCAGTGTTCCCGTCCTGTTCTCCGAATAGACTTTCTCTCATTTCATGGACTATCTCCTGATGTCATTCGACATGCAGTGTTTCACTCTCCGTCAAATACTTTTATCGAGTGTGTTTCGTCGAGCTGTGCTAATCTTAGTGTAATTCGTGAGTGTTTAGACACTGTTACCGAACTTGGTAGTAACATTGACAAGTTACTTGTGGAACAAGTAAAAGTCGAGCAATTACGCCGTGAACGCCTCAGTGTAATTCATGAGTGCTCAGACACTGCGGCCAAATTACAGAGTGCCATTGATAAGTTTAATTCGGAACACACGCAAGTGGAACAGTAACAACTCGAATGGCTTGACCTGTCTCGGCGGTTGGCTGAAAATCAATCTGCACTCGACTCTGCAAGACAAGTCCTTAAGCAGCTGCCCTGCCCCACGCCGCACAAATCACAGTTTAGAGTGCTGCTTTGCCTTGTGTTCCCAGGGAACCTCCTCCTACTTCGGAATTTTTGCTTTTTTGGAGCATTTCTCCTGCTCCCCCCCCCCCCCCAATCGTATGTGAAGGTATGCAAAGATAATAGCAAGCTCTCGCCTCATTCGCGTGCTCCACAAACTGTTGCACCCTCGAACTCTGCACAAAACAGACGGTCGTGCATTCGTTCGAGTGCTCCACAAGTGACTTTCTGAACAAGCCCACTGTGTTCACTGTCCCTGTCTCAACAAACTTTAGTGAAGTGTCTCTGTGTGTGCCCTCAGTACTCCTGCTTCCGGTTCTCGCAAATCCTCTGTCAAGCATTCATCCGTGCGCCGCCATAAAGAGCTTAATTGCACCAACCGGCTCGTGGGCCCTCGCAGTGATGTTGGCAATGCTGTCACCCCTCCAGCTCGCGTCACCTCCCCAGCCTCCGCTCCGCTGTGCATGCATCATCTCCCCACCCCAGCACTCCAGCTCCTGTTTCTCCGACTCTGAAGTTCGTCACTTCCATCTCCTCGGCGCCATGTACACCCGCATACGCGCCGCCAATGGCCAAGCGCTCACAGTCATGGCTCAACTGTTTCTACGGGTGCCTCATTATTTCCGGCGGCTGCCACCGCCGCCATACAGGCGCCACCCGCGCCGACTCGCACGTCCCCATCGGCAGCCTCGACACATATGGCTCCTGTTTCGTATGCGTCCACTTTGACAGCGCCGCTGTTCCCTTGCACGGCCTACACAACAACTACTTCCAGTCGGCTGGCTATATGTGTGTCGCCCGCAGCTACTGCCGCTACCTCCTCGCTGCCGCCGGCTTCTATCACACCTGCATGGGATGCTGCTGCCACGCCCACGTCTGCCGTCGCGCCAACCACGTCCTCCGCGCCTAGTGTCACGCCCTTGCCTACCTTGCAAGCTCTCGTCACAAACAGCACTGTTTATAGACCGCGCCTCACTGTTAATGTCCCTGTGTTTTCTAAACCGCGCGCTCTGTGTCCCAAAAAAATTAGCCACAGTTGACACGCAATTACCTGAACTACTGTCAACTGGTGTGATTGAGTGATCTTGTAGCAGTTGGGCCTTTCAGGCATAAGAACGCCACACGAACATGGTAACAGTTTATCAGTCAGGTTTTACGGGACTTAAAATTTTGCGTCATGTGTTTAGACGAAATTCTGTTCTGATTTTCAACTCCTCGGTTAACGAAAACAAAAAAAATTGCAAATCATTCTTGACAGGCTGGCCGAAGCAGGAATTGAGTTGAATGATGACAAAAGCCAACTGCATATCCCCTCGGTACAGTTCCTCGGGCTTACAGTTTCATCGGAGGGCATCGCAACCCGCCCCGCCCCCCCCCCCCCTTCACAAGGTTAACTCGGTGCAAAACATCATGCGGCCCTCAACTTACAAAGAGCTTTGCAGGTTCCTCAGCACCATTAACTACTACAGGCGGCACCTGACCAATGCGGCTGATGTTCAGCCCCCCCCCCCCCTATTGCAGATGTTTTGGCTTGGAAGCAAACTTCAGGTGCCTGCACGGTGCCCTGGATGGATAAAATGACCGAATCCTTCAATGTACTCAAGGAATTACTTGCCTGAACAATCACAGTTGCTCATCCGCATCCTGAAGTGGGAGCTTTTCTCACTACAGACATAAGTGACACCACCATCAGTGCAGTTCTCAGCTAATCCCACAGTGGTGTAATATCTCCCCTGCAGTCTTTTCCAAAAAGTTAAACAATGCACAATGAAAGTACTCGGCCTTTGACAGGGAACTTCTTGCCATCTACAAGGCCATTAAGCATTTCCGTGCAGAACTTGGTCACCCCTTTCACGTTCTTACCGATCACAAACCACTGGCTGCTGCCATAAAAAATCCCCCGGCTGACCCGCCTCCTATACGCTTCCACTACCCAGAATACATATTGCAATTCACAATGGACGTGTGTTTTATCAAGGGCTGTCTCTACAATCTGGACGTGCGTTATATCAAGGGCTGTCTCTACAATCATCAATCTTTCTAACCTTTCCACCCTGCAATCCACCTATGATGATCTCCTTGCTCTTGTCTCTGCCCTTCCTCTTCCCTATAACCCATCTGCACCACCTTTCTGGGCGTCATCACTGAGGTATGGTACGATGACTCGATGGACAAACTCCGTCCCTTCATTCCCCAATCTCTTCAACGTCCCATTTTCCAGAATCTACATGAGCTCATGCACCCGGGCGTCAAAGCTTCGACACGCCTGGTATGCGAGCGTTTCATTTGGCATGACATGAGGTGGGAGCGCCAGGCCTGGGCCCGCGCTTGTGTTGCGTGTCAGCAGAACAAGGTCGCATCTCACACCTCCCCTCTACTTGTTTCATTCCTTCTTCCATCCACCAGATTCCAGAACGTCCACTGCCAGTCGACAGTTAGCGGTACATCCCTGCCATGATCGACCACACCACGATGTGGATGGAGGCTACACTTCTGCTTAACATCACTGCCGAGTCCACTGCTTATAACCCTACCCGTCCTACACCACCTGTTAGAATATGATAATTAGAAAAATGACCCGTGTGCCTAATTATCTTAATTGGGTGGAATAGCTATCGGTAATGAAGCCGATGATGTAGTGGAGGCTATAACCGGAACGTTGCTGCACCCTCTTTGGTAGACAACAACGATCGATAGGAATAAAGAAATTGGAAGGTAAAATTTGGAATACAATTATTAATGTCTAAATGGAAAAAATGCGGAACAAATGGGACACCGGTATTAATTTGGAAAAGTGTATAACTTATTGACATACGGTCGCCAGCTCGTTGTACGAGCAAAAAATTTGGTGGGATGTCAGTAATAGCAAAGTTAATTAACAAACGTGAAAAATTACGTAAAATTTGGGTGGGCCGTGAATCACAGTATGTGCATCAAATCCGGTACAAAAGACACTGACAATATACTAATTACTGAGAAATAGTTCACTAACTTATGGGAGACTGGAATTCGGTAGTGGGACAAGGAAGGGAAGGGAAGATAGTAGGTGAATATGGTCTGGGCAAAAAGAATGAAAGAGGAAACCGCTTGGTAGAATTTTGCACTGAACATAATTTACTTATAACAAACAGCTGGTTCAAGAATCACAAAAGAAGGTTGTATACGTGGAAGAGACCAGGAGACACCGAGAGATACCAGATAGATTTTATAATGGTAAGACATAGATTTCGGAACCAGGTTTTACAGTGTAAGACATACCCAGGGGCAGATATAGATTCTGACCATAACTTGTTGGTTATGAACTGTAGGCTGAAACTAAAGAAATGGGACCTGGATAAATTAAAGGAACCTGAGGCTCTTAAGAATTTCAGAGGGTGCTTTAGGCAACAATTGACAGAAACAGGGGAAAATAAAACAGTAGAGGAGGAATGGGTAAAATTGAGAGATGAAATAGTGAAGGTAGCAGAGGACAAAATAGGTAGGAAGGAAAGACCTACAAAAAAACCTTGGATATCACAGGAGATACTAAATTTAATCGATGAAAGGAGATAATATAAAAATGCCGTAAATGAAACAGACAAAATGGAGTACAGACTAAGAAATGAGATTGGCGGGAAGTGCCAAGTGGCCTGAGCAGGAGTGGCTAGAAGGCAAATGCAAGGATGTAGAAGAATGTATAAATAGGGGAAAAATAGATACAGCCTACAGGACAAATAAAAGAAACATTTGGAGATAAGAAAAACAGCTCTATGAATATCTAGGACACTGATGGAAAACCAGTTCTCAGCAAAGAAGGGAAAGCTGAAAGGTGGAAAGAGAATATAGAACGGCTCTACAAAGGAAATGAACTTCGAGACAATATTGTAGGAAGGGAAGAGGAAGTAGATGAAGATGAAATAGGAGATACTGTACTGAGAGAAGAATTTGACAGAGCCCTGAAAGACCTAAGTCGAAACAAGTCCCCTGGAGTAGTCGATATTCCCTCAGAGCTACTGAAGTCTCTGGGAGAGCCAGCCATGAAAAAATTGTTTCACCTGGTGTGTAAGATGTATGAGACAGGTGAAGTAACCTCAGACTTTAAGAAAAATGTTATAATCCCCATCCCTAAGACAGCAGGTGCAGACAGGTGTCAAACTACAGAACATCAGTTTAATAAGTCATGACTGCAAAATATTAACGCGAATTATATACAAAATGATGGAAAAGCTGGTAGAAGCCGACCTCGGGGAAGATCAGTTTGGGTTCAGGAGAAATGTTGGAACACGGGAGGCAAAACTCACTTTACGGCTTATCCTAGAAGATAGATTAAGGAAAGGCAAACCTACATTTCTAGCTTTTGTAGATTTGGAGAAGGCTTTTGACAATGTTGATTGGAATAAACTCTTTCAAGTTCTGAAGCAAGCAGGAGAAAAACATAGGGAACGTAAGGTTATTTACAAACTTGTACAAAAACCAGACAGCGGGGGTAGAAAAGCGTTCCTGAAAAAGAGAAATTTGTTAACATCGAATATTGATTTAAGCTTAAGCAAGTCCTTTCTGAAGGCATTTGTATCGAGTGTTGCCTTGTATGGGAGTGAGACATGGACAATAAACAGTGCGGACAGGAAGAGGATTGAGGCTTTTGAAATATGGTGCTACAGAAGAATGCTGAAGATTAGGTGGGTGGATCGCATAACTAATGAGGAGGTACTGAACAGAATAGGGGAGAAAAGAAATTTCTGGCATACCTTGACTAAAAGAAGGGATAGATTGGTAGGACACATTCTTAGACATCAAGGAATTGTGAATTTAGCGTTGGAGGGAAGTGTGTGGGGAAAAAAAAATGGCAGAGGAAGACCAAGAGATGGATACAGTAAGCAGATTCAGACAGATGTAGGTTGCCGTTATTATGTGGAGATGAAGAGGCTTGCTCAGGATAGGGTATTGTGGAGTGCTGCATCAAACCAGTCTCCGGATTGAAGACCACAACAACAACACAGTTCACTAACACAGGGGTTCAATGTAAGACAGCGAAATGCAAGCCATAGCCGCGCAAATGCAACATGCAGCAAATCATGCAAAACTCTCACCTTAATACTTACTATTTACAGCTTCAAATAATTAATTGTTTATATAAGTACCAGAAATTATTCTACAGCGAGTATGCCATGCGCTTTAGCAATAATCAAGTTGTAACTGAACTATTAACTGTACTAATGGCAAGCTCAAAAATTAATTAATGACTTGTCGTGATAACACTGAATATTTAGAAAAGAACCATTTAACCTTCTGATTAACTTTTACTCTTTCTTTAACCAGGAATTATTAGCATTCAAACATTTGCAAACAATTACTATTCTCACTAGTTAGTACTTGCAAGTTAAAACAAACTTTACCTCAAAATAATAGGCAGTGGAAAACAATCTTTTACACTTTATTGAAATATCTCTTGAAATTGAAAGTTAGTCTAACAGTTTCGTTCAACTTAGCAAACCTATTGATCAGCAACACTGGCATAAGCTACATTTAGTAATACTTTTCTGAACACACTTTTTATTAATGACTGTCACATTGTCTTTAATGACTCTGATTTTTAGTTTTCTATAACTTTGTGAATATTCTCGGAAAAACAATGGATGAGGAAAGAACCTGTCTGGACAATGACTATGGGTAATGATTTTTAAACACAGGTTCACAAATAACAGTGTTCGCTATTGAACAATCATCACTAATACGCTGGTTAGCTGTACATGCTAAGACAAACTGGACAGATCTTACTGAATTTGGTGTGCGACGTGGTGCTGCTGATTGGATACTGTTGGCGCTTAACAATTGGCAAACACAGGCTCTTCTTGGCGACGAATGTTAATTACAATTTTGGGCCCACAGCATTCCTGTTGATGGATTTATTAATTATTTGAGCTGTGGCCGTATGAATAAATAATATTGCCTCTTCGCCGTCTCCTCCACTAGTGCCAATCCAACATGCATTCTCCTTCAAGTACTTTTGCCGTACACCACTGAACGCACCGTGTCACGATTACAGTGGCGGCTACTCCTTGAGGACTCTGGGGCGGCGCCCTCCCAAAAATATCCAACACGGAATACGTACCAATCGTTAATCACAAATCGACTCTAATAATTTTCGTGTAGCAGCAGCCCGTGTAAGTGAATGACCAATGTTTTTAGTCTAGGTAGTCTGCCAGCCAGGGTCAGCGAATGTTTTCAGAATGGACTGACTGTCGGACTCTACGCGATCCGTCCGCGCCGTGTAAAGGCTGGCAACGGGCGCTTGGAGTGAGTGGGGGTACTGGGGGTTGGGTGGGGGTAGTGTGCTGAACCGGGCCGCTAGGACGGCGTCCGAGCCTACAGCCTAGGGCGCGAAATACAAAGGCGCACCGGCACCGGTCAGGCAGTTTCTAACAGGTGCCCTGCGTGTGATACTAGTGTCGTTGTTGTGAAGGTGCGTTTTGTTGCCTGTTTTTCTAGTTCCCTATTTAGAATGAATAATATAAATAGCGTTAACTACATTTTAACATTTGGTAGTGAAAAATTGACTTTTGAAGGAAAGTTGGAATTAAAAAGGTTAGGACCACCGAGACCTGATTTGAACATTGTACAGACACAAAATGTGTGCAAAAGCAAAAGTAGTTTCGATAGGAAATTTAATCCTGCTTTATATAAACATAAGCATACCAATGGTATTACTAAATTTGTTGGTGACAGTCTTCTAATTTCAGTAACATATGTCTGTCGCTGACGAAGCATTTGTGTTCTCTGAACACTTACTTATATAGTTACACACACAACGAATTTACTTGTTACTTTATATTATTTTAAGGTACAGTTTTGGGTCTCTTGTCAAATCTAATAAAATGGAGTTACAAGGTTTCCATTGCCTGCAGAAAATATTAAAAACGACATATTTGTGCGTAAATTCGTTCGTATTTTGGTATAGGAGGAAAAAGTCGTGTTAGATGAAGGGTTAAATTACGTAACTAGCTAATAAAATTAATGCTATATTCTCCCCGTTCTAGAAATGTTCTGAAGGGGCAAAATGTCATGTACAATTGAAGAGACATGCCACCCCTCCTAATAAACAGCCCACCAGCCGCCAGTGGACTGACGAATCCGTCTCTCCGCCGCTACTTCTCAACAACGACTCTTTCTCGCTGTGCGCCTCTGCACTACCAGCGATAAAAAACTCCCTACTGAAAGATGGTTATATACAATAGCAAAGCCCTTGCTAACCCAGCGTGTCTACTACATTTACAATATTTTTGACATATATGGAAATTAGCAAGACAATGCAAATATATCACAGGAACAAAATTTACAAATACATAATAAATTACAAAAAATACAAATAATGAGGAAAAATACATAAAGCATCGTTTTATATATTGTCACGTTGCAATGGAAGTAGGCTTGACTTCGAAGGCAACTTAACACAGCACTTATACTGAAAGCATGTTTATTACGACCTCAACATACACGCAGCACTGACTGCCTCTCAGGCAGAGTGCTCTGCTATTTATACACAGACAGAATTTAGCAGAAATGAGAAGAACAGTTAACATAAGAAACAAGTAGAATTTACAAGTGAACATAAGAAAGATGTAGAACCTTCTGGAATTGTAAATTACAAAGAAATAAATTTTTGCTAGTGGGCGGGATTGAACCGGCGACCGTCTGCTCCGCAGTCCGTGACGCTATCCCCTGCACCACCCCGGCAGTTGGTGTTCATGGTCTCTCGCGGCAATATCACCCTGTACGCACACATTACTGGAAAGCACCATTGGTCACTGTGTTGTTGTGTCACATGCTCATGCATTTATGTCTACTTGGATTGCTCGCTTTGGCTGCCCCTCGGTCATCACAACTGACCAGGGACGCCAAATCGAGATTTCCCTTTTCACCAATATCTGCCACTTTAGCGGCATTCGCCGGATCCAAACCACTGCCTATCATTCTTAGACCAACAGGCTGGTGGAGCGGTGGTAACAGACCCTAAAAATGGCCTTTCGGTGCCTCAGGTCGCTTTGGCTTGACACCCTTCCACTGGTTCTCCTTGGCTTGCATTCGACATACAAGGAGGACCTCTGTGGGACCATTGCAGAATTCGTATACGGGCAACAACTCACCTTACCAGGCGAGCTTGTCGCCAAGTCCCCACCCCCTTCGCTCGAGGATCTTCCTTCAATGGTCGACGAGTACGCCTTATCTGTGGTGCAGCCTCCCTTTCCTCTCCTGCTAGCTACTCTCCTCTGCCTGTAAGGGTACCTTCTGACCTGCAGACTTGCGAGTTTGTGTTATTGTGTGATGACACCGTCCGCCCGCCACTACAGTCCCCTTACACCAGTCCTTATCCCATCCTCCTTTATGCAGCAACCACCTACACCATACTCCTCAATGGCAAACCTTCCGGTGTCTCCATTAATCGCCTGTAGCCCGCACAACTCGACCCTGCTTCCCCTCCCTAGGCCGAGGCTCCCTCTTCCTTCTCCTCGTTCAAGCCTACCCCTCCTCCTCCCTTTTGCACTTCCCCACCTCTCCTTCGCTGCCAGGTGACGCACCGCCTTCGGTTGGTGACTCCTCTTCCTCCTCTCCGTCCTCCCCCTTCAGAGGCTTCTCTCGTTCCCCCTCCCCCTCTGTTCCCTGCTATCAATTCTTCGTCCCTGTCTCCCACCACTCACAATAGAGCTGTCTGTCATGGTACGCGACGATAACCTATTCATAATGTGCACGACATCCTCTAAATGCGAGCTTATTAAATGTTTCCAGCTGGCCCATGATTCCGTTTCTTCCACATTTTTCGCTTAGAATTTGCGCTTACACATCTGTAATTGAATATCGTTCTGCATTTTATACATGTTATTCCTTTTGCAGCTCGTATATTACAGTTGCACTGTCTTGAACTCGTTTTATTTTCCACTGATCCATTTCAAATTTCACAGGCGAGGAATATAAATGGTTGCCAATAGAATTAGCAGGCAGTTACAACATCACACCAAAGTCCTTCGAATACTATTAATGTATCACCTCCGATATCACTATGATAAGAAATAATTTGCTCATTAACTTGTAAGAGAAAGTCTTGAGAGTGAGAAAATG
Organism: Locusta migratoria; assembly: GCA_026315105.1. Lineage (NCBI taxonomy): Eukaryota > Metazoa > Arthropoda > Insecta > Orthoptera > Acrididae > Locusta > Locusta migratoria. The sequence continues at coordinate 653,890,094 of CM048744.1, read as the reverse complement.
ATTAGGCCGACTGTTTCTAGATAACACACTTACAGAACGCAATAACTTGTCTCCAGCTGTGGTAATCAGATTAAAAGAGATAACTGTTGTTTTTCATCTTCCCTTCTAGACATCGCTCCTGCTTTGTGTAATCTAATCACATTGTACGCTTTTAAAGATCATACCTCACCTGTCGTATGATTAAAAATTTGTTTAAAGCAGTTACAGCGATAAAGCGGACGATTTTTACTTGTATAAGGTAGTTTGAAAAATTATCTAGGATTTATATAGTCTCCCCCAAATAGCCCACTGAACTATTCCATGAAGTGACGACACATGAGAATGTATGGTAAGATTTTGTCGATGATATCGCCTGAAATCGGCCGTTCAGTTCGCCGCTAGCACACGAGCGATTTCCAAGTCATTTCAACAGTATATAGAATGCACTGTGTTTGAAACTATTTTTGCAATAAATAATCTGCTTCGTTTAACAAGTGGAACTGCTTCTCTCCATAATAGGCTAAAGTTATTTCTATTTCGACAAATATATCAAAATAAATAAGTAAATATTAAATTGTTTATAGAAGGTTTTTCTTAGAAACTGTATGCAATGTTACAGAAATCATTGCTACTAAATGTGTGGTTTATATCCTTCCAGTCTGTATTTCCCAAATGTGTATAATGCTTGTCAATCCCGATCAAGTTTACCCTTGCTTTCTAAGTGCAGTTACACTGGTCAAAGCTATTAGATATCCAGGATATGAAGTTTTGTCATCGGCAGAATGAAGTAGAATGATTCGCCGTCTTTCTGTTAGTTCTACGGAGTGGAGACAACAACATTACGAGAATCGACGTAGGGGTTATAACAGAAAGTTGCAGCACAGCGGGTTGGTGTTAATTTGTGTTTACTCTATCAACCGAATTACACAAGCAGTTGGGTTCAGGTAGTGTTCTGAACAGGTAATGCAATGCAACAACAACGTGACTTACCCGAATCTTTACTCTTATATGTGCTCCGCACGTTCCTTTTGTCCGCTGTTATGTTCCGTCAGTGGCTTACTTTCTCCAGCGCCATGTCGACAAACGATCGCCAAAGGAGACGTCTCAGAGACCATGAAATTTTGGAGCTCATACGAGTACAGAAGGCACACATGTCTTTGGATAACATGCTGATACAAAACCATTGATATGCTCTCATTTATTCGGAAGAGGAGTGTTTTTTTAATCTCCTATAAAAAATGAAAAAATGTGAGTAACCAGGGGAAAAAAGCTATGGCATAGCTACAACTATTGGAGTGTAATTTTCATTACGTGCATGCTATTTCAGACAACAGGAAGTGTTAAAAAAGGCAACGCCATGGTCGTCTGTGTGTAACGGTAGCAAGAGATGACTGTTATCTCTCGTTAAGAGACCATCGAGGAGGCTTAATGAAACTTAACTGTAACACATCTTCCAGCCAGCAACAGGTCGCGCAGTGTCAACACATAACAGTCCTAAATCGCATCTGGGAGTCCTATAGTGTGTGTCTCATTAAAACCACGATACCTTTTAACATGCGGTAACTGGCTGGAGGAACATCAAGATTGGAGTCATAATGAATGGAGCCGAGTTCTGTTTACAGATAGGTCCAGATTTCGGACAATCGTCGTTTTCTCATCTAGAGAGAATGTGGAACTCGGAACAATCCTGCTTATGTGCAGAAAATACCACCATATCAAAGTGGAGGACGAATGGTGTGGGCAGGAATCATCCTTGGCGGAGGTACGGACCTCTATGTCATTCAGAATGGAGCTTTTGTTGAGCCCTACACTGGTGTCACAGGAGATGGATTCCTACTGGTGGAGGATAATGCTAGACCTCGCAGAGCTGCACTGGTGGACTACCGGAATTCAGCATGTCTGGGATGCACTTCCTAGACGCATTTCAGTCAGACCTCCAGCAACGGTTATAGAGCTGGATATTACACTCATGGAAGAATGGCCAAATATCCCTCAAATATCCCTCAATGTTCAAATGTTTGTATAGCTTATGGGACTTAACTACAGCGTCATTAGTCCCTAAACTTACAAATTACTTATGAACTAACTAGTACTAAGGACGGCACAAATATCCATGCCCGATTGGGGATGCAAAACCCCGACCGTAGTGGCCGTGCAGACTGTGACTGGAGTGCCTCAGTCCCCTCGCCCACCGCGGCCGGCCCTCAAGAGCTGATTGATAACTCCATACTGTGCATGCCACACAGGTGTGCAGCTATGCTGGCCGTCAGAGGTGATCACATGTCGTATTCGAGAACAAAGAAAATAATGTTTCCAGTACTATTGTAGCCACTGCTCTCAGCAAGTGCCTGTTAACCTCAAGTAAAAAGTTGAAACGGAAAAATGTCGTTCTGTATCACACACAAATTACAATTATAACCAATATCTGAATAAAGTACATTACCACACGCATATTGTGTATGATATCTCATCTGATCCCCTAATTGTTTTCAGCAGTGTATGTAAGCAATGGTTCCTCAATATATAAATAGCAACGCTGCTGCCTCCATTATCTCTTGTCATAAATCATATGAGAGGGAAATAGATTCAAATCTTCAAATGTTTGTATATCTATCGGACCAAACTGTGTGGTCATCAGTCCGTAGCTTACAAACTACTTAAACCTAGGTAAACTAACCTAAGGACAAACACATACACCCATGCCCCAGGGAGAACTCGAACCTCCACGGCAAGCAACGGCGCGCTCTGCAGCGAGACGCTGTAGACTGCTCGGCTACTCCACTGTGGCGGGAAATAGATTATACAAAATCCTAGGAATACAAAGATGACTGTTTATCCGTAACGTTTAATTTACACATAAAAAGAAAAAAAAATTGCTTTCAGTAAAATATATGGTTTTACATTGTCAGTAGTGACTCTGAGAAGGAATTGTCAGAATAGCACTACACTTGTCGGAAGAGGCGATGGGTGTGAAAGCAATAAGTGATACTTTTACAGCGAGATGGGGTACACACAGGCCGAGCAGAGTCCTCTCATGTCGATCTGACAGGGTCAGTGTTGCATCTATTGTAGTTGGTGCAGAGGTTTCACACAAGGTGGAAACAATACGTTGAGTGCCAGTATTCCTCGTTGACATCGAAGGGAGTCATATCGGCATGTGAGCGAGTTCAAAAAAGGCAGCTTGCTCTGTATCCGGGAAATGAGGTTATCGTACTGTGATATTTTGACTCACACAGGGAATGCTGCTACGACAGTGATGTGTGTGTGGAAGCAGTGGATAGAGGAAGGTTGTACACAGCAATGACTGTGAACTGGACCATAGAAGACGACCACAGCATGGGATGACTGTCTACTTGTCCACGTGGCCATAATGGACTGTACAGATTCATCCACAGTGGTGGATCGTGGCTGGAGCACTGCAACGGACGTGAACTTGTCTGTATTAACGGTTCCTCACCGTTTTTTGCAGGTTGCACTAGTTGCATGTATACCGTTATGTCACTTTTCATTGTCCAGAAATCAAAAGCTCCTCTGAATACATTGTGCATGTGAAAACCATCACAGGGGTGCTGAGTGGCAAAATGTATTCTTTTGGAATGAGTCCCACTTCATTGGGTCCTACAGTGATGGCCACATATGTGTCTGTGACTGTGGTGAGTGCAGCCTGGATTGCCGCATTTGTGGAGAGGCATAGTAGACAAACACCAGGTGTGATGGTTTGGGGTGCCATTTGTTACGGCAACCAATCTTGCCTCCTATGTGTTGAGGGCACTTAGAACAGCAACCAGTACCTAACGGTGATTGTGTATCCTGGGGTACTCCTTTTGCTTCATTCTTCTCCTCAGGCCACATTTCAGCTGAACAATGCCAGGCTACATATTGCAAGGAATGTACTTGGCTTCTTTGACGATTGACAGATACCACTGCTTCCCTGAACTACCGGTACACGTTTGTTAGACATGTCGTTGATTGAAAATGCCTGGGATTTGGTTGGTCGTCACATGATGCAGAACGATCCTCCAGTAACTCGCTTCACGGATTTGGGGGCTCGGATACAAACTGTGTGGAGGGAAATCACTGAGGAATGTATTCAGAATTTTAGTGATTCAATGCCATGGCGTATAGTAGTTCTAATTGCAGCTCCACACAAATCTCTCAGGAACATAATAAGAATCTTACTGATTCAATGCCATGGCATATAGCAGCTGTAATTGCAGAGCCATACAACATACTGATTTTTAGGGCTCAAAGGACATGTGCAGATTTGAAAAGTTAGTCATTTGTTACTTATCACGTACCTAACCTGTGGTATTAAATTCATTGAACTCACGCATTTCCTTCTTGGTTAGGCAGTTGCCACAAATGTTAGCGTATGGCATTATGCATAGAATTTACTCCGTCAGTCATTATCGAATTCTATTGTCATTCTGCAAGATTTTTATTTTCTAAGTTACTTTAATCATGGTCCTGTTAAGATTACATCGGTATGATTCTAAAGTGACTTATGGTGTAGGATACAGGCTGTGCAAAAATAGAAAAATATAATAAGTCTTCCTTTTTCCAGTAATGGTTACAAGGTGGTGATGCACAGTATGGTCAAACATATTTATGTTCAGATATACAAGTTTTGTTCTACACCACATCAGCAAACGCAGTTAAAACCTATTCACATAATAATTAATAGTATAAAGCTTCTGCTTTTCCACTGTATTGAACCACTAAATATTTAGAAACCAGCATTTTCCACTTTCACCCTCAGCCCAATGAAATTCATGGAAAATAACTAAGGCAGGTGGGTGGTGGAGGTGGCGGATGCAAGAGAGCCTTACCCCACCCCATCCGAAATGTTTGGACCTATTCTAAATAAAAAGGAAACTTTCTGCTACTAATACGATACCTAAAAGCTATTTGTTTTTAATTATGACTAAATACCATGAGAAAGGCGCAAAGAAGAGTATTGGACCAAAGAGAATTCTGAGTCACTACAGTCTTCTCAGATGTTGTCCTGTCTTTGTCCACTGGGGCACTAATGTGGTAAAATGGCAATGATGTAATCACTATGGCGTCGCTTCTGGTTCCAGTTCAAGATGGACACCAGGAAGGAAATTCAAAAATATAGCCATGCCTACCTGGAGGAAATATTGAATTTTACTACATATAAAACTAGTGCCTTAAACCGTTCGACCAGCCTGACTGAGTTTTTATTTACACATCTCTCTCCCTAAAACAGATTACCGTTATGAGAAGGTGTAATATATTGGATCATGATCTAAAATTTCGTCAGTTGTATGTGTGCATTTGATGTATGCTGAACGATCGCATGATATTTATCACATCCTAGTTTGGTGATGTCGAGGAGAAAACGAGTAGTGATGCGGTTTATTTTTAGAAGTACCGTGAAAATCCCATATCAATGCAGAAGAGGTGTTACATCAAGTGCAGATTACAAGTTTGTTAAACCGCATGACCTGAAACCTCACACTGACGCCTTTAATAAGAAAGTTCTGTCTGGAACTAAGCTCAACGAATACTCTGGATCATGAAAGAACTGAACTGGAGCTCTGTAGGGATGTCACCACTCGAAATAAACAGTGCTTGGTGTCTACTAGTAGTCATGGCGCAGATAAGGTCCTCGGATGCCTTCAGCACTGTGGAGCAGAGCTAGAACCCCAACAGTCTCAGGAGCCTACTAAGGACCGTGTCATGCATAGAATAAGTTGTGAGGTTAAACTCTCTAGTTGCCACCGCTTGGAACAGCTGTCAGAAGGACAGGAACTGATTGTTACATCTGTAAGAAAAGTGTGTTATAGAGGTAGAAATAGGTATGCCCTGGGATTTGAGGGTATTTCGTCTCTGTATCTGTCAAATTACTGGCTTGAGAAGGAGTTGGAGGCTTCTGACGTAGATTTGTTGAATGAGATAAAAATCAAACTTGGGGGTGTTAAAACCACACCAAGTAAACATAAAGAGAGGACTGTATTTCTGTGTGCGTGAATATGTGGTAGTTGAACAACCTCTGCAGGACGTATCGCGCTGAAATCTTACAGGGAAGTTATCTAATTTATATCTTGGAGGAACTCCAAGTCTGCGACTTGGACTCCTTGAATTCCTCACGAAGAAGAAGAAAAAGAAGGGGCTTTTACTTATAATGCTAGTTTACTACCTTGGGAGAATCATTTACATTGGATGTGTTGAGAAGAAGATCACCTGGATCCTCCATCCACCGACTCAAGAGGAAGTGTTGTTGATTGTGTAAAACAGATAATGTATGTATTTTTCTATGTTGGTTGGTTGAATGAAAATAAAATAAAATTTTGCCTATGAAACTGGTCGTATTATTTATTCACCTAAGCATTAAGTCCCATGTAAGAAGCTCTCTGGGTATAGCTTTTCGTGTAGAGCGTTTCGGTTTTACAGACCTATGGATCTAAAGGACAATACTGGCAGATAGCCTGCATGCCAGAAGATCGATACCTCGATCGGTAGAGTATCAATTAGCTGGTCAGCTATCGGAGGTGTACTTCTAAATCAAGACTGTGTGATATGTTCGTGTATGGATTGGAGTTTGACTTTACATCATGCTGTTTGTGTGCATAAAATAGATTATCGCTAACTATATTTTATTCTTAACGATTTTTTTTCTAAAACACGTGTTTCGTTCTGTAACCAATCAAGAATAAAGAACGATTTGTATTCTGTGTCTAGTGGAATGACGTCTCGTTTTCGAACACTGCTTGTTGGATGAGAAGCTCTGTATGCATGTATTTCGATAGTTCAGACCGAACAGTTGGATTGGTTCCTTTGCTCTAAAAAGGGCTAGATACGTGTCCGCTGTGCTGTAAACGGGGAAAAAAAATCTGTAGCAGCTATTTCTTGTAGAGACTTCCAGGGATTAGGAGAAAAAATACCAGAAGACAGGCTGTCATACAGCGGTGATTCCATGTTGTTCTATTCTGCCAACGACCTATATAAACACTTCTAAAGCTAAGCAAAACATTCGAATGTTCGCTGTGGTTTGAATTATTCTTATCGATTTTCTAAAACACTATGTTTCGTTTCTGTAATTAGCGCATATCCTAGTGTTTATGTATAACGACCGCTGTACGTCTTGTGTGGTAAAAAGAAAACATGTTTGTACCAGCTGCGAGGGTATAATACATGGAAATGTTGCAATATTCGTCGGTAATATGCTTGTGTGTGTGTGTGTGTGTGTGTGTATGGTTGTAAATTCCGGTAAATTGTCTGGAATGTGCTAAAAATAACGATTTTTTCGAATGCACTTATATAAATTTCAAGCTCTTCTACAGGAAAATAGCGTGAAATACCTATTTCAGATGCAATTTCTTTAAAAAATTAAGTAATTTTCATCCTCTTCTCCAGAAAAAATATCGATTCGTTGCAATACAGAGGTGATTCGTCTGGGAAAATATCATGGAATGCTGTTGGAGTAGAATAGACTTAATAGTTGTATTATTATTTAGGATACATAGTTAAAATTCTGAACGCTGCTTGTTGACGGTTGTGTATGCGAGTATTTCCATAGCTCAAACCGAACAGTTGGATGGATTCCTCTGTCCAAAAAAAGGCCGGTTAGTCATACGATTCATTGCAATACGGAGGTGATTCTTCTTCCCCGGAAAAAAAGAAATAGTATCTCAGACTCTTACAGGGAGCTGAGTAGTAGATGCGCACATAGAAACTAAGTGTAATGGTTGTATTTGGGATGTGGTGTATTCATCTCATCTGTTAGTGTTGCTTACGATGCGAATGGATGCCTCCTGCTAACGTTGTGGCGATGTTTGTGATGAAAAATTATTGTTCTTTGGTTGAGAAGCATAGGGTTTGACATAACTCAGATAGTTTGGTGTCTTGGATGCATCTTGCTAGCGTTGCGGTGGTGTTTGCGGTGGTAAATTATTGTCTTTCGGTCTAGAAGCATCGAATTCAATAAATCCTATGGTTAGGTGATTTAAAGCTGGGTAGTTACCTTCTTTTGGAGGCGTGTTTAATCGTTTGTTTAGTCTCTAAAGGACTGCTCTTGGCGTTCGATAAAAAATGTTCGGGTGTTGTATTAGTAGATATATAAAAAAAAGGTAAAGCAGTCAACAATCCGAAGATTGGTTTGAACACCACAGTGCTTTACTGGGCATGGTCCTGTTTAGAGGTGGTATGTCGTTGCCTTCCTCCGACCTTCGAACTGACTTACCTAGCCAGGTATAGGGGGACCTACAGTTTAACGTGGGTTCCGAACCACGGTGCTACTCGGTATTTTTCACATGAGCAATACTGCGAGAGGTGAAAGAAGTGGAAATTAACCTAGGACCTGGCGGGGATCGAACCCGCGACCTTTGGATTTGTAGTCTGGCACTCTACCACTGTGCAACAGAGGCGCACAGTAGATATACCAAGGAACGATTCAGATCATATTTATATATCTACTAAATATGAGAAAAGAGCTTGTTGTTGATCTGAATCGTTCCTTGGTAGCTGTTCTATGTGTGTCAGTCATTTTTACGATGTAATTGGGTGTGTTACAGATGTTTATCGAAGGTATTCACTTGTTAGAATACGGCTACTGTTTGTGTTCGAATGTTCGAGGTATGTAGTCTACTGACTGATAGAAAGAGTTCCAGAAATATTGTCTGCCGGGCTATGCATTGGAAACAAAGTTGTGGTTGGATGTTTGGGACGGGTCAAGCAACCAACGCAGTTATTGCATTGAGAGAGAGAGAGAGATCGAAACTTGATTAAAACGCGCTGTGTTCCTGGGAGATCTTGTCTGTTACTGATAGCGGTTATAACACCGTCTGTGGTAACTTGTTTATGCGGGGGAATTTAGAGTTGGTACTGGGCTAGTGACGGCTGTAAGGATAGCCCTGTCTGGGTTGTTACGAACGTATACGGAGCTTGTAGCATGCTAGTTGGGTCAGAAAAACGAGTTGGAATGGCTAGATCCGTTTATTGTAGGTTAGTGTCGACCGCAGGTGTAGTCTGTTGCTGTGTTGGAAATGTTTGGCGCTTACAGAGTGTTGTAGGCTAGATGGGACGTGTTGATATACTATAAATACACGCCACGGTAGAGCTCTAAAGAAAACCGTCTTTGGCGGTTGTAAAAAAAAAAAAAAAAAAAAAAAAAAAAAAAAAGCGTTGATCTTTCTTCGAAGCATCGCCTGTTTAATCGTATGCACTTTACGGCTGGTGTACATTACGTTACGTAGCGGATATGCCTGCTGTGGTAAATCATAATTCTCTCGTCGAAAATTAACGTGTTTTATGAAACTCCTATAGTTTAGCAACTTAAAGTGAACTAGTTGCAGCCAATGGAGTGCGTGTGTGGTGAGGTATTGTTATAGATGGGCGGGTCTACTACATGCATAGTAAATTCAGCAAGTTCGATACTGCAAACGCTGGAGATAAGACGAAGCTACTATTTCTGGAGTACAGTGGGGAAATATGTATGTCCTGTGGGTATATATCTTATAAAGTGCAACTAATCGATGTTTTTTAATGGAGGTGCCATCATCTATTCTACAGCAGCAGCTTCGTGTAGATGGCTTCTATCTCCTGGATTTGGACAACACACAGGATTTCGAAGGGATTTTTTTGAACCAAGCATGATTTTCGGATGGAAGGAGCAACAGCAACGTCGTTGTGGGCGAGGATAGGACAAATGGAAACGATTGCTTAACGTGGTTGGCGTCGAATTGTAGAATCAAAATAAATAATAATAAATTTGTCGAAAAATCACGAGCCCTGGTAAAAGTAAAGTTATCGGTTTTATAAAGCGTCCAGACAGGTGATTGTGGGGTCTTTTATTTTTTCGGTGGGTCGAGAAGATGGTATTACCAGGATGGAGGAATGTGCAAGAAGAAGATTGTAAAAATACCACTTCTTCCCTTTTAGAACATTTAAACAAAGTGCGCCGTTGTACTGTGCATACGCTTTTAGATTTGATTACTTGGGTATTAAGATTACCCGAATATTGACCACTCTCTCAGACATTATGTTTTAGTTTCAACTGTAAATTACATGGAGAGTTGAGCAAGGGGCTAAATTTTTTAGCATTGCAGGACTTTATTCTCCACAGACGTAGATATCGCCTACGTTATTCCACAACTCCTAAGAAGAAGTCTTATTTAAAATGGCGGCTAGCGTGAAAATACGGAATGTGAATCCGCGAAAAAACGTGAATTCCATATTTACAATGTATAAGCATCTTATGGCGCTTCTGTCAAGTCTCATTATAATTTGCATTACTAGGGTCTTCTAACAAACTAAATTAATTAATTATTGAAAGTCGTAACATCAATGTAAACATACATTAACACTGCACTAATTGTTGTTTACTTACGATCTTTTGTATTATTTCATTTTGATATGGAAATAATTTTATTACATACTTTAATGTATCTTTGCGTAAAGCAGGAGTCATTAATGTTTATTGAGCAAATTGTTAAATATTTAAATGTTGTACTTCCGTGTTCTGGAAGGTTCTAGAAATATTATCAGATATTAATACGCACGAATTGGCGCGAACACGAGTAGTAGTCAGTCTGCAGTAGTTAGTATGAAGTAGTCTAAGTCAGTCTGGAGTAGTAGTCTGGAGTAATATGAAGTTACTAATAGAGTAGTTAGCATTGTTGTCAGTCAGTCTAAGTGTAGTCATGCAGTCTTGCTTTTGCATTATTTTTGTGTTTCATCAAGAATGGATAAATAAATACGTATAAAAAGAAACGTGTCACATTGTTCGTTCTATACATGACGTATAAGAACCCGACGTCATATTATTTTGTAATGTATTATTGGCAGGCGAGCAACGAGATCTGCAAGCATTCTACCACTGAACATATATAACAAGTGATGTACCGGTATTAAAAATGTGGCTTTAATGTATGTCCAGTAAAAAACAAATGCGCCACACAGGTTCTTCCAGATACGGTTTGTGATATCGCTGTGACAAATGCAAATAGACCAAAATAACATAAAAAACAAAACAAATCCATAAAAAACAATCAAAGTGCAAATAAACAAAATCTAATACAAGTGACAGAAAAGATAGAATCAAAAATCGACGTTTTTGGAGATAGTCACGCCAAAGGAATTTCTCAAGAACTGCAAGTGATCAGTAAATCATCAACAGTTACAGATATGGTAAGACCATGTGATGGTTTCAAAGAAGTGACGAAAAACATCGTAAAATATAAGTATGGCAAGTAGGACAATGTTGTAATTTGTGTAGAAGCAAAATACATTTACGAAAATAATGCTATGAAAATTTATAAACAGCTATTGAGTCTTATTCTAGTACTATCAAACACAAACAGTATACTTGTGAACTTTCCTCTCAGGCATGATTTACCTGAATGGTCATGTTTGAATAAAAAAATTCACAGAATTAATGAGGAACTAAAAAGCCGTTGCAGGTTATTCAGTAATGAGAAATTAATCGACTCAAGCACACTTCATAGAGAATGTTTTACTAAACATGGGCTTCACCTAAACAACAATGGGAAAGCCAAGCTAGGAAACTTAATAAGGGATGCAATTAAATGCAATTCCAAATGGACAGTCACTGAACTGGGATGGTATAAAATGCCCAACAGCAGAAACACCAGCACAAATGACAACAGCCCCCCGATCTACCATCCAGAAAACAGTAGTAACACCAATAGAGCAACCTACTACAGAACCAAAATTAACAGCAGCATCTGAACCAACATCAGAAGAGACAGTTAAAACATCCAAGTTCAACCAACCAGAATCATCAGCATTCACAACAACAACAGTAGCAGAACTAACATCAGTAGCAGTAGCTCCAAAACAAATAACAAGCCAACCTGAATTACTGGCATACACAGCAACAGCACACAGCAGTAGCAGTGGTAGTAGCAGCAGTTGTCACACTAGAAGAAGACAGCCACCTTTGAGAAGCCAGGATTTTGCTGGGGCCAGGCAGTGAACAACAACAGATAATAGGAAAACATCTAAATGACTGCATTCAGAAGAATCTACAAGGTCAACTAGTACAAGAGGCTGATTCCAACCAAGTTAGGGAAAGTGGCAACATAAATAGAACAGCAGTTTCATAAAACTCCAATTTAAAAATAATGCATCAAAACATTCAATATGCATCTAAAAAATCAGAAGAGTTAGAAGTTTTACTAGATGTTGAAGTACCTAATATTTTTATAATGACAGAACATAGCTTAAAAGATAGTGAATTAAAAGTTTTCAATCTAGAGGGATACAAAAATGTAGCATACTATTGCAGAAATGAACATAAAAGTGGGGGAGTAGCAATTTTTGTTGACAGCAAAGTAGGGGACTACACCCCTTGACGTATCCCAAATTGCACAGATTTCTACTTTGAAGCAGCAGCAGTACAAATAAAGTTCATGGGGGAAAAGTGCCTTATAATAGGAATATACCGATTACCAAGCTCTAGCATTGAAAACTTTTTACTGGAATTAGAGGTACTACTTCACAAAGTCATGAAGAAATATACTTTTGTAATATTAGCAGGTGACTTAAATATAGATATTCTAAGAGGCAATGACTGCACAAGACGTTTTCAAGACATACTGGGGTCATACAATCTCCACTTGCATGTAAAAAGCCCAACAAGATGTACAGAAACATCAAGCACATTAATAGGTCATATCCTTACAAATATACCTACTGAAAGACAAAAACTTCAGGTTATAAATACTGTTATCGCAGACCATTCCGGACAAACAATTGAACTGAAAGATTATGCAAAAGCTGAAGACAAGTAAATGATAAAATATCGACAAACAAATATTGCAAATTTGAATAGCCTAGAAATTTTAGTAAAAGCAGAAGAATACAGTGTAGAAAAGAGCTGGGAATCTTTCTGTGATATACTAAGACACCACATAAATGTGGCTTGTCCTGTAATGTGTAAAACTGTAAGTGCCAAGCAAAACAAAAAATGGATCACTAAGGAAATTAAAAAAAGCAAGAGAGGAACTGATTAAACTCTATGAAGATTACCAGAAAGATAAAGAACAGGCCAGTCAAGAGGCTTACAGGAGCAAGAAGAAATTGTACATGAGGATGATAAAAGAAGCAAAGGCTAGCCAATATAAACATGAAATAAAAACTTCTACAAATATTTCTAAAACCGTCTGAAACTTTATACATGATAATAGAAAAGAGTCACAGACCTCAAAAGATACAAATATAATACTGGAAATGGAGGGGGTTAAAGTGAAAGACCCACTACAAGTGGCAAATAGCTTAAATAAGCACTATGTAGCTAAAGTGGAGAAACTACTAAACAGAACAGCCCAGTAACAAAGAGCATCAAAAGTCCTAAATGGGTGGCTGAGAGTCTATACCTACTCCCTACAAATGAATTGGAGGTTTCAAAAAATTATTATTATTATTATAAACGAAAACTGGGTTATATGGCGAAGACAGAGTCTTTAAAGGAGGCTATTGCATATGTGCAAGCCCGTTTTAAACAGATAGTGTGGAGAAAAATATTTGCTTTTACTCTAACAGCCTGGGGGGGGGGGATTGGTCTCGTGTCGTTGTATTGACAAAAATTAGCGGAACACACGTCAAATGTGTTGCATTACCCCATTTGGAGAAGGGCTACATTGCATCCAAATGTTAGAGCAACCATTTGCAGAGTTAAAAAAAAAAAAAAAAAAAAAAAAAAAACGATTGAATAGTAACCACAGTTAGCACTCGATCGTTTTATGCGTAACCTAGTGTTCCATACGGAATTGCGGGTATCATAAGAGTCGGTGGCGTACACGCAGAGTGTTACAACCAGGAAATAATGGGTAAAGTTAAAATACCAGAGTGTTTAGAAGAAGAAGAATATTGTCAGAATGCGTAGAACTGGTTGGGAGATAGCGATACATTGATCTAGGTTCAAGAATGAACAGATCAACTGCTCATTTTTGATAAGATATTGTCGCAAAGTACGGGTGATTTGAGCTCTAATGGAGGGCTGCTGTCAGAAATCTGTATATGCAGTAGGCGAAAGGATTCTTTCACAATGGATTCCGGCAGAAGAAAAGAAAAAAAAAAGTAATATTTCCAAACGCGATTATCGTAACTGTAGTATGCTGATCAGAGAACTTATAACCTAGATGCAGTGTGTAATAATGATAAATAAATGTGGTTGCATGTGTGTATTGGAACATGACATATCCGTATCTTTCATAAGCCTAATGCGTTTTCCCTACATAATACTGGTTCCAGAAAGAACGACATAAGTTACATTAAAAAACATATTTCTCGCATTCTCTGTTGGATTGTCTTATTTGTGGGGGATAGGAAAGAGAGAGACATTCATAAAAAAATAATAATGGTTATAGATAAGCATGATTCGGTTATTGCTGTCACTGTTTTTGAGAAGCAATATACGTTTGATAATTTTTAAGGTTTGTTCCTCCCACCACCCAGCGCCTACACAATGAAGACACGTGGTCAACCGGAAAAATTGCGCCCGGTCCGCGACGGATCCTGTAAGTGCACTACAATAGTTTTTTGTGTGTATGTACGCAAGTACATAATCATCTAGTGGCTGAAGCTGGGTGAGTGGGCAGGTGGCCTGTGTGTCGCGTCTCCGCGGTCTGCCGACTGAAGCGGCCGCAGCGGCTATGGCCCTTTTGTTTGTTTGCGAGCGCGCTATTCACTACGTGTCTTCATTGTGTAGGCGCTGGGTGGTGGGAGGAGAGCCATCTCTTGTCAGCAGTTGGAACTGCTGCTTTCAGGGAGACATTCTGGCAGCCGATTTCAATTGAAAATTCTATATAAGTATGGCATTACAGTTGATCTTCTATATGTTCGATCTATATGCACATCTAATTTTGGATGCGATATGAGCTGTAATTAAGGCTTTTTTTTATCATGTTACCAAACAGAATGCTGTGATTTGATTTTATATATAGAAACAGGTGTAGTCTGAGGAGAGTCTCCTCCCACCTGCAACACCTGTGGCGGCCCCCACCCTACCTACTCCTACAAGTGCAAATCCGTCCCTCCACCTGCTCCCTCCAAACCCGAACTCACCGTCCCCATCCGCCCCATAGATACTCCCATGCACCCCAATCAATCCTTGATCCCTCCCCCCACCGCCGAAGACGTTATCCAGTTCGTCACCACCGTCCTCGCCAACATCCACCCCTTCCAACGTCCCCACACCCTCCAACAGATTGCACTGGCCGCCAGGTCCGTGTTCAATCTGGACACCTTTGCCACCTTCTCCCGTGCCTACTCCCACTTCGCCTTTTCCCGCCTCGAGACCCAAGTTTAAGTCCCTCCGGTCCCCCTCCTTTCCCCACCCCTCCTCTACCCTCCCCAACCCTCCCTCTACCCCACCATGGCAGGCCCATCCTATACCCTCCTCTACCACAACATCCGCTCCCTCCCAGCCAATAAGAACCTCTTCCTCCACACTCTCTCCCAACACCGCGTGGATGCCTTCCTACTCAACGAGACCTTCCTGCAACCCTGCCGTCCTGTCAACACCAATCCTTACCTTCTCCACCGCACCGACGGACCCCCACCCCTGGCCCAAGGAGGAGTGGCGATCGGCCATCTCCGTCACCATCCCGTCCGGCTACACCCTCTCCTCAATGACCCCACTGAACACTTGATCCTCAGCCTCTTTCTTCCCTCCCTCACTGTCACTCTCGCCACCATTTACATTCGCTCCACCTCTCCTCTCCCGTACGATTTCCTCTCCCATGTCGACCGCACCTTTCCGACCTATGTCATTGCCGCTGACCTCAACCTTCATTCCCGTCACCCCGCTGAACTCTGGCGGTGGCGTCAGTTCATCACCACCTCGCTCCGGGGCGACGTCCTACCCCTTCCCCGCCCAACCCGCCCCGAAAGCAACACCGCGCCTGATGCAGTACTGGTGTCTCCCAACCTCCTGGGGCGCATCACGGCAGACGTCCTAGACCTAATAGGCAGTGACCACGCCCCTGTCCTACTTACCTTTGACCACCGCCCCCGCCCTGCCCGCGCTCCTCGTCCCATGCCCCCTCCCAAACTCGTCCACGATTATTCCCGTGCCGACTGGGATGCATACCGTCGCTCCATCGACACCTCGGTCGAAAGCCACCCACTACCCCTCCATACTCCCGACGATATTGACCATGCCTCCTCCTTTCTCCAGCAGACCGTTGCTGACGCGGTCCATGCCCACACCCTTCCTCCACAGGCCGTCCTTCTCCTCCGCGAATCCCGCCGTTTGTACCGCTCCTTTCTCCGGACCCGTGACCGGGATACTCTCCAACGCCACCGGCAACTCCAAAGACACATCAGAAACCTTTTGTCCGCGAAGAAACGCCGGGACTGGCGTCGGACATGCACCCGCCTTAACTCGCTCCTCCCGGTCTACTCCGCCAAGTACTGGCGTGCCTTCCGCCGCCTTACTGGCAGTCACTCCTCCCCCCACTACCCACTTCTCCATGATGATCGTCCTTTCCCTGACAACGCCAGTAAGGCAGAACATTTTGCCTCCTACCTTTCCGATGTGTTTTCCATTCCTGATGATCCCCTTTTTGACTACTCTCTCTTCCCGGACGTCCACGAGCGCACCGACACCTCATCTCCTCCGCTCGCCCCTGGCTTCCAGTACTTGGACCACATTCCTCCGTCAGAATTGAACACTCCCATTACTGCCCATGACATAATAGACACTCTTCGCACAAAACGAAACACCGCCCCCGATCACGACCGGCTAACCTACTGCCACCTTTGCGCATGCCCCCCCTCATTTCATGAAGTCCTTGCAAACTCTACAACGTCATCCTTTATACTGGCTTCTACCCCGACCTGTGGAAAACCTCCCATATTCTCATGTTCCTCAAACCCGACAAACCCCCGTCCCAGACCTCATCCTACCGTCCCATCAGTCTTACCTCCGTGTTCAGCAAGGTCCTGGAAACCATCCTTTCTCGTCGAATCCACCAGCACCTCCACCGCCACCAGTTTCTCCCCCCCTCCCAATGTGGCTTCCGACCCTCCTTCTCCGCCGACGACCAGCTCCTTCGCCTGACTCATCTCTCCGTCCAACTCAACTCCCGTCGCTCCGCAATTTTTGTATCCCTTGATATCCAAAAAGCCTATGACCGAGTATGGCATTCCGGTCTCCTCTTCAAGGTCCAGCTCTACGCCCTTCCCATTAATTACGTCCGCCTCATCGCTTCCTTCCTTACCCGCCGCCCCTCCTACGTCACTGTCTGCAACTCTGACTCCCGTATTTTCCACCCCTCCGCCGGGGTGCCCCAAGGCTCAGTCCTCTCTCCCCTCCTCTATCTCCTCTACTCTGCCGACATGCCTCAACCCAAACCTCCCGTCTATCTCCTCCAATATGCTGACGACACCGCCTTCCTGGCCCTCGCCCCCTCCCTTGCCCGTTCACAGGTTTTGCTCCAGTCCCACCTCACCGAGTTCGCCTCCTGGTGTAACCGGTGGCTCCTCTCCGTCAATCCCGACAAATCCCAGGCAATAGTCATAGGTCGTACTACCCGCACCTTCCGCCTCCACGATTTCTATCTTACCCTTCACAACCGACCCATCCGTCACACCCCCACCCTCAAGTACCTTGGCCTTACCCTTGACCGCGAACTGTCCTGGACTCCATACCTCAAATCCCTCCGTGAGAAAGCTCTGTCCCGCCTAAACCTCCTAAAAGTCCTCACTGGCCGGACGTGGGGCCTTCACCCTTCCACTGTCCTTCACACCTACAAATCAATCATGCACCCAGTCCTTTGTTGCTTCCACCCCGCCTGGATATCAGCCCCTCCTACTTTCTACAAATCCCTCCAGATCCTAGAACGCCACGCCCTCCGCCTCGCATACCGTATCAGACTCCCTTCCCCCACGCGGATCCTCTATGACCTCATCCCCTTCCCTCCTCTCCTACAACACCTTGAACATCTCCGGCTCCTTTACACATCCCGCAAAATAGAGTCCCAAAACCCTCTGGTCTACCCTATTCTTACAAATCCCGGGCCTCTGCCACGCCTCCGCCAAACCGTTCCTCCCGGCCTTCACCTCCATACGCTACATATCCTCTCCCAAGGCAATTTCCGCACCCTTCCTCTACCGGATACCGAAATTTGTCCCGATATCTACCCCTCCTACCAACTCTGATCCCTTCCCCGTAGCATCAGCGCCCCTCCCCTCTCCCCCGCCCCTTTTCCTTCCCGCCCGCTTGGCTACCCCTCTCCCATGCCCAGAGTCTCGTCTCTCCTTCCCTCCTTACGCTCTCTTCCCTCCCCTTCTCCCCTCCCCCGCACTTCCCCCGTCCCTGCCACACCTCCCCCCCTCCATCCCCTCCCCACCCCCTGCAGGGGCATCTCGACTTTTTATCTACGTGTTACTCTGTTACTCAGTGCCTCCATAATCGCCGTCCCCATGTTTTATTCAGTACGCCGTCCGATGTCTTCATGTGTGAACGTAGTGTCTCTACAATGTACTTTTAACTCGCCACTGTGGCCACCTGTTTTTACTAACTATGTGTGTTTTTTATTACTCCTCATCTGTTCATCGTTCCCTGATATATGTTTATCCCATTTTATCCATGTACGTTTTAGTCTGTCGAAAACTCGGCGTGTAAATTGTTTTAACTTTCCGCAATTTTGTTCCTCTTTTTATATTTTATCTCTTATTTGTCAAATTTTTGTATTTCACATGGCTGAAGAGCAGCCACCGCAGCTGCTGCCAGCCTGCCAGCTGTTTCTACAGCTGGCTTTAAAACAACAATAAAGGAAAAAAAAACAATAAAGGAAAAAAAAGTCTGAGGTGAGCCTTACGGGCAGACACTCCTCCCCCCACTACCCACTTCTCCATGATGATCGTCCTTTCCCCGACAACGCCAGTAAGGCAGAACATTTTGCCTCCTACCTTTCTGATGTATTTTCCATTCCTGATGATCCCCTTTTTGACTACTCTCTCTTCCCGGACGTCCATGAGCGCACCGACACCTCCTCTCCTCCGCTCGCCCCTGGCTTCCAGTACTTGGACCACATTCCTCCCTCAGAATTGAACACTCCCATTACTGCCCGTGACATAATAGACACTCTTCGCACAAAACGAAACACCGCCCCCGGTCACAACCGGCTAACCTACCGCCACCTTCGCGCATGCCCCCTCTCATTTCATGAAGTCCTTGCCAAACTCTACAACGTCATCCTTTATACTGGCTTCTACCCCGACCTGTGGAAAACCTCCCATATTCTCATGTTCCTCAAACCCGACAAACCCCCATCCCAGACCTCATCCTACCGTCCCATCAGTCTTACCTCCGTGTTCAGCAAGGTCCTGGAAACCATCCTTTCCCGTCGAATCCACCAGCACCTCCACCGCCACCAGTTTCTCCCCCCCTCCCAATGTGGCTTCCGACCCTCCTTCTCCGCCGACGACCAACTCCTTCGCCTGACTCATCTCCTCTCCGTCCAACTCAACTCCCGTCGCTCCGCAATTTTTGTATCCCTCGACATCCAAAAAGCCTACGACCGAGTATGGCTTCCGGTCTCCTCTTCAAGATCCAGCTCTACGCCCTTCCCATTAATTACGTCCGCCTCATCGCTTCCTTCCTTACCCGCCGCCCCTCCTACGTCACTGTCTGCAACTCTGACTCCCGTATTTTCCACCCCTCCGCCGGGGTGCCCCAAGGCTCAGTCCTCTCTCCCCTCCTCTATCTCCTCTACTCTGCCGACATGCCTCAACCCAAACCTCCCGTCTATCTCCTCCAATATGCTGACGACACCGCCTTCCTGGCCCTCGCCCCCTCCCTTGCCCGTTCACAGGTTTTGCTCCAGTCCCACCTCACCGAGTTCGCCTCCTGGTGTAACCGGTGGCTCCTCTCCGTCAATCCCGACAAATCCCAGGCAATAGTCATAGGTCGTACTACCCGCACCTTCCGCCTCCACGATTTCTATCTTACCCTTCACAACCGACCCATCCGTCACACCCCCACCCTCAAGTACCTTGGCCTTACCCTTGACCGCGAACTGTCCTGGACTCCATACCTCAAATCCCTCCGTGAGAAAGCTCTGTCCCGCCTAAACCTCCTAAAAGTCCTCACTGGCCGGACGTGGGGCCTTCACCCTTCCACTGTCCTTCACACCTACAAATCAATCATGCACCCAGTCCTTTGTTGCTTCCACCCCGCCTGGATATCAGCCCCTCCTACTTTCTACAAATCCCTCCAGATCCTAGAACGCCACGCCCTCCGCCTCGCATACCGTATCAGACTCCCTTCCCCCACGCGGATCCTCTATGACCTCATCCCCTTCCCTCCTCTCCTACAACACCTTGAACATCTCCGGCTCCTTTACACATCCCGCAAAATAGAGTCCCAAAACCCTCTGGTCTACCCTATTCTTACAAATCCCGGGCCTCTGCCACGCCTCCGCCAAACCGTTCCTCCCGGCCTTCACCTCCATACGCTACATATCCTCTCCCAAGGCAATTTCCGCACCCTTCCTCTACCGGATACCGAAATTTGTCCCGATATCTACCCCTCCTACCAACTCTGATCCCTTCCCCGTAGCATCAGCGCCCCTCCCCTCTCCCCCGCCCCTTTTCCTTCCCGCCCGCTTGGCTACCCCTCTCCCATGCCCAGAGTCTCGTCTCTCCTTCCCTCCTTACGCTCTCTTCCCTCCCCTTCTCCCCTCCCCCGCACTTCCCCACCTCCCCCCCTCCATCCCCTCCCCACCCCCTGCAGGGGCATCTCGACTTTTTATCTACGTGTTACTCTGTTACTCAGTGCCTCCATAATCGCCGTCCCCATGTTTTATTCAGTACGCCGTCCGATGTCTTCATGTGTGAACGTAGTGTCTCTACAATGTACTTTTAACTCGCCACTGTGGCCACCTGTTTTTACTAACTATGTGTGTTTTTTATTACTCCTCATCTGTTCATCGTTCCCTGATATATGTTTATCCCATTTTATCCATGTACGTTTTAGTCTGTCGAAAACTCGGCGTGTAAATTGTTTTAACTTTCCGCAATTTTGTTCCTCTTTTTATATTTTATCTCTTATTTGTCAAATTTTTGTATTTCACATGGCTGAAGAGCAGCCACCGCAGCTGCTGCCAGCCTGCCAGCTGTTTCTACAGCTGGCTTTAAAACAACAATAAAGGAAAAAAAAACAATAAAGGAAAAAAAAAGTCTGAGGTGAGCCTTACTGGCAGTCACTCCTCCCCCCACTACCCACTTCTCCATGATGATCGTCCTTTCCCCGACAACGCCAGTAAGGCAGAACATTTTGCCTCCTACCTTTCTGATGTATTTTCCATTCCTGATGATCCCCTTTTTGACTACTCTCTCTTCCCGGACGTCCATGAGCGCACCGACACCTCCTCTCCTCCGCTCGCCCCTGGCTTCCAGTACTTGGACCACATTCCTCCCTCAGAATTGAACACTCCCATTACTGCCCGTGACATAATAGACACTCTTCGCACAAAACGAAACACCGCCCCCGGTCACAACCGGCTAACCTACCGCCACCTTCGCGCATGCCCCCTCTCATTTCATGAAGTCCTTGCCAAACTCTACAACGTCATCCTTTATACTGGCTTCTACCCCGACCTGTGGAAAACCTCCCATATTCT
Source organism: Locusta migratoria (assembly GCA_026315105.1). Lineage (NCBI taxonomy): Eukaryota > Metazoa > Arthropoda > Insecta > Orthoptera > Acrididae > Locusta > Locusta migratoria. Next base: position 653,868,498 of record CM048744.1, on the reverse strand, counting down.
CATGTTCCTCAAACCCGACAAACCCCCATCCCAGACCTCATCCTACCGTCCCATCAGTCTTACCTCCGTGTTCAGCAAGGTCCTGGAAACCATCCTTTCCCGTCGAATCCACCAGCACCTCCACCGCCACCAGTTTCTCCCCCCCTCCCAATGTGGCTTCCGACCCTCCTTCTCCGCCGACGACCAACTCCTTCGCCTGACTCATCTCCTCTCCGTCCAACTCAACTCCCGTCGCTCCGCAATTTTTGTATCCCTCGACATCCAAAAAGCCTACGACCGAGTATGGCTTCCGGTCTCCTCTTCAAGATCCAGCTCTACGCCCTTCCCATTAATTACGTCCGCCTCATCGCTTCCTTCCTTACCCGCCGCCCCTCCTACGTCACTGTCTGCAACTCTGACTCCCGTATTTTCCACCCCTCCGCCGGGGTGCCCCAAGGCTCGGTCCTCTCTCCCCTCCTCTATCTCCTCTACTCTGCCGACATGCCTCAACCCAAACCTCCCGTCTATCTCCTCCAATATGCTGACGACACCGCCTTCCTGGCCCTCGCCCCCTCCCTTGCCCGTTCACAGGTTTTGCTCCAGTCCCACCTCACCGAGTTCGCCTCCTGGTGTAACCGGTGGCTCCTCTCCGTCAATCCCGACAAATCCCAGGCAATAGTCATAGGTCGTACTACCCGCACCTTCCGCCTCCACGATTTCTATCTTACCCTTCACAACCGACCCATCCGTCACACCCCCACCCTCAAGTATCTTGGCCTTACCCTTGACCGCCAACTGTCCTGGACTCCATACGTCAAATCCCTCCGTGAGAAAGCTCTGTCCCGCCTAAACCTCCTAAAACTCCTTACTGGCCGGACGTGGGGCCTCCACCCTTCCACTGTCCTTCACACCTACAAATCAATCATGCGCCCCGTCCTTTGTTCCTTCCACCCTGCCTGGATATCAGCCCCTCCTACTTTCTACAAGTCCCTCCAGATCCTAGAACGCCACGCCCTCCGCCTCGCATACCGTATCAGACTCCCTTCCCCCACGCGGATCCTCTATGACCTCATCCCCTTCCCTCCTCTCCTACAACACCTTGAACATCTCCGGCTCCTTTACACATCCCGCAAAATAGAGTCCCAAAACCCTCTGGTCTACCCTATTCTTACAAATCCCGGGCCTCTGCCACGCCTCCGCCAAACCGTTCCTCCCGGACTCCACCTCCATACGCTCTGTATCCTCTCCCAGGGCAATTTCCGCACCCTTCCTCTACCGGATACCGAACTTCGTCCCGATATCTAACCCTCCTACCAACTCTGATCCCTTCCCCGTAGCATCAGCGCCCTTCCCCTCTCTCCCGTCCCTTTCCCTTCCCGCCCGCTTGGCTTCCCCTCTCCCACGCCCAGAGTCTCGTCATTCCTTCCCTCCTTACGCTCTCTTCCCTCCCCTTCTCCCCCTCCCCCGCACTTCCCCCGTCCCTGCCCCACCTCCCCCCTCCATCCTCCTCCCCACCCCCCGCGGGGGCGTCTCGACTTTTTATCTACGTGTTCAGTGCAAGTGCCTCCAGTGTCGTGTGTTTTACTCAGTGCCTCCATAATTGCCGTCCGCATATTTTTTTTGTACGCCGTCCGCTGTCTTCATGTGTGAACTTCGTGTCTCCGCAATGTACTTTTAAACTTGTCACCGTGACCGATCGTTTTTACTGACTGTGTGTGTGTTTTTTTCACTACCCGTCTGTTTTTTTGTTCTCTGCCGTATGTTTTGTCCCGTTTGTACATGTCCGTTTTAGTCTGTCGAAAACTCTGTATGTCAATGTTTTTAATTTCCGCAATTTTGTTCATCTTTTTATATTTTATTTCCTCTCTGTCAACATTTTTGTATGTCACATGGCTAAAGAGCAGCCACCGCAGCTGCTGCCAGCCTGCCAGCTGTTTCTACAGCTGGCTTTAAAAAACAATAAAGGAAAAAAAAAATAAAAAAGTCTGAGGTGAACTGTCTGCAATTCCAACTCCCGTTTGTTTTACCCCTCTGCCGGGGTGCCCCAAGGATCTGTCCTCTCCCCTCTCCTGTACCTCCGCCGACATGCCCCAACCTCAGCCTCCCGTCCATCTCCTACAGTATGCTGATGACACCGCCTTCCTAGCCCTTGCCCCCTCCCTTGCCCGATCCCAGGTTTTGCTCCAGTCTCACCTCACCGCGTTCGCTGCATCGTGCAACCGCTGGCTCCTCTCCGTCAACCCTGACAAATCCCAGGTGATCATTATAGGTCGTACCACCCGCTCCTTCCGTATCCCCGATCTGTACATCACCCTCCACGGCCGCCCCATTTGCCACACTCCCACCATTATGTATCTGGGCCTCACCCTCGACAGACACCTTTCCTGGACCCCCCACCTGAAATCCATCCGCGAAAAAGCCATGTCCCGCCTCAACCTCCTTAAACTGCTCACCGGCCGGACGTGGGGATTACGCCCTTCCACCGTACTCCACACATACAAATCCATCATGCGCCCCATCCTCTGTTCCTTCCGCCCTGCCTGGGTATCTGCTCCTCCCACCTTTTATCACACCTTCCAAGTCCTTGAACACCACGCCCTCCGCCTCGCCTACCGTATCCGCCTTCCTTCCCCCACGCGGAGCCTCTACGATCTCATCCCCTTCCCTCACCTCCTTCAACATCTTGAACACCTCCGCCTCCTGTATGTCACCCGTAAACTCGATTCCCGCAACCCGCTAGTTTACCCCATCCTCACCGCCCCTGGGCCCTTGCCACGCCTCCACCACTGCATTCCTCCCTCTCTCCACCTGCACACTTTACATATCCTCTCCCAAGGCAACTTCCGCTCCCTTCCCCTACCGGATGACGCCCTTCGTCCCGAAATGTACCCCTGCTATCAGCTTTGATCCCTTCCCCGTAGACTTAGCGGCCCCCTCTCCCCTTCCCCTCCTTCTCCCCCTCCCCACTTGGCTTCCCCCCATCCCTTCCCCACCAGGAGTCTCAAACGTGCCTATCGTTCCTCCTCCCTACCTTCTCCCCACTCTCTCTCTCTCTTTTCAACCTTCCCCCGCGCTCCCTCGCTTTCCCCTCTCCTTGCCCTGTGGGGGCTACAATGACACATCGTCTCCATGTGTATATCTCCAGTGCGTCACAACACGTGTATCGTCGTGTAAACTCTTCGTGTGTCCAGTGTTGTTCCTCAATGTTATTTCATCGCCACCGTGGCACAGACTGTTTTTAACTGTTTATGTATCACTCTCTCGTATTCATGTGTTTTAAGTCTGCAATAGTGTCTCCGATGTCCAGTTTGTAAATCTTCCATGTTTCTTCGTACCATGTTTTAATACTCATTGTTTTTAACTTCATGACATTGTTCATTTTCTCTCATTGCCATATGTCTGTACTCTCGGCTGAAGAGCAGCGCCTTATGCTGCTGCCAGCCCGCCGACGAACGTCGGAATGGAAATAACAAAAAAGGAAAAAAAAAAAGTCTGAGGTGAACCGGGGCGATCTATTTTCACCGTCCTACCCTTCCTCCACAGGCCGTCCTTCTCCTCCGCGAATCCCGCCGTCTGTACTGCTCTTTTCTCCGGACCTGTGACCGGGATACTCTCCAACGCCACCGGCAACTCCAAAGACACATCAGAAACCTTTTGTCCGCGAAGAAACGCCGGGACTGGTGTCAGACATGCACCCGCCTTAATTCGCTCCTCCCGGTCTACTCCTCCAAGTACTGGCGTGCCTTCCGCTGCCTTACTGGCAGTCACTCCTTCCCCCACTACCCACTCCTCCATGATGATCGTCCTTTCCCTGACAATGCCAGTAAGGCAGAACATTTTGCCTCCTACCTTTCCGACATCTTTTCCATTCCCGATGATCCCCTCTTTGACTACTCTCTCTTCCCAGACGTCCATGAGCGCACCAACACCTCCTCTCCTCCGCTCGCCCCTGGCTTCCAGTACTTGGACCACATTCCTCCCTCAGAATTGAACACTCCCATTAGTGCCTGTGACATAATAGACACTCTCCGCACAAAACGAAACACCGCCCCCGGTCACGACCGGCTGACCTACCGCCACCTCCACGCATGCCCCATCTCATTTCATGAAGTCCTTGCCAACCTCTACAACGTCATCCTTTATACTGGCTTCTACACCGACCTGTGGAAGACCTCCCGTATTCTCATGTTAATCAAACACAACAAACCCCCTTCCCAGACCTCATCCTACCGCCCCATCAGTCTTACCTCTGTGTTCAACAAGGTCCTGGAAACCATCCTTTCCCGTCGAATCCACCAGCACCTCCACCACCACCAGTTTCTCCCCCCCTCCCAGTGTGGCTTCCGACCCTCCTTCTCTGCCGAAGACCAGCTCCTTCGCCTGACTCATCTCCTCTCCATCCAACTCAACTCCCGTCACTCCGCATTATTCGTATCCCTCGACATTCAAAAAGCCTACGACCGAGTATGGCATTCCGGTCTCCTCTTCAAGATCCAGCTCTACGCCCTTCCCATTAATTACATCCGCCTTATCGCTTCCTTCCTTACCCGCCGCCACTCCTATCTCACTGTCTGCAACTCCGACTCCCGTATGTTCTACCCCTCTGCCGGGGTGCCCCAGGGATCAGTCCTCTCTCCCCTCCTCTATCTCCTCTACTCTGCCGACATTACTCAACCCAAACCTCCTGTCTACCTCCTCCAATATGCTGACAACACCGCCTTCCTGGCTCTCGCCCCCTCCCTTGCCCGTTCACAGGTTTTGCTCCAGTCCCACCTCACCGAGTTCGCCTCCTGGTGTAACTGGTGGCTCCTCTCCGTCAATCCAGACAAATCCCAGGCAATAGTCATAGGTCGTACTACCCGCTCCTTCTGCCTCCACGACTTCTATCTTACCTTCCACAACCGCCCAATCCGTCACACCCCCACCCTAAAATACCTCGTGAGAAAGCTCTGTCCCGCCTCAACCTCCTTAAACTCCTTACTGGCCGGACGTGGGGCCTCCACCCTTCCACTTTCCTTCACACCTACAAATCAATCATGCGCCCCGTCCTTTGTTCCTTCCACCCTGCCTGGATATCAGCCCCTCCTACTTTCTACAAATCCCTCCAGATCCTAGAACGCCACACCTTCCGCTTCGCATACCGTATCAGACTCCCTTCCCCCACGTGGATCCTCTATGACCTCATCCCCTTCCCTCCTCTCCTACAACACCTTGAACATCTCCATCTCCTTTACACAACCCGCAAAATCGAGTCCCAAAACCCTCTGGTATACCCTATTCTCACCACTCCCGGGCCTCTGCCACACCTCCGCCAAACCGTTCCTCCCGGCCTTCACCTCCATACGCTCCGTATCCTCTCCCAGGGCAACTTCCGCACCCTTCCTCTACCGGATACCAAACTTCGTCCTGATATCTACCCCTCCTACCAACTATGATCCCTTCTCCGTAGCATCAGCGCCCCTCCCCTCTCTCCCGTCCCTTTCCCTTTCCGGCACCTTGGCTACCCGTCTCCCATGCCCAGAGTCTCGTCAATCCTTCTCTCCCCTCCTTTCTCTCTCTTCCCTCCCCTTCCCCCTCCCCTGCACTTCCCCCATCCCTGTCCCACCTCCCCCCCTCCGTCCCCCTCCCCAGCCCCTGCGGGGGCGTCTCAACTTTTTACCAATGTGTACAGTGGCAGTGTGTCCAGTGTCGTGTGTTTTTTTAATCAGTGCCTCCGTGTTCGTCATCCGCAAGTTTTATTCTGTGTGCACCGTACAGTGTCTTCATGTTATGTCCTTAGTGTTTCTGCAATGTACATTTAATTCGTCGCCGTGGCCAACTGTTTTTACTGACTGTGTGTGTTTTTTATTACTACTCGTCTGTTCTTTCCCTGATATATGTTTGTCCCGTTTTGTCCATGTACGTTTTAGTCTGTCACAAACTCAGCGTGTATATTGTTTTCACATTCCACAATTTTGTTCCCCTTTTTATACATTGTCTCTTATTGTCAATTCATGTATGTCACATGGCTGAAGAGCAGCCACCGCAGCTGCTGCCAGCCTGCCAACTGTTTTACAATTTGGCTTAAAACTACAATAAAGGAAAAAAAAAGTCTGAGGTGACCTACTCCGACATTACCCAAGAAGGCTCCTCCCCCTCCTCCCCCTCCCCCTCCACCTCCTTCCGACCACATGGACACTGCCCCCATACCCACCAACACGCAACCCGGCCTCTACTCCTATGTCCTCTCCCGCCCTGACCCACGTTTCCTGGCTAACAAAATCCTCTCCCTTGAGATCCGGAAATACTACCCTAACGTCCCTCTTGCACAAATCATCCCCCGCCGAGACTCCGTCCTTCTAAAGTCCCACAGCCCCACCCTCCACACTGACATCCTACAACGCCTTCCCAGAATCCACTTTGGTCCTAATGCCACCCTCACTCCCTATTATACCACATATACAGCTCGTCAATCGCCTCCTTTCCGTCAGCCACCCACCCTCACCACTGTGATCACGAAGCTGAGTCGTCTGATCACGGAGGAAAAGGTGTTGGGACAGCTCAACGCCATGCCCGATATCACCATCCGCTCTGCCAAGCGGATCTTCAATGCCACCGGCCCAACCTACCTGATGCGGATTTTCACAGAGTCCGCATCATCCCTCGACCACCTTTTCCTTCAGGGGGCCCTAATCTATGACCGCCGCCACAAGGTGGAACCCTCCCGTTCCCCACCTCAATCATACCGCTGTGCCAGGTGTCTCGTCTACAACGATAACCGGACACAGAACTGCCGCAACCCCCCCACGTGTCCACACTACAAGTCTCCTCATCTCCACAAGCATTGTCCCAATCTTGCCTCCCCTCCCACCTGCAACACCTGTGGCGGACCCCATCCCACATATTCCTACAAGTGTAAATCCATCCCGGTCCCCACCATCCCCAAACTCACCGTCCCCATTCACCCTGTCGACCCACCCATGCACCACAACAACTTCTTGCTCCCTTTCCCCACTACCGAAGACGTCATCCAGTTTGTAACCATGGTCCTTGCAAACATCCATCCTTTCCAACGCCCTCACTCCCTTCAACAGATTGCGCTGGCCGCACGGTCATTGTTCCACCTTGAAACCTTTGCCACCTTCTCCCGCGCCCACTCCCACTTCGCTTTTTCCTGCCTAGAAACCCAAGTCTAAGCACACCCACCTTCCCTTTTCCAGTCACACCTCCCGTACCCCCTCCCTCCACCACTATGGCATGCTCATCGTACACCTTCCTCTACCATAATGTCTGGTCTCTCCCAGCCAACAAGAACCTCTTCATGCATACCCTTTTCCAACTCCGCGTGGACGCCTTCCTCTTAAATGAAACCTTCCTCCAACCCCGCCGTCCCATCAGCACCAATCCTTACCTTCGTCATCGCACTGATGGCCCCCCTCCCTTAGCCAGAGGCGGAGTGGCAATCGGCCATCTCCGTCACCACACCATCCGGCTCCACCCCCTCCTCAATGATCCAACTGAACATGTGATCCTTAGTCTCTTCCTCCCTTCCCTCACCATCAACCTCGCCACCATCTACATCCGCAGCACCTCTCCTCTCCCATATGACTTCCTATCCCACATCGACCATAACTACATGACCTATGTCATTGCCGCTGACCTAAACCTCTCTTTGCGTCCACCTGCTGAACTCTGGCGGTGGCATCAGTTTGTCACCACCTCGCTCCGGGGCGATATCCTACCCCTCCCTGGTCCTACCCGCCCCGAAAGCAATACCACCCCCGACGTCGTCTTGGCATCTCCTAACCTCCTTGGTCGCATCACGGCAGACGTCCTCGGCCTTATAGGCAGTGACCACGCCCCTGTCCTACTCACCCTTGACCACCGCCCCCACCCTGCCCGAGCTCCCCGTCCTAGACCTCCTCCCAAACTCATTCACGACTACTCCCGTGCCGACTGGAATGCCTACGGTCGATCCATAGATACCTTGGTCGAAAGCCACCCCCTTCCCCTCCGCACACCCGAAGACATTGACCACGCCTCAACCTTTCTCCACCAAACCATTGCTGAAGCGGTTGAAGCCCACATCCCTACCAAAACAATATACCCACACAGTCCTACCCTGCCACCACAGGCCGTCCTCCTCCTCAGAGAATCCCGACGCTTCTACCGCTCATACCTCCGGACCCGGGACCGGGACACACTCACACGCCACCGGCAAATCCAACGTCACATTAGAAACCTTTTGTCCGCAAAAAAATGGCGGGACTGGTGACAGACATGCACCCGCCTTAACTCCACTCTTCCCATTAACTCCTCAAAGTACTGGAAAGCCTTCAATCGCCTTACTGGCCGTCACTCCTCCCCCTATTACCCGCTCATCCATGATAACCATCCGTTTCCCGACAATGCCAGTAAGGCAGAACACTTTGCCTCCTACCTTTCCAACATTTTCTCCCTTCCTGATAATCCTCATTTTGATTACTCCCTCTTTCCCAACGTCCATGAGCGTACCGACACCTCCACTCCCCCGCTCGCCCCCGGCTTCCAGTACTTGGGGCACATTCCTCCCTCCGACTTAAACACACCCATCACAGCACACGATATCATAGCTACACTTCGCACTGAACGCAACACCGCTCCTGGTCACGACCGGCTCACCTACAGGCACCTCCGTGCCTGTCCCCTCTCCTTCCACACTGTCCTTGCTGCCCTCTACAATACTATCCTATATACCGGTTTCTATCCTCGCCTGTGGAAAATCTCCCGCATCCTCATGTTCCCCAAACCCAACAAACCCCCATCCCAAGCCTCTTCCTACCGTCCCATCAGTCTCACCTCCGAGTTTAGCAAGGTCCTAGAATCCATCATCTCCCGTCGTATCCATCAACACCCCCGATAGCATCAGCTGCTTCCTTCTTCCCAATGTGGCTTCCGACCATCCTTCTCTGCTGACGACCAGCTCCTTCGCCTCATCCACCTCCTATCCGTCCAGCTCAATTCCCGTCGCTCCACCATATTTGTGTCCCTTGATATTGAAAAAGCCTACGACCGTGTCTGGCGTTCCGGCCTCCTTTTCAAACTCCAACTCTATGCCCTTCCTATTAACTATGTCCACCTCATTGCATCCTTTCTCACCAATCGCCCGTCCTATGTCACTGTCTGCAATTCCAACTCCCGTTTGTTTTACCCCTCTGCCGGGGTGCCCCAAGGATCTGTCCTCTCCCCTCTCCTGTACCTCCGCCGACATGCCCCAACCTCAGCCTCCCGTCCATCTCCTCCGGTATGCTGATGACACCGCCTTCCTAGCCCTTGCCCCCTCCTTTGCCCGATCCCAAGTTTTGCTCCAATCTCACCTCACCGCGTTCGCTGCATGGTGCAACCGGTGGCTCCTCTCCGTCAACCCTGGAAAATCCCAGGCGATCATTATAGGTCGTACCACCCGCTCCTTCCGCATCCCCGATCTCTACATCACCCTCCACGGCCGTCCCATTCGCCACACTCCCACCATTAAGTATCTGGGCCTCACCCTCGACCGCCACCTTTCCTGGACCCCCCACCTGAAATCCATTTGCGAAAAAGCCATGTCCCGCCTCAACCTCCTCAAACTGCTCACTGGCCGGACGTGGGGATTGCGCCCTTCCACCGTCCTCCACACATATAAATCCTTCATGCGCCCCATCCTCTGTTCCTTCCACCCCGCCTGGGTCTCCACTCCTCCCACCTTTTATCACACCCTCCAAGTCCTTGAACGCCACGCCCTCCGCCTCGCCTACCATATCTGCCTTCCTTCCCCCACGCGGATCCTCTACGATCTCATCCCCTTCCCTCACCTCCTTCAACACCTTGAACACCTCCGCCTCCTGTATGTCACCCGAAAACTCAATTCCCGCAACCCGCTAGTATACCCCATCCTCACCGCCCCTGGGCCTCTGCCGCGCCTCCACCACTGCATTCCTCCCTCTCTCCACCTGCACACTTTACATATCCTCTCCCAAGGCAACTTCTGCACCCTTACCCTACCGGATGATGCCCTTCGTCCCGAAATATACCTCTCCTATCAGCTCTGACCCCTTTCCCGTAGACTTAGCGGCCCCCTCTCCCCGTGCCCTCTTTTTCCCCCTCCCCGCTTGGCTTTCCCTCCCCTCCCCTTCCCATCTGGAGTCTCAGTTGCACATACCTCCCTCCTAACTACCATCTCTCCCCCTCTCTCTCTCCTTTCAACCTTCCCCCGCTCTTCCTCGCCTCCCCCTCTCCTTGCCCTGCGGGGCTGCAGTAACACATTTTAACACCTGGTGTCTTCTAGTGTCAAGTGCATCGTCATCTCAGTGTGTATATCTCCAGTGCGTCGCAACACGTGTATCGTCGTGTAAATTCTTCGTGTGTCCAGTGTTGTTCCTCAATGTGATTTTATCGCCACCGTGGCACAGACTGTTTTTAACTGTTTCAGTCTCTCATGTTCATGTGTTTTAAGTCTGCATTATGATCTCCGATGTCCAGTTTGTAAGTCTTGCATGTCTTCCTTCGTACCATGTTTTGATACTCATTGTTTTTAACTTCATGACGTTGTTCATTTTATCTCATTGTCATATGTATGTACTCTCGGCTGAAGAGAAGCACCTGATGCTGCTTCCAGCCCGCCGATGAAAGTCGGAATGAAAATAACAATAAAGAGGGAAAAAAAAGAAAAAAGAAAAAAAAGTCTGAGGCTGGCAACTCCAACTCCCGTATATTCTACTCCTCCGCTGGGGTGCCCCAGGGATCAGTCCTCTCTCCCCTCCTCTATCTCCTCTACTCTACCGACATGCCTCAACCCAAACCTCCCGTCTATCTCCTCCAATATGCTGACGACACCGCTTTCCTGGCCCTCGCCCCCTCCCTTGCCTGTTCACAGGTTTTGCTCCAGTCCCACCTCACAGAGTTCGCCTCTTAGTGTAACCGGTGGCTCCTCTCTGTCAATCCAGACAAATCCCAGGCAATAGTCATAGGTCGTACTACCCGCTCCTTCCGCCTCCACGATTTCTATCTTACCCTCCACAACCGCCCAATCCGTCACACCCGCACCCTAAAATACCTTGGCCTTACCCTTGACCGCCAACTGTCCTGGACTCCCTACCTCAAATCCCTCCGTGAGAAAGCTCTGTCCCGCCTCAACCTCCTGAAACTCCTTACCGGCCAGACGTGGGGCCTCCACCATTCCACTGTCCTCCACACCTATAAATCAATCATGCGCCCTGTCCTTTGTTCCTTCCACCCTGCCTGGATATCAGCTCCTCCTACTTTCTACAAATCCCTCCAGATCCTAGAACGCCAACGCCTCCGCCTCGCATACCGTATCAGACTCGCTTCCCCCACGCGGATCCTCTATGACCTCATCCCATTCCCTCCTCTACTACAACACCTCGAACATCTCCGGCTCCTTTACACATCCCGCAAAATTGAGTCCCAAAACCCTCTAGTCTACACTATTCTCACAAATACCGGGCCTCTGCCACGCCTCCGCCAAACCGTTCCTCCTGGTCTTCACCTACATACGCTCCGTATCCTCTCCCAGGGCAATTTCCGCACCCTTCCTCTACCGGATATCGAACTTCATCCCGATATCTAACCCTCCTACCAACTCTGATCCCTTCCCCGTAGCATCAGCACCCCTCCCCTCTCTCCCGTCCCTTTTCCTTCCCGCCCGCTTGGCTACCCCTCTCCCATGCCCAGAGTCTCGTCATTTCTTCTCTCCCCTCCTTTCTCTCTCTTCCCTCCCCTTCTCCCCCTCCTCCGCACTTCCCCCATCCCTGCCCCCCCTCCCTCTGCACCCCTTCCCACCCCACTATGGGGGCGACTCAATTTTTTACCGTCATGTACAGTGCCAGTGTGTCCAGTGTCCTGTGTTTTTAAATCAGTGCCTCTGTGTTCGCCCTCCGCAAGTTTTATTCTGTGCTCCGTCCAGTGTCTTCGTGTTTTGTACTTAGTGTTTCTGCAATGTACTTTTAACTCGTCACCGTGGCCACCTGTTTTTACTGACTATGTGCGTTTTTTATTACTCCTCGTCTGTTCATCGTTCCCTGTTATATGTTTGTCCCGTTTTATCCATGAACGTTTTAGTCTGTCGAAAACTCAGCGTGTAAATTGTTTTAACATTCCGCAATTTTGTTCCTCTCTTTATATTTTATCTCTTATTTGTCAAATTTTTGTATGTCACATGGCTGAACAGCAGCCACCGCAGTTGCTGCCAGCCTGCCAGCTTTTTTTACAGTTGGCTTTAAAAAACAATAAAGGAAAAAAAAAGTCTGAGGCGGCCGTCTGTACTGCTCCTTTCTCCGGACCCGTGACCGGGATACTCTCCAACGCCACCGGCAACTCCAAAGACACATCAGAAACCTTTTGTCCGCGAAGAAATGCCGGGACTGGCGTCAGACATGCACCCGCCTTAACTCGCTCCTCCCAGTCTACTCCGCCAAGTACTGGCATGCCTTCCACCGCCTTACTAGAAGTCACTCCTCTCCCCACTACCCACTCCTCCATGATGATCGTCCTTTTCCCTGACAACGCCAGTAGGGCAGAACATTTTGCCTCCTACCTTTCCGACGTCATTTCCATTCCCGATGATCCCCTCTTTGACTACTCTCTCTTCCCGGACGTCCATGAGCGCACTGACACCTCCTCTCCTCCGCTCGCCCCTGGCTTCCAGTACTTGGACCACATTCCAGATCCTAGAACGCCATGCCCTCTGCCTCGCATACCGTATCAGACTCCCTTCCCCCATGCGGATCCTCTATGACCTCATCTCCTTCCCTCCTCTCCTACAACACCTCGAACATCTCCGACTCCTTTACACATCCCGCAAAATCGAGTCCCAAAACCCTCTGGTATACCCTATTCTCACCAATCCCGGGCCCCTGCCACGCCTCCGCCAAACCGTTCCTCCCGGCCTTCACATACATACGCTCCGTATCCTCTCCCAGGGCAATATCCGCACCCTTCCTCTACCGGATACCGAACTTTGTCCCGATATCTATCCTTCCTATCAAGTCTGATCCCTTCCCCGTAGCATCAGCACCCCTCCCCTCTCTCCCGTCCCTTTTCCTTCCCGCCCGCATGGCTTCCCCTTTCCCATGCCCAGAGTCTCGTCCATCCTTCTCTCCCCTCCTTTCTCTCTATTCCCTCCCTTTCCCCCCCTCCCGCACACTTCCCCCATCCCTGTCCCGCCTCCCCCCTCCATCCCCCTCCCCACCCCCTGTGGGGGCGTCTCGACTTTTTATCTACGTGTACAGTGCTAGTGTCTCCAGTGTCGTGTGTTTTACTCAGTGCCTCCGTGATCGCCATCCCCAAGTTTCATTCTGTGTACCGTCCACTGTCTTCATGTCTGTCCTTAGTGTCTCTGCGATGTACTTTTAAAATTGTCACCATGGCCAACTGTTTTTACTGACTGTTTGTGTGTTTTATTACTATTCGTCAGTTTTTGTTCTCTGCTATATGTTTGTCCATGTCCATTTTAGTCCGTCAAAAACTCTGTATGTCAATTGTTTTTAATTTCCGCAATTTTAATCCTCTGTTTTTATATATTGTTTTACTCTCGGACTTCACCTGTATGTCACATGGCTGAAGAGCAGCCACTGCAGCTGCTGTCAGCCTGCCAACTGTTTCCCGCAGTTGGCTTAAAAATACAATAAAGGAAAAAAAAAGTCTGAGGTGACACCCGCTCCCTTTCCCTCTCCCTCTCCCCGCCTTCATCCTCATTATGGCGCAGCAACTATTTAACATCTTGTACTCCCTTCCCACCAATAAGCTCCTCCTCCTGAACACCTTAACCCAACACCAGATGGATGCCTTTCTCCTCAACGAAACCTTTCTCCTCCCTCACCAACATGTCAGTACCACACCCTATATCCTGCACCCTTACGACTCTCCCCATCCCCCTGCACGAGGTAGAGTAGCTCTTGGCCGTCTCTGACACCACCTGGTTCAGTCACATTCCCTCCTTAACATCCCTTATGAAAATCTCATGCACACCCTCTTCCTCCCTTCTCTCACTGTCACCTGTGCTACTATTTATGTCCACTCCCATGTTCCCATCCCTTATGACTTCTTTGCTCACATAGACAGCACCTTCACTACTGACGCGGTCGCTGCTGACCTGAATATCCACTCCCGCACTCCTGTCGAACTCCGTCGGTGGCATCAGTTCATTCCTACCATCAATGGCGACATTGTCCCACTCCCACACTACACCCACCCCTGCAGCAACACCACCCCCGATGTCGTCATTGTCTCTCCCAATCTCCTTGGGTGCATCACTGCCGATGTCCTTTGCCCCATAAGCAGTGATCACGACCCTGTTCTCCTTACCCTCACCCCCAATGTCCATTGCCCATGGAATCTGCACCAGACTCCACCTCCTAAAATCATCCATGACTACTCCCGAGCTGACTGGGATGCCTTTCGCCTCTCCATCACCCATTAGGTCGAAAGCCACCCTCTCCCCCTCCACTCTCCCGATGATAACGACCAAGCTGCCTCCTTCCTTCAGCAATCCTTGTCTGATGCAATCCAGTCCCACAACCCTACCAAAGCTGTCCAGCTGCACCGTCCCACACTCCCTCCACAGGCTGTCCTCCTCCTGTGTATTCAGTATTATACTGTTCTCAGTACTTTGTTGTATATCTCTAGACTTGTTGAAAGTGACAAGTCATGGAGAACATGTTTTTCAAGCATTTGTTAATAGATAACACATAGTTTTTGTTCCAAGATTTGCTACTCAAAAGGCTTCCTCTATTTACCCTGGGAAAGTTTGAAGATTGAACAGACTGCACTTTAATAAGTGTACATAGCTTTTTGTTCTCTGACAGAGACTTTGCAATCACAGGGATATGAAGACAGGTAAGCAATGATTTTGTTTCAGAAAATAGTGTTGGCATTGCTGATTAAGTGGAATTAATAAAACAGTTTTCCAAATTTCTTTCACCAGAAACAGGACAGTAAGTATTCCAGCATTTGAAACACAAACAACTAATAGCATGAGCAGCATAGAAAAAGATATCCTAGGTTTTGGCAAGCAAGTAAAATCACTTAATAAATGAAAATTTTCTGGTAAGATTGTAAACCAATTAGGTTCCTTTCATAGTATGCTGATGTAGTAGTTCCATACTTAACAATCACATATAACCATTCTCCCAACAAAACAGACATGCATAAAGACTGGGAAGTTGCACAAGTGACACCAGTAGTCAATAAAGAAAATAGAGATGCAGAACATCTCAGGAAACAAAACACAATAAATACTAACAAAGCAAGAACAGATATCCTAATGAAACTTCATAGAATGGGAACAATATTTCCCTTGTGGATCTGGAATTGATCAATAATTAAAAAATATTATGCATCTTTACATTTAAAAGGACATAACACTTGTTACAAAATTATAGATAAGTGCAGATGATAATTGCTAGACTATTCTATCAATCATCAAATATATATGTATCCACACAAAAATTATTGACAACAATTAAATTAATGCAGCAGGTATACAGACCACAATTTGATAGCTTGTTAGACTAAACTCACATTCACATACACAAGCTAATTCTTTGAGAGAGAACGAAAAATGTTGTACATACAGTAGGCTTTCAATTATTTTTGTCTTCTAAATAATTATTGATAATTCTTGCTGCACCATTCCCAGCATTACATTGTCAAGCCAAGATGTCCAAACTTGAAGTTTCAGTCCATGGCAAGTGAAGACATTTTAAAAGTGGCACACATAGCTGATTTCTGACTGTTTCAGTCAACTTTGCACATACAGTACAAAAGTGAATGTGCACATTATATGTTTATGAATTCTAACTTATTTAATTCACCATTTAAAATGTTCATGAAACATCTTTCCTATCTATTAGTGAGGTAATGGTAACTGATGTTTGCCCAAGATGGCATATAAAACCACAATGACAAACAAGGGTTCAGGGAAATCATTTTTGTGTAACACAACTAACTCATTATTATGAAGTTTTGAGTGCTATCATCAGGGGATCTAATTGATTCCATATTTTCTTATTTTCAGAAATCTTTTAGCATTATTCTTGAGGCATGTCTATGAAGTACCATGTCAGTTGTATGACTATGGGTTTAGCATGGGGCTGGAGCCCTAATAAACTTGATCTATACACTTTATTGTGAACACAGAAACAAGTAATACAGAACTGAACAACATGGCTAGTGAGCAAAGGGAGGCAGTATCCCTAAGATGCTAGCCAGAAAGACATTTCACACTGAACTATCGAGGTGAAGGTCGAGCAGTTGCCACAACTGGATTTATTAAAACAAAGGCATTTCTTAATGCAGCAAGATCTGTCTACGAAATTTCAATCACAACTTCCTCCTCTTAATGTAAATGTATTTCCTAGAGACCCAGTTACATAGGGAGAAGTGACCATATTTATAAAATCAGAGGTGTTCACTTTTCCTGCATGAGTCCAACAGTGGAATGATAGGCGCTTAGGTATGAATTGTAGAGTAGCCATATAGCTGTAAAAGATTTGCACAAGGCCATTCTGCCAGGTAAGCCTTTTAACCCAGTCCACGTAATTCCAATGCATTAATCTGACTTCATTGATTTTAAGGCTGCTGAAACATGTTGCCACTGCCTGTATGATAGAACTTCAAATTTTGCATTATTAAAGTGTTTAATTGATTGAAGACAGCAGGGAATAGGAACTATCTAAAAAAAAATGACAAATTGACCATGATAAGCATCTTATTCTGAGAACATAGAAGCTATTAATTTTTCATTAGTAATAATACTATGACAAACATTTGATCACCAAATCAAACATGTGACAAATCTTTGTAGTGAGATCTTTGGGGTTTCAGCTTCCCTGAGCCCACCAGCTATGTTATCTATGTCAGTTCTGTATTGTCCATGCTTTAGTTCAGTAATAAAGTTATACAAAGTACATATGGTTCTTATTGGGCCTATAAGCCCACATAAAACCCATAATACTAGTGGCAATAATTATAACAACAACAAATTATGAAATTTCTCATGGTGTTGTATGTTTTCTTTTTGTGGTGAAAATGTCTATTCCAATGTTGATCAAACTTTATTGTGACAAAATAATGTCAGATGTGAATTTTTAATAGTTGCAAGACTATTCATGCAAGAGTAATGTTTGAGCCTGTAGTGGTTAGATTATATCTCTGTGTGTTTATTGCACAGTATTTGTGCTGACTGTAACCTCATCGTAACAACGTAGGTGCATGCACATGATTCCTATGAATTAGGTTTGTATGAAGTTATAAATTGGCATAGCATCTAAACATGATATGTTAGGCCACTGATTGCAATGTCATTTATTTATGTATTTATTTCTTGTTCCGGTGATCCATGTTGTGACTAAATCACAGAATATGGAACGTGTCAATTTTACAGTTTGTTTTGATACAGTTTATGACAACACATAAATCAAACAAAATCTTTTCTTCTTACATTATACAATTTCTAGATTCTACTACAAGAAAAAATTACCGATAAACAAAATTACAAGCCAACAATAGTTACAGTAAGTAAGTATAATAGAACCTGGGTTTACAATAAAAATAATAAGGATTACAACTATTGATCTGTTCATGTATTTACAGTTAAAATTAGACCTACATGAAAATACTAGGTATTGTACTTAAGAAACTCATTTACTGAGTAAAATGTTCCTTGCAATAGGTACTTCCTCAAGTTTTTTTTAAACATGGTCTCATCTTCTACAACACATTTAATACTTGAGGGGAGTACATTAAAAATTTTACAGCCACTGAAATGGACTCCTTTCTGTATCATTGTTAAGTTTGCCTGTTCATAGTGGATATCATGTTTCCTTCTGGTATCATAACTATGATATGCACTATTAGGTTTAAAAATTGTATTATCTTTTCTTATAAAGCACATCAATGAGTAAATGTATTGTGCAGTGCATGTGAGTATTTCGAGTTCTGAATGTGGCTCTAGGCTGGACTCTACACATAATTCTTATGGCCCTTTTCTGCATACACAGTACTTTTTTAGCTAATGGCTGGTTTCCCCAAAAAATAATTCCATATGCCATAATGGCATGAAAGTAAATATAATAGGCGGCTTTCATTGTTTCCATATTCCTGTAAGAAGAAACAATGCGTAACGCGTATGTTGCTGAACTCAATCTTTTGCATAGATCTAGGATGTGGTTAGACCAGTTCAGTCTGCTATCAATATGCAAGCCTAGGTACTTTGATGCATCCACCCTGGTAATAACTTGGTCACCTATTTTTACTACAATTTTTTCATCGTTAGGCCTAGATGTTGTATGGAACTGAATGAAGTTTGTTTTAGTGAGATTTAAAGAGAGACCATTTACACAAAACCATTTATGTTATTTCAGTCAAAACCGTATTTGTTGTTGCCTCTAGTTTATCAACTGAATTATCAATGAGAAGAGTGGTGTCGTCAGCAAAAATGGTGAATCTACAGTATTCTGTACAGAGAGGCAGGTCATTTATAAAGATAATAAAAAGTAGGGGGCCTAGAACGGAGCCTTGAGGTACTCCACATGTGATAGTACCCCATCCTGATGATATTGGGACACCAGCTTCACTATCCCGCACAACCTTCTGTTTCCTGTTTGATAGGTATGAGTCAAGCCATTTCCCTGCTGAACCACTTATGCCGAGATGTGCAGCTTTTTGTAGAAGAATTTGGTGACTGACACAGTCAAAAGCTTTTGTTAGGTCACAAAATATGCCAGCCACCTTTAGTTTCTTATTGACGGAGTCCAAGACTTTGCCAGCAAAAGCAAATATTGCATCTTCTGTTGACACACCTTCCTGAAATCCAAACTGACTTTTGCTTATGATATTGTTTCTACTGAGATGCTTAACTATCCTCACATGCATAAGTTTCTCTAAAACCTTTGAAAAATTTGTTAATAGTGATATTGGCCGATAGTTAGCTGTATCTGTCTTATCACCTTTTTTGTATAGCGGTTTCACAGCTGCATACTTAAGCCATTCGGGAACTGTTCCTTGCTTAAGTGATGCATCAAAAATGTGGCAAAGGACTTTACTTACTTGGCTGCAGCAGTATTTCAATAACTTGTTAGAGATATTATCAACTCCAGTAGAGTTTTTACTTTTTAGGGAATTAATAATTTTTTCTATTTCTTTAACAGTGACTGTTTTTACTTCCATCTGTTGTATTGTGATAGGTACTTTGGCTTTCAAAAAACTCAGGGCTTGGTTCGTGGAACCTTGTAAACATATTTTTTCTGTTACTGTTAGAAAATGTCTGTTGAATGTGTCTGCAACTTTCTTTGGATCACTAACAAGGTGGCCCTCACTGTGAAGAGCTTGTGGAGCACTACTACCACCAAAAGTAAGAAAACATAAATACTCTTTACATCATAGTGAAAATAAATGTGAAACTAGTAATTAACAAAATAATGACAGGTTTTATCGTGTATCATTCAGAAATATGATTGGAACCATATAAAATGCATGTCAAAAGAGATCTCACAACAAAAGGAACCCAAAAAGCCACAAAAGTAATTTGTCAAGCGAATATGACAGCTACGGTAGTGTCAAAAATGAAGTGAAGGAATAGGCGAAGTGATTAACTAAATAAATAAATAAATATACTCTATTCAACATCAAATGGTACAAATATCATTTTTCTGAATATGTCAGTTGGTTACAAGGGATACATAGCACAATATTTATTAGGGGAATACTTATGAACTTATGAGGTATATATTACAATGTTTGTAACAAAACTTATATTCTCAATTTTGATTAGCTATATTTGTTTATCAAGAATATCATACCACCATTTTTTATTGAGCACACCAAGGCTCACGGTATACAGACTTATTTGCTTCAGGGTGGTTATCTGTTTTATGGAAGATTTCACTCATCAATTATGATGCTACACACATTGTAAAACATCCCTTGATACTCTAGTTTGACCCTGTATTTCAAAGAGCCATGCTATATGTTATTATCTTGTGATTCATATATTCAATAACCATTATACTACTCTCTGTAACCATGTTAGTAAAGATGGAAACTCCAGGTTGGAATTCAACAATATAATAAGGACAATTTAGAAATCACCACAAAGATGTAAACGAAAGCTGCAGCTAGCTCATATAAAAGACATACACATACAACATTTAGCTATCTGTCATTAGCCGTGTTTATAATAAAGAGCATTCACATCCCTGACTGAAGTGAGCCTATGTGATAGTGTGAATGCTCTTTGTTCTGAAGAAGCCCAATGGGCGATAGCTGAAGTTTTGTATGTGGGTGTCTTTTTTTTATGTGCCAGTAGCAGCTAATCATTACATGTTTGCGGTAAGTTGTAAACTGTCCTTATTATATTGTTGCATGTTACTAAAGGGAAATAAATTACATATTAATATGAATCTCCTTTTATGATTTTAGTTCTGAAGTTTTCACAAAAAAATCTATAAATCGAAAATGAAATGAGTGCACAGTTATTTATTTTTATGATTTCCTGTCCCTGCCCAGTGACATCTGTATATTTTGCACATCATAGTCACAGTCACTGGCAAATTTTTAAAAAGCACATGATGCCAGAGAACTAAAGGTTATGTACCTGTGTGTAAGACTAACTACACATACTACATGTAGCTTGATTCTTATTATCTACTAATTCAGAAATTAAGGTGTCTCACTTCTTACCTACATTTATTTACAGAAATAAAGGTTTTCCAGTAAAGAATTTAAAAAATACTTCTCAGAGCAAGTGTCATGGCTGATTAAAGAACAAATTATGTATAATGCTTATTCTTGGCACTAGCAGGGAATTAAGTTCTAATTTATTAAATGTGACTTGTGTGTCCACATCTAGGACTTTCAATACTTTGATTTGACACACTAATTAACACACAAATCATCAAGTATGGAGTTTGAAAATGTATTAAGGTATTATTAATGTAGGTATTAACAGCAAATGTATTACACATTCACTTCAGTTGTTTGATAGTAACACTACAGTCATTTATTTATTTTTTCATATGTCTTGCTATAAAGGAATATATTAAAACTGAATGAATGATTGTTTTATGAACACAGAGCAATCATAAAATGATAAACACAAGTTTTATATTATTCCTGTTTATTTCAATTGATTTTCTGTTCAAGAATTAGTTAACAGAATATACATTTATCTGATACACTTATACACAGTTCAGTTCAGGAAGAGTGCTACATTTTAATTGCAAGTAGTTATACCCTTATGCATCTTTCAGTACAACCAATAGAAGAACACATCAACAGTTCTCAGCACCTTCAGCCAAACATAGCAATTGTAAAGTGAACCAGTAATAAACAAGGGACATTTATTAGTTGTGAACTAAGAATAAAAAAAATTACAAACTGACTGTAACATGGAAAAATGCTGTATGTCATTACCAACCATAGTAAATTATGACTACTTCAGAATCCTCACAGTGTTCATTCAATTAGTTAAACAAGTCTGCATATTTTAAAAAATTCAAACTTTTACAATAATATTGTACAAAAAGAGCATTTCATTCATTTGTTGTAAATACAATGTTAATGACTACTCTGTAACCTTAATTCTATTTAAATTAACAAAAAGTGATTGTTGCTTGAAATTTTGATTGTTTATAACAATACAAGAATTTTTAAGAAATTATATAAAGTGAGTATGCAAATCACTAGAAAGGTTGGTCCAAAGAGTAACAGTTGCAGCACTATTCTGTGAGTTTTAGAAGTCAGTAAGTTATTGCAGGTTTGTGGAAGCAGTCACTTCAGTTGGCAAGAGAGATTCATTGTACCAGTATGAAGTTGAAACGTTGGTGCTGTGAAAACATAAATAACATACTTTGAAAAGGAAGCAATATGCTTCAGAAGTTCAAGAAATAGCAACTCCTCCGGACAAAAGCAGCCATGAAAGATTAAAAACAGCTCATATGTCACAAAGCAGCTTCAGATGAAGATTGCATTTTATAGATCCCAACTTATGATGCATGGCATGAAGATTTGATTCTAGGCTTACATAGACAATTATCACAATTTTCATGGAACTTCAAGGTAGTGGATGAGGCTGAGGTGACAACAGGCTCTGATTTATTGAGTCATTCAAGACTGGCACAAGTGACCCTGGATGGGGCTGTGGGACTGCTGTTTTTAACAAGTAGTTCCTCCCTCCCACCCCCCCCCCCCAAAAAAAAATACAGCTTTCTAATGACAAATGCAATAACTGAGTTGGTTGTCTCATTTGTGCAGTTAAACCTCATTTACCTATTCTAAAAAAATTATTATAAAACATTAAAATTAGCAGATATACAAATTTTTTAGTAAATCTTTTTTTATTCCCCCCAAAAATGTACATATGATTCTTACAGATATTCATCTTTTCCTTCTGAATCATAATCATCTCTTTCCTCTTCCAGGGCACTGAAAACATTGCTCTCATGTAAATTCACCATATTGAGAATATGCAGAGTGCGAGCATTGCAGATAGAACACGAAAGCAGTGTAGGACTCAACAGAGAACGAGAAATACAAAGCCCGTTTATAGCATACAAATAGTTAAAACTCCACTCACTATGTGGCAGCATAATGCAGAGAACATTTCTACTTCATTTTATGTGGTTACCAACAGAGGGCAGGCTGCTAAAATTTTTAGCATTGCACGAGTCAGACTTGGGCACAGTCCATGTGTTAAATTTTTGTCAGAATTTTTATGCATGTCTAGTGGACAGCATTACTGCTTTGAAATCTGCTGAATATCACCAGTAGCCAGAATAAAACTTTCACTCTGCAGTAGAGTGTGCACTGATATGAAACTTTCTGCCAGATTAAAAGAGTATGCCGGAACTGAGTTTCGACTCTGGGATGTGCATTTTTTGGGCAAGCACTCTACTGACTGAGCTATCCCAGCACACTTCACGATCTGTCGACACAACTATACTTCTGCCAGTACCTTGCCTCCTACTTTCCAAACTTCACAGAAGTTCTCCTGCGAACCTTGGAGGAATATCACCCGTGGAAGAAAGGATATGGGGAGACATGGCTTAGCCACAGCCTAAGGGATGTTTGCAGAAGGAAAATTTCACTCTGCAGTGGAGAGAGCACTGATATGAAACTTCCTAACAGATTAAAATTGGATGCCAGAACCGAGATTTGAAACTGAGACCTAAGCCTTTCACGGGCAAGTGCTCTACCGACTGTGATATTCAGGCTCACTTCACACCTGTCTTCACAAATTTACTTCTGCCAGTACCTCGCCTCCTACTTTCCGTACTTCACAAATGTTCTCCTGTGAACCTTGCAGGAATAGCACTCCTGGAAGAAACGATATGGTGGAAACATCCCTTAGACTGTGGCTAAGCCATGACTTCACCATATCCTTTCTTTCAGGAGTGCTATTCCTGCAAGGTTCACAGGAGAATATCTCTTAAGTTTGAGAAGTACGAGGCAATGTAATGCCAGAAGTAAAGTTGTGAGGATGGACCAGGAAGTGTACTGGGGTACCTCAGTCAGTACAGCACTTGCCTGTGAAGCCATGAAAGGAGAAGGTCCCAGGTTCAAATTCTGGTTCTGGCACACAGTTTTAACCTGCCAGGAAGTTTCATCACCACAAGAGTATTCCAAATGAGGAGTACTGCACAATCTTCTAAGATTTACCCATTCTAACTATACAACCTGGATCACAGAGCAGGTGTTGCATGGCACTGTTCACTACATAAAATCTACTCATGGACCACTTGTGTCATGTGACCCATGCAAATTAGCACTTAGACATCTTTCTATATCGAAGGCAGAGTTCGATCTGATGGTAAAGGAAGAATTTTTTTCACCCATCAAGCAGTCTGTGGGGCTCAGCCTTACAACTACTCCCATATAAAGGCAGAGCCTGGCACATATATAGTGTTTACCAAGTGCAGAACACCAAAGTAATTCCTGAACACTACCCAGCACAACTGTTGCAAGACTTCAACCATGCCCTTCATGGTTCTACAATACTTAGTGTCATTTATTGAGCTAAGTCATATGTGCAGATCCCATCACACCAGAAGACATTTGCAAGATGGCTATAATTATGACCTTTGGGTAGTTCGAATCAAAATTTATGACATTTAGGTTGCAAAATGCTGGAGAGGGTTAATAGATATTGCAAAATGTGTCTTTGAGCAACTTATACCATCTTTATTCACATAAGTGAATTACAAAGATGAGAATAACCCACACAGTGGGTTTTACAAAGATAACATACATACAATACACAGGAAAATATAGGTAATGAAAAAGCTGTGAACAAAGACAACACATTGCACCTGAAGGAGATGCACCAGGCATCAGCGCAATACAAATTGCCTAGACAATATCAGTTTGTTGCATCGCGATTCTTGTCGTCACTTGCTCGAAACACCTTGCTACCATCACAGTATCCAGGAGGACACACATCACCATCATCACCAGTTGATATTTCGAGAATCCCATATCCCAAAGTGAATGCATGGATTGTGGTGCCCAGACACCTCACCAATTCAGGGTAGTTGACATCACTATCTGCTGGGCATTGGTGAAAGTTGACTACAGCTCCACATGGATGGCCTCACGATCATATACCGTGACTTTGTCCTGGTGAGACTCATCCACATCAAGGTGGTCACCAACAATTTACATGTTGATGACATGCGCTGTGCTGCCACGGACTGCCATGATGTCAGGCTTGCGGAGTCCCTCTGTTGTTCTTAGGTGATGATCAACAAAGACATTGAAGCTCTTCTTCTTGAGGCCAAGGCACAATGTAAGAAGAGAGCTTTTCATGCCTCTTAATGAGAGCCTCATGACTCCTTTAGCAAACCTGTACCACATGATTGGCAGTCTCCACTGCATTGCTGCCACCCCGACACCTTGTGTCGCCATTTTGCCCATGCTGCAGCCTAGGCCGGGTGGGTAGGGCATCAAATTCGAGTGTGCAGGCTGGGGATAACGTTGCAGCCACTGAGGAATGACCTGGGGTTTGACACCCAGTCATGCTGCCCAAGTGTTCAAGCATGCTTTCTTAAAGCAGCACCATACACAGATCCATGAAGCCACTCTACACAGTAACGGTCCAGCTGGTGTTGTTCTTGATGATTCTGTATCGTCCCCATTTCAAATGCTGGTTGAACCTCTGAAGCTCCTGGCATTATACACCCCACGCTGGGTCTTTTTTTTTTTTGGCAAGATCCAATGCACTTAGACCTGCAAGTCGCTTTCTGCAGCAAGCAGCTGGAAGCCCCCCCACCACCACCCCCAGATGGAATAGGGGCATGGAAGAAGCTGACTGGAATGTCTGGTGGCAGGTGCAGCCAGGTGAGAAGCGCTTTACAAACAGAAGCAGCCATCTCAGAATGGGCAACCAAATGGGTCCTTAACAGGGCCATGCCATGGTGAAGACCCGGGATGATGTCAGTGCATAGAGCATGGAGTCTGTTGAGGTTTAAGAGGTGCCCATGTCAACACCTTCAGCTGCATATTGACCTCCTTCTTAAGGTGGATTATTATCCTGCTGCTAGTGGTAAATCCTATCCCCAGGTATCAAAACTGTTCATCAATCCCCAGAGTAAGGATCATTCTATTGCCGGCCTTGAAGGTGATGCCTGGGTCGACCTTCACTTTCTTGTCCTGCCCAGATGAGACCAGGGCCAGGGAGAAGCACTTGGCTGGGTTTACTTCCAGCTCCAAGTCTCCAAGTGAGGACACAGTACTGGCAACCAACTCTTGAAATCCATCTCTGGTAGTGGCGAACAGAAGCAGGTCGTCAGCAAACACAGTGGCATTCATCTGTCGCTCACACATGGGCACCTACATGATCTGGGAGTTAGTGAGCATTAGGTTCAAGGAAAGGTTGAAAAGGATAGGGGGAAATTGCATCACCCTGCCGCACCCCTCTAGAAGGCAGCAGAACACCTGACAGTCACCCAGAATCACAAATCAGTGAGGAGCCCACTGTGTAGCAACCCAAGACATACCCAATGAATTCAACCAGAAGACCATGGGCTCTGAGGGCAAGCACCAGGACACCATGGTCCAACGAATCAAAGACCTCGGATACGTCCAAGGAAGTCACATACAGAAAGCTACATGATGCAGTGGCCTGGGTAATTGCTAGGTCTATCAGCATCCTAACCTGTGGAAGGAAAGCTCACAGACGCCCATCCAAAACACACATCTGCATCAACCACCCAGGAAGGACTTTTATGAAAAAACCTCACAAGCACAGAGCAGACGGAAAACAGACGGAAGTCCATGGGGGATGCTGGGGCACCCTTCTTAGGTAGCAAGGTGGTCTGGGCAGAAAGGAGATGGGAGAGGAGAGATCGGGATAAGAGGAAAAGATTGAGGATTTTAAGAAGGGCCTCACGAGGAAGCCAACATAGATGGGCTGGTGAAAGGCCATGAGGTCCAGCTGCAGATTTGTTTTCTGGGAGAGAAGCAGCAGCCTCTTCAGGTGTTACTGGTGCCTACAGTTTTCCAAAGGGTACCTCCTTGCAAAATGGGAGCAACCTGCTGTCCAGGCAGTGAACCTGACCAGATGGATGGCTGTTGAACAAATCTGTCCAGAAGTCCCCCAACTGAGAAATCTGCAGCGGTGTTTGGAGCAAGGTACCATTGAGGAGGCCATTAACACAGCGTGCAGGGCTATTCTTGAAGGCACACTGACAAACTGCAAACTCCCACCTACGATGAGCTCACTTCCACAAAGGAGGCTGGGTCACTGGTGTAGATGTTGGATGAGCACTATTGGGCTCTCTGCTGCCGACAGCATCTAGAGCGCCAGGAAACATAGTTAAGATTAGTGAGCTGTTGGCATTCTGACCCACTGTCAAGATGTCGTCAATGGTGCAGAAGCAAGGAGATGAAGGGGACAAGGCAGCTAGATAGGACCATATGACAGAATTGACATCAGCCACTGAGCTACCTGTTGGAGTTTTCAGCAAACCACTCATCTCCTGCAC
This sequence comes from Locusta migratoria, assembly GCA_026315105.1. Taxonomy (NCBI): domain Eukaryota; kingdom Metazoa; phylum Arthropoda; class Insecta; order Orthoptera; family Acrididae; genus Locusta; species Locusta migratoria. Next base: position 653,841,523 of record CM048744.1, on the reverse strand, counting down.
TGAGGATGAGGCAGATGATGGTGCCTCTGCGACCTTAGAAGAAGAAGGTAGGGCTGGCAGAGAGGCTGGAGGCAAAATGGGCAAATTTGTTCATTATAAGCCCCAACCCTACACTGACCCTTAATTGACTCAAGAGTGTGATCAGAGAAGACTTTCGTCTGCTCCTGGTTCAGGAATTGGACGTCCTCGAAGGTGAGCTCCAGCTCTCTGTGTGCCAACCACAAGAGCTCCTCACTGGACTACTGCACTTTCTTCCATGAGGTGTCAGTCTCCAAGTTGACCACTTCTGGATGAGCTCAGCAATGATGGACACCCAGGCCGGTCTTGGATGTAAAGGACTGGCTACACTCTCTGCACACCTGCAGCGTTGGCACTGCTAGGCTCCTCACTACTAAAGTTGAATTTCTTTGCCACTGCATATTGTATGCTGGTTCCAGACAAAGTAGAGGCTATTTTATAATTGCCAAGGTCTACCTACATAAAAGGATGCTCCCACAGAACATTTGTCTGTTTTTGCTGAACATCTACAAGTTATATTCTACAATCTGCCATCCTCCATTCAAGACACTGATGACTTTCTGCACTGCTTTTCCACAGTTTATGTCCCATTACCAACAGAGCATGTGACATCCTCATAGATCAGTATTCCCCATACTCACAGACATGCTGCCAATGTCCGTCTAAAACCACATCTGTTAACTCTTTCTTATTCCTGTTTGTCAGTCACAACCTTAATACTAGTATGAGAAGTTTCTTATGTATTTGAAATTGTAAAAAGGGGCCTCTTGGACCTCACATAGAATATTTCCATATTTGACTTAAACAAATACTTCAGCGTATGTTAAATGCTACATTTTATGAGTTATAACAATAATTATTTAACATTTTATTTCATGTATTGTGTAATTACTTTAACAAAAAGAATTTTAGCAGTTGGTACCACTGCTCATGCTGTAAGTTTCCTAACTGATTGTAAAATGTTCTTGACACATTTAGTCTATATGGTCCATAGTATACTGTAGATATACACAGTAATTGCTAGATACTCTGAGCATAGCTGATTTCTGGTCTTTACTAAAATTTTCTGTATATGGCTTTATGGCACTATATACAGCTGGTGCCACTCTTGTTGCCTTTTCAGATACTGATTTCATACTTCTTCCACTTTTCATATGATTTTGATCCTGTATCCTCTGTTTTTATTTGTTCTTCTTGCTCTTTCATTTCACTTCAACTCATCCATTAGATGAAGTATAAACTGCTTATTTCCCCTTTTCTTCCAAATTACTATTTTGTAGACAATCCATATTTCTGTTCCTGCCATGTTCATGTTATCACAGAAAATATGCATCAACAGTCTTCCACATGCAACATTTATAGTATAGTTACAGGTTATATGATCAACCACAGTGTTACATTGTACAAGAATATGATTTCAGATTTCTTCATTGCTTATTGCTAGTTCAGGATGCAGTGTACTCTTAAGAATTACATTTTTTTCTCTCTCTGGTAAACAGTATTAGTTAAGTCTTTCCATTTCAGTCCAATTCCAAATCCTGCACCCCACAGATCGTTCCCTTGTGGGCAAGACCTGTCCCATACACATTCCTACTGCTGTCCAGTCACAAACATTTCCTGCCGTATAACAGGCAGGGTCTTGTGTGACAACAGTCAGATTATATATAAGCTATGCTGCAATTACTTTGCACATGAAAAGAAGCTGCTATCTCTTTTTAAGAATGGCCACTGTCCAACTTTGGGAAACTGCTAAATCTACCATTTGATTATTCTCCAAAAAAGATAGATTGGCTGGACAGTACTTACCTTCGTGCTGTACCACTACTATTCACACAAAGAATGAAAAACGACAAAAAAAAAAAAAAAAAAAAAAAAAAATTTGGACACGATTTCGGAACAGGGTTCCTTCACCAGGTCAGAAAGAAGGGAAGAAAAAATAATGGTAACAGAAGGGAAAGGTAATTCACAACCTAGGGCATGAGAATGATGATAGAGGATTGTGGAAGTCAGATATACTGTTTATTGATACCAAGCCATGCCAAAGAGGTTATATATAACCAGAGAGGATAGATGATGCAGTAAAAAGAAATAAACTAAATGTAGAATGGGAGGTGGAGGAGGGGGATTATCTAAAACATTTTTGATTAGCAGGGAAAGGATGGCGGAGGGGAGAGGATTCCATCAGTAATTGAATTCTGCCATTTACTTGCTAAACATGCATTATACCACAACAAACATGACTTTAAAAGCTGCTTCACCACATGGGACATTTGGGCAAAACCCTCCACAAAAATTTTCTCTAAACTGCATAGATGGGAATTGTCTCTCCAACATATCCTACACTCTGTGGCTTAAACTTCCACTAACCTGCTCCCAACACCTCACCTTACCTTACTTTTCCCATTCACTCACCACTTTTACCTCTCCACATAATGCATTGCCTTCTCCCATCTCTATTCCCCCTCCCCCGTATCCCACTATGAGCAATCATTCCTCCTCCTTACCTTGGGTTTTTCATTCTTACTAGTCAAGTCCAAGAGTTTTTGGGATATTATTTCACTGTACTCCCTCTCATTTCAAATGATAACAAATACCAACTCTTGAATGGCGATAATAGAGAACAGATAACAACTCACCATAAACATAATCACTGTGACAAAGACAGGAACATAAAATAGACAATCACATAACATAAATTTTCAACCATGTCAGAAAAAGAGGACCATACATTCACACACTCACTCAGATGTAGCGCAATCTCACATGATCACCATCCAGTGCTGATCCTGTGCAGCAAGCATCTTGACAGTGAGTGAGGAGGAGAGTGGATGGGGAAGGGTGAGAGTGAAGATGGGACATTCCGGGTTGAATGACAGATTGCAAAAGCTCTGCTAGCAGGGATATGAGATAAAGCATGGAATGCAGAAAAGGAAAGGGCCAGGGAGGGCAGAAAAGGGGAGGTGTTGAGATGTGTAATACAATTACAATACTGTAAAAAATAATAAAAAGTAAAAAATTAGATAAATATTATAAACGGATATTGAAATATTACAGAAATATAATTCCTGGTATGAAAAATATGTATAAAAATAGAGATGGTTTAACTTACAAGGCCAAAAAGCACAGGTTCGTTGATGGACACACAAATAAAAACACATGCAAACTCTAAGCTTTCACAAGTGTTAGTTGCTTTGTCAGAAAAAGAGGAAGGAAGGAGAGGAAAAAAGGGAAGGATGTGGCTTTTAAGGGAGTGGGTGAGGAGTCATTCCAATCCCAGAAGTGGAAGGACTTACCTTAGGGGAAAAAAGGACAGGTAAACAAACACACACACATACACACAAAAATGTTCAGAGACATATTTTGTCTTGATATCTATTAAAGATATAAAACTGAAGTAAAGGTAATGAATTAAATTTTATGTTGTGGACAGGATTTGAACCTGGGACCTCCTGTTTAATATGCTGTGCAGAGATATTTATATATCAACTGTGCCTGAGGTATAAGGCAGGATTTCCTGTTAATGTTCTTTGCTGGGGTGCTATTCCACTGTTGGAGAGCCTTGGCAATTTGATCATATTTATAAGGGAACATGAGGCAGAGGTGAAGTTATGTAGTAGAGGAGGATGTGCTTTAAGACCACCCAAAGTCACTGTATCATTATGTCTCGGTAGCCCAGTGGTTATGGTGTCTGCCTAGTAAGCAGGAGACCCTGGGTTTGAATCCTGGCCGCAACATAAATTTTAATTCATTGCCTCTGCTTCAGTTCCATATCAACAAGAAGTGGTTAAAATGTTAGTTAAGTCATAACAATATTTGTATTCATGGATCCAATAATGAAAAAACACATGTATAGTAAGGTATAACTGGTGGGGTGAAGGGAGGAGAATAAAGGCTGAGTACACAAAATTATGTAACAGAATAACAAAATTTATGCATTATCCATTATATGCCACCAATTTTTATGCATTTTCATTATAAATTGGAAGTTTCCCTTACATGTTTTAGCCCTCTGTGCTATTGTCTCTATTTATTTACAGCTCTTTGAAATATCAGTATACCTAATTTTAGTGAAAATTAGGTCTAAAAGTGGTACATCTTATTTTTGGTTATTACTGGCCACATGACCATACAATGTAAAGCTATATTAATAACCAAATAAAAGATATAGAGCTTTTAGGCCAAATTTTCACACATAGGTTAGTACTAAGATAGTGTATGATGATTTTTACAGATGTAAAGAAATAGAAAAAAACCCACTGATGATGCCACAGAGGAGCTGAAACATGTTTTGGACAAGAAGAAAAAATAGGATTTCAGTTTTTACCCAGGACAAATGAAAAACAAAATTATTTTTGTGATTTATTGGTCTTCATGGTAGTTTAATGAAGAATGAGTTTTAATGTGCTTTTGTGTGATTTTACACATTAAAAAATTAATGACTTTTAATGCCATCTCTTTGTATGAAGCAATTAGAACTAGGGATACTAAAGATTTATAATAAGACTTATTATCTTCCAGTTCACAGTCACACCCTTATTTTTGTGGTCAATACTGTGCCATATCCAGGCTTTGTGTTCATGTCCAGTTGATCAATCATTATATGATCTGCAGCTTTTTGAAAAAGGTGATAGTTTAGAAACAGGAAAGACTGTTGTTTTCTGGTAAATCATATTGTGGTAACAATTACCCTACAAAATTTGTGCAGAAAATCATTTCTAATAGATTCTTTTTCTTTAATGATTAATTCACCCATTATTTATCTTGCCTTACTTCTGAAAAACCTGCCATTTATTCTTTCCTTGATCTTTTTATTAATCCTCTGTATGTCAGAATGGATTCAAACAAGTGACAGAGAACTGATTCAGTCATCTTCATTGTTGTTTCAACAGAAAAAATAACTTATGCAGAAATGAAAATATGCCTTTTTTCCCTTCTTTTTCACATGTGAGTGTGTTTTCGATGCCAGAGTTTTAGAAAATGAGATTTTAGTGCAGCCAGTATTCTTAATAATCTTGCAACAGAAGGAAATCTGGAGCATCTGCAACATTATGATATTTGAACTGCAAAATATCATGCCCCCATCATCAAATGCACTCCTGTAGTATGGAAACAATTATATTTTTCAGCCTAATACAGCCAGTGCTAGATGATCTAAGACACTTATCAACCAACCACAGCACAAAATAATGGTGCCCCCCCCCCCCCCCCCCCGCTCATTGTCCTGGTGTCCATTGTCAACTTGGCATCCATCTGCAAGTGCTACAGAGGACAGACACCCCAGTTTGACACCTCCCCACTGCCCCTCCCCGGCTGAATACAGTGATTGTACACTCTATAGAAAGGAGCAATATTTTCACTAAGATCTGGTCTTAATTAGCCTTAAAGAGACATTTTGATGTGAGACTTGTATTGAGAACATAAACCTGTCAGATAGCTGCTGGGGAAATTTTGTGAAGCACTGAAAAATGTTGCCGAAACAACAAAATATTAATCTGGCTGACCCAAATCTCTCTCTTTAGTAAATCATTCCTTCAGTTCTTTCATATTCAATTTGGCTCTTATCCTATGGCATGACCTCTCACTTGCCACCAATGAGATCAGTAAAAGTCAATGCAGTTAAATGTCATTCTATAAGACATAAGTGGATTGAATGATTTTCTCAAAAACTACAGGGAAACAGCGTTCACATCCACTATGTCAACTGAAAAAGAATTATGACAGTTTTAGGATGTACTGCAAAGTTTTCAAGTCAAGCTTCTATTGAAGCACAAAATATTTTCCAACGGAACTAAAGATTAGCCTCACATTGTCACTTATGAGACCCAAAAGCAGCACAAAGCTAAGTTATCTTGCAATTTGAGGAACTAGCTGATGTAAAGATATCTGATATCATCTGAGAACTAAAATTACTGTGGTTTATGATTCCTCCCACTAGGAAAATGGAGTTGGATGCACCTAAGTATTTAGGCCCACTGAAAGAATCATATGTCAATATGATTACAGTCTATCACATTTTCCTGACCAAACCTGTCGCCATGGCATCTGGAAAAAGAAGCTTTCAAAAATTAAACTTATTAAGAACTAAGTTCTACCAAAGTGCAAAACCACCTTATGGGGCTCCTATTCTATCAATCAAAACTGATGATGTGCTTCACCTGAAGAAACAAAAGAAGACATGATTTCTGAGTTTTCTGTGTACAAGGGATGAAAATGTTTGTATTTGTAAACATACACATAGACAATTGTGCAGTTTCCAGCTGTTAAGTGTTCATTTGATGATTGCCAAATATTTTACATACTGCACCTGTTCTTGTGTTCACTGTTATCCTAGTGTGATTTAATGTATGTTTATTGATATTGATAGGAGTTCTACATGCATATAAGTAATCTGTTATATGGTATTAAGGTAGCCAAAAATAATAGCACAGTTTCTGTTTGTTTTCTTTAAATTTCTGTTTGCTAAATTATGTATGTGTTCTGTGATTTTGTGTGTTTAAATTTGGTAACTGATGATTTTATTTGAAGTTGTGTTTAATTTTGTTAATACAGGAAACAATAGGCATGGTGTGGAGAGATGATAAGTTATCTTAAGATGGTGGTCAGAGTGATTGTGGGAGCATAGAATATTTTGTAGGGACAACTCCCATCTGCATAGTTCAGAACAGCTGTTGGTGGAAGGGAGGATCCAGGTAGCCCAGATTATAAAGCCACCATTGATACCAATTGTGGTGAGTTCAGATGTGTGCAGTGCCACAAGGTGGTACATCTAGCTTTTTGCCACAATTTGAATGTGGCCATTCACCTTGATGGACAGGTGATTTGTTGTCATGCCTATGTAAATAGCTATGCAATGATTGCAGCAGACTTGATAAATCACATGGCTGCTTTCACAGGTAGACTGGCCTTTGATGGGGTAGGATAAGCCTGTGACTGGACTGGAATAAGAAATTCTGGGTTGGTGGACTGGACAGGTTTTGCATCAGAGTCTTCCAGAGGAATATGATCCCAGAAGTAATGGGTTGGGATTAGGAGCAACATAGGGATGGACTAGGATGTTGTGGAGGTTGTGTGGGTGATCGAGTGGTGGGGAAGATCTTAAGTAGGATATCTCTCATTTCAGGGCATGATGACAGATAATCAAAACCCTGACGAAGGATGTGATTTAGTTGCTCCAGTCCAGGGTGGTATTGGGTGACAAGAGGGACACTTCTTTGTGACTTGTTATTGTGGGTGGAAGAAGGATTGGTGGTATGTGGGGATATGGTCCAGAAAATCTGTTTGCGGATTAGGTCAGGAGAATAATATCTGTCTGTAAAGGCCTCTGTGTGGCCTTCAGCATATTTGGTAAGGGGATTCTCATCCAGCTCCAGGGTTCTGGGTTCAGTAATGAGTTATATGATAGCTTGTTTACAACAGTACTCAATGTTAAGTTTTTGGTTGTGATCAATCATGAATGCAAAGCTTGGAGGAGCATTCGTAAGTAAGACAAGCAGTTTACTACATTTTACAGTCACATGTTGGAAGAATATAGAAAATCAATTCACAATTATGGAATTTCATCCAAGGTTTAAGCATTCATGAGAACTAAAGCTACATATGGAGCCTGTAGCATGATTTCATTACTGCAGTTCAATAACATCTTTCAGAAAGAAATATTAGTTAATAATGATTCTCAGTCTATTGTAATTAATAAATTTCACCCAATCAATAATCAAATAATACTTGTGATAAAACAATAGATTGTGGACACGGAGAGTAGTAGTTAGCTATGATCTACAATGTGAGCAATAAGAAACAATCTCACAAGCAGTAGTGTGCTCTTAAATAACATCCATGCCTGCTGCTGTGATTATCAGTGATGTGACACAAGAATTGAATATATTAACATGTGTAATGATATAGCTCTCAGACATCAGTGATGACCAAGAAGAATTTGCATACAATAAAATTAAGTTGTGCATACATCTAGGTAGTAATAAGAATTTATTTACAAATATTATGTATTACAAGATAGGGATCATGGTACTATATACAGAAGATACTGTTTAAGTTAAATGAGATGGCAGAAGCAATTTTCTTGGCAGTCACCTATAGCTGGTATATTGCACAGAATACACACACAGACACACTCATACAGAGAGATAGATAGATAGAGAGACATGCTCCTGTCAAGGCGTTTATAGACAACTTAATGACAAGAAGAATTATGTACAGTGTGAGTTTGCTTTTCTAATTTTCACATTTACTCCTCCTTATAACAAAAATGGCACAAATACAAACATTCATCATCCAAAACATTCAATGTTCTTCAGTTTTTGAGGTAGTCATTCATAACCACATCCTCCAAATAGGTTCACCATTGTCCATTTTGCAGCAAAAGATGAACACAGTAGCACACAATTGCTTAAGATAAGTTAAAAATGTGGTAATGAGTGGTTCATTATCACAGTAAACCGTAACATTTCTCTTCTGTGAATATTTCACTCCCTTATTGTTTTTATGTGATTGCTCGGACTCCTTTTTATATTCTCACTTCCTGTAACATCACTTAACACACAATACTTGTCACACACACTAAATTTCAGTCTCCTTCTCATTAAAAGTTAATTTCATACATCACTTTCTGGCAGTTACACATATAAATTAACTCTCAAATAAACTTGCACTAGAGAATGTCCACTGATGCATTTACTTTCACACATTATTAATTACAAATTGTTTTTAGTATGAGATCGCCTCTCACACAGCTTCCAATTTCACAGTAGTTCTGTACACTGAATCTAGTAATAAGTACAGTATGTACATTATCCACTGATGATCATGGACTGAAACAAAAAAGAAATTTAAAAAAAAAATTAAAAAAAATTTTCTGCCTGATACAAATCTAATCTATGTTAATACATACTTTCATTCTTAGCCAGGGAATATAAGTTACTACTTAACTGATTAATATTAATTATCAATGGACAAAATTCATAGAGTTTTATACCCTGTTCATTAACTAGCAGTGTGCCACAAAACCTGAGGGAGAGGATGTAACTGTCATGTTATAAAGCTCGTATGAAAGTGCAGAGATCCTCGTGGCAAATTTTAATGTAGCCAAAGCCTCAAATACAAACAAGCACTGAATTAAAAAAAAAAAAAAAAAAAAGCAACAACAACAACAACAACATGACGACTGCTATGCATGAAGCATGCAATGAATACACAAGTAAAATGCTGTACACCAAATTGATAAAGAATCTAAATAAGTTGTGGTCTTAGGTTAATCTGAGAACTGATCAAAGTCTGATAGCCAGACATACTTGTTCATATTGGTACTTAAACAGAGAATCACAGAGCAAAGAGTAAATGCCAAACACATTTCTCCTAAAAAAATTGAGCTCTGAAAATACAGGCAACAAGCACAGTGTGCAATCTGGTGTAATAAATGAAAGAAAGGAAAGATAAGGACACCTACAAAGTGATACATATTTGAAATTAAAAGTAAAGAAGTATTATTTTTTTTAAAAACAAAAGAAAGTGACTTGTTTGTGGTGGCAGATTGGGCAGTCATGCAAAACAAGCAGTTGGAGTGCAATCTAGATGGCTGTCTGCTAATAACTATGGGCTGTGTCATATGTTCATTGAAAAACCCTAGTGGTGATGGTCAATCTGTTGCACTTTGGGAATATGTGGGGCAGTGTGGAATGGAAAATAAAGGCGTTCCCAATGTAAAGGAAAATACTAGTCATTTCAGCCTAGAACTATGTGTAAACTCACACTGGGTTGGGGTTGGGGTTGGGTTGGGTTGGGTATGAATTTGCTGAAAATTCAGCAAGCAATGGGGTGAGCATGGGAAAAGAACAAAATGGTAGCATAATGGGAAGTGATTTCTTTAAAAAAAAGTAAATTAGTGTTTTCTGTTTGTGACAAGTACAATATACTGAAAGGTTTTATTGACATACTAATTGCAGACAAATACCAAAGTTTACTGAGAGATGTATTTAAAATTTTAGGAGACTGAGGAGATGTAGTGAAATTAAAGAACAAGTATTCATGTAAGGGAACATGAAATTTGCCAGTCCTTTAACTAGTCAAAAGGAAATAATACTGATACGCCAAACGCAATATATGATGTGGCAGTGCGTACCACTGCATGGTGAATAAGTGTCTTTATGTGGCTCTTGGAATTATACAGGAAGTTTTGTCAGTCAGCATGCTCTCAGACTATGATAGATTTCTGCCTTTACTTGGAATAATATGTCCAGGAATTAGGAAGAGCAATGTGAACAATAGTTTGGGAGAATTGAGGGTGAATTAGGCAATGCAATATCTGTCAGTGTCTCTCGGGCAAGTGGAACATTGCTCAGTGAAGTAATGAATCTGCATTGGCATGCCCATACAGAAGTACATAGTCATATGGCTGTCGTAATAGATCAGCCAGTGTGGACCCATCAGAACGCTAAACTGAAGCACGGGTATTGGACATTTCCATTAACTCAAAACTTCAGACAAATGTGAATGTAGAAGGAGTAAATCGGGTGTGTGTCGAATATAAAGTGTACTTACAGACATTTCTTGCAATATTGATGATAAAAAGCATTGAGTGTGGTGTCCTTAAGAAAAATGTTGGACAGAATAATTCGAGAATTGTTCATAGTAAATAAAGAAATAAAAATGATATTAATTGAAATTCACTCACAGATTTGACTACTAATTTATATAGACTGTGTAAAACAGCATTACATACACTGTAATTAGGCTTGCACTAGTTAAAGATGACTCTCGTGTATTGTAGAAATTGTTCGATTTTGTGTTTGTATATTTTGGAATGACAAACTTAAAAACTATTATCATAAAAACTTACCGGAGTTTGTGCTGAAACTGTGTAAATGTTTCAAAGTTATTCATTCAGTTTTTAATTAGATAACCACATCTTACAGCATTTGATTTTTTGTAAACAGAATAGCATAATATTACCCAAGAAAGTAGCAAAGAAAATCTATAACATTGTATAAATATAATACATTTTGTATTCGCTGTTCAATTACATTGTATGTTTAAATTAACATTAACTTTTGTGATTATGAATCAACATCTGTAATTGTTATAACAATCACCCAAAAACATTGTTAAAGCACACTCAAGACCCAGGGCTGTTCACTTTTCAGTTGTGTGTAAAAACAAACTCTGTTCTGTACGAAATTCTGTTTGTCGAAGTGCTGTGAACATTCAAGAAAGTTCGATTATGTAAATTAATTGCTGGAAACCTTTTGTCAAAGCAGGAAGTTGTAAATATGTTGTGAGTTACATCTGTGACAACAAATTCAGAAAATCAGTTTTTCTAACTTTCATTTAAAGCTATGGACAAATTCTTCCATGTCAACACTAGAGCCAGGCAGACTTATAAAAGCTAAGTATTTTAAAATTTTATTCACTCTACCTGACATTTTAGTCACAATATAATCATTCGGTGGTATGTGTGACTGTGCAACTTAATCTTGAGTTAGAATAAGGTGTGAGTGATAACTTTATAAGTAGTGAAGGAAGGTGGGATTAGTGTGTGGGAGAACATATGTTAATGTCTGTTATGTATCAGGTAAAAAAAAAAAAAAAAAAAAAAAAAAAAAAAAAAAAAAAAAAAAAATAATAATAATAATAATAATAATAAAAAAAAAAATAAAAAAAAAAAGGCTAGACGACGCACCCAATTCAGCTAAGTACATTGAAAGATGGATCATGATAGAGTGAATCAAGAGGAAAGTGGTGAGTTCTCCTTTAATAGCCCAAACAACAACATGGACATGACTGAGGCTAATTTACTTGCTAGTATCCCAGTGGCAAATAACAATGAAACATCAGGATAGGAAGTTGTGTCACTGGTTCTTGGAAGTTCACTGAATTTTCTGACTCAGCAAATAAGCAGCTAGCAGATAGGTCAGCAGGTAGCGGCAGTGAGTGAGAAATTAGGGGCACAAGTTACTGCTTCAAAAGAAGAGTTAGGAGCCAAAATTAGAAGTCAACTAGATAACACATACAAATTAATATTGGATTTGAAGAAAGATTTAGGTGATTTGAGAGAGATAGTTTTCACTAAGTGTGTCAGTTGTGGGGGTATGTAGTTAAAATGTATCCTGGTGATGGCAAATTACACCCAAAAGTCTTTCCCCACTACTGCAATGATTATTTCACCCATGAAATATCTGATTCACTTGAAATTAAGTTTGTTAAAAGATATCTAGAGGGAGAGGCTTTGTCATGGAGTAATCAAAAGGCTATTAATGATATGTCCTATGATGAGTTTGAGAGAAGTTTCCTAGACAACTTTTGGTCAAAATCTATCCAAGGCAGGGTTAAGAGTGAATTTTGAATGGACCATGGTATAGAAAAGGCAAGGGAAATATGAAAGATTTCTGTGAGCTTCAGTTGACGAAATTAGTCCAACTCTGATGAGATTAACCAGATTGAAGCATTGAAGAGAAGACTACCACATAAGTTACAGAGAGAATTGTTTTATGGTCCTGATGACTCGATTGACAAATCCTTGAAACATGTAGGGAAGTTAGAGACAGAACTGGAGACATAGGCGCAACTAGCTATGGGCCCACTGGGCCCTGGCCCTCCCCGAAATGTCAGGTTTTTTTTTTCTTTTTTACAGTAAAAGTCCGATAGTTCGGGACCGAACCGGTGCCGAATTATTGAAAATGCCAGTCGTCGGACTCTCGGACGATACCTTTTAGTATGCTTTCCGCTAACGTATACAGCGAAAATGGTTGTAACACGATGTTTTGTACTTAAATATTGATTGGTAGAATCATTAGATGAACAAAATCAGCTCAAAATTACGACAGCAGGTACCAATTTTTTATCCAATACATTTACTTTGGGTAGGCTATGTGTATTGTACAATATTTTAGATAACTAAAGAAAGAAAAAAAGAAATGCTGTCCTGGCTTACAGCTTAAGGAAGATTTTGGTTTCGAGATCGTGATCGCTGCTTAAATTTAAATAAAACTTTCAGAGGTCACTACGATATTAAGTTCACTGCTCTAACGATTGCTAAGAATGCTGGCAATCAAAGCAATGTGAAACCTGTGCATAATGACAGCCGAGGTCTGACGAATAATAGGCCTATACGAACGCTTCCTGTCACAACAATGCTGTCTACGTCTTTGACAATCACAGCCGAAACAATCTGTCTGGCAGCATATGAACTCCTGACTAATGGACACCGTTCTAGAGGAAGTCTACTCTACTGTAATTTAGTACTTTTCTCTATTAACCGAGTTCAATTTAAAGTGTAACCACACGCGAAACTGAAAGGTGTTCATTGCTATAGTACAAGTTTAATATCTACTAATCAAGTACGCAAGGAATTTCTCAGTAAGTTATATATCGCGTAGAAGTAGATTTAACGAAAGGTTGGGAAACGAACTATGAGAAATAATGTTGCATCCAACAGTCCTGAATTTTTTGTCATTTAATATGTATTATTTTGTTGGAACTTTGTAAATTATTGCACTGTTTGCTTATCTAATCTAACTTTGTATTTATTGTTCCTATGTGGAACCAATGGCTGGAACATTTCTTCATTGAATAAATGAAAATTAATAAAGTACAAAGGTTAAACATTTAAAATTGCACATTTGTACTTCTGAAACATTTATATTCCATAAACGAATTTCACATTGGTTAATATAACAGGCTACACAGTTAATTGTATGTGTATGTATATGTAAGTATGCATGTATGTATGTATGTATGTATGTATGTAATATGTGTGTGCCACAGCACTCAATGTCAAAATATATCATTATATATGAGTGCCCCCCCCCCCCCCCCAAAAAAAAAAAAAGTGCTGGTTGCGCAATTGACTGGAGAGAATGATGACAGAAGAACCAACTGGTCTGGAGATCATCCAGTTGGGGGGTGGAATCGTACCAACAGAGACAGAAGAGATGACGGGGGGCAGAATAGGAACCAATATGAGAATGAGAGGAACCAGGACAACCATAATAGGTTTTGGAGGGACAGTGATAGTAGGGAAGATGACAGGAACACATTGTGCAGTGCAAGAAATTGTAACAAGGAAGATATTGAGAAGAAAATCCTTCAAGCAGTATGGAACCAGTCCAAGAATTACTGTAAGGAAGATAAGATTAGGAAGAAACTTGAACCCTTGTATGCAGAAACCAATCAGTGTGTTAATGTGTCAAACAATAATAAGAACCATGAGCTTGATAATCAATATGCACATAGTGCTAAAACAACTTAGTGTGGATCTCCATAACATACAACCTGACCCCAAAGATGAAAGGAATAAGGCTTTTGACAGAGTTGTAGAAGATTTAATACATGAAGACGAAGAAGAGGAGGATCAGAGCAACTAGAAAGCCCATATGTAGCAATAAAGCTGAAGAATTTCTGGAAAAGAGGAATTGCTGTTGTAGACACAGGAAGCCCAATCAGTGGCTTTTCAGCCAAGTTTAGAAACCTAGTTAAGCAAATCCCTGATTTTGTTGAAATGCCAGTAATTGGTGTAAAAAGCTACTGGAAGGTATAGCAAATCAGTTAATAGACAAGTGTTGTTGACATTCTCTGTAGGAGAAGTAGAGTTTACTCTGGGATGTCTTGTCATACCTGATTTGGTTGAGTTGGTACTACTAGGAGTTGATTGGATAGCCAAATCTCAGGTGGCATTTGATTGGCACAATAAAAGAGGTAATTTTATTGTGACTAAATCTAAAGGAGGACACAGTACCCACATAATTCAGCCCCACAATAATGTGAGAAAACAAATCCAATTAGTGAAGTTTCGAGACGAGGGACATTGTTTGGAAAACATTTATGAGGAACAAGAAGATTTAGAAGATGAGGACTACAACAGCGTAGCAGAAGCAAAAGTAAAGGAAGCTGAGAAACTGAACCCTGAACAGAAGGCATAACAGAAAGAAGGTTTATGGGATTACTATGACATATTCGACAATAGGCCTGGAAGTGAGACCTCTTGAACCTTTCTACACCAAACTGTACGGTGTACCAATAACAAAGCAGAAAGCTGTGGAGAAGGAACCACTTGAGTTAATTGCTGTTGATTTCTATCATCCCCTACCAAAAGTAAAGGGAGGACACTGTTATGTAGGCCTATTTGTTGTGGTTGAACTATTTTCTAAATTTGTAAAGCTGTACCCACGGAAGATGGTGACTAGTAAAACCATTATTTCAAAATTTAGGAATGACTATTTCACCAAAATTGGAAAACTGAAGGGAATTTTGCCAAACAATAAGGCCCAGTTTACTTCATTATCTTGGAAGTCCTTTGTGTAAGATGAAAATATTAGTCACATCCTCATCTTAGAGTCACATCCTCATCTCAGTATACCATCCACCCAGCAACCCTGTGGAGAGATACATGCGAGAAATTAGGAGACTCTGTAGGACATACTGCTATCACAAACACACCTCTTGGATTGATCACCTTAAGAATTTTGAAGATATACTAAACAGCTTACAGCATTCATCAATCAAATTTTGCCCTTACGAAATCATTCACCAGAAGAAGCCACCAAACCTCATCAATGAATTAATAGAATTTCTGGCCCGTAAAAGTATGAGTCCACAAGAGAGAGAAGAAATAGTAAGGAAAACTATGGAAGAACAAGCCAACATCAGAAAGTGGAATTCTTAAACCTTACATTAGACATTATATGTCTTATACAATCAAAGACTGTGAGATAGGTGACTTGTCAAAGTTACACTATATACAATACTATTACATACAGACAATAAACTAACAACACATGTGGTGCTACATCACAAGGAGGTATTTTAGAGGACCTACAATTATAATGAACTGTTGGCATTCAAGAAATCTTCTACACTGTAGTAACATTTATCTTTCAGGTATTTTTCCAGGTCTCTTTTGATACATTTGACATTTGAATCATCCGTACCTTTACATATTTTATTTACGAATTTCGTGCCCATATAGTATGTTTTCTTTTTTTTTCATTTTTTTTTTTCATACAATTTTAATCTATTCGTTGGTAACATGTAGTTCGCTCTATACCTAGTTTGATATTGGTGTGAGAAGCAGTTGGCCTTAAAAAGTTCTAAGTTTCTTTTTGTGAAAGTGAAAGTTTCATAGATATACATGATTTGAATGCTCATTAGATCTAGTTTTGCAAATAAATGTTTACAGTGTTGCTTTTCTCCAGTTTGTAGGGGAAATCTTACATTACTGACAGTTTATACTGTGCTTATGAAAGTGTGGAATTTTTACCATGTTTTTCAAAGTTACTGTTATAAAGAACCTTACCATTCTAAATAACTAAGCGAACTGTTGCTATTAAAATGCAGATTCAGAAACATCATTTTAACAATCACACACAAAACTGTACTCAGATTCTTTCTAGAGCCCAGTGCAGCTGGCCCAACACCTTGTGTTTATGTGTGGAGGGGTCAGAAAAGAGGAGTGTTGGTCACTGTTGCAGATGTGCTCAGGGTAAGGTAGTTGTGACAAGACCTCGCTTGCATACTGGTAGCTGAGAGTAACATAGTATTTCTTGGTGATAGAACTGTGTAAACTGGGCCTGATTGACTCTGGTCTGTCACTTGTACTACAGTGAAGCATGTATCACTCAAACTCTTTTAAATAATGCTGAAAAAATATTCTGTTTCAAATGACATCACAGAATGTGTGGTGTAGCCAGACCCCATTGGCCCTTATGTACAAGCCACCACTGCTATTAACCCACAGGTATGAAAAGATAAACTGGCTACATGTATGCCAATATCCTCAAAGACTTTTGTCAGTAATTCTTAAAGATTCTATTGTCATACATCATGTTCAATATGGTGGTTGTCTTTCAGAATTTGCCTAAGCAATAAAGGAATTACTAAACAAAGTATACAAGGGCTATACACAAAGTAACATATGTTCTGAAATTAAAAAAAAAAAAAAAAAAAAAAAAAAAAATAATAATAATATAAAAAAATCAATGCCCACTGATCCAGAGATAATATCATAGCACATCCCTATACCATCCTCAGCCACATTGCCCTGCCATAGGGATCATACCCCAGTGGAAGATTCCACTGCAAGACTTGCCCGATTCTTCCATTCAGCACTTCCTATTCCAGTCCTATCACAGGTTTATCTTTCCCCATCAGAGCCTTTGAAAGCAACCATTTGATTTACAAACTACACTATGATCAATTCACAGATTTTTATATTGTTGTGAATATCAACAAACTCTGCTATGATCAGTGCACAGGTTTTTATATTGGTATGACTACTGACCAGCTGTCCATCATAATGAGTGGCCACTGCTAAACTGTTGGCAAAGCAAGTAGACCACCCTTGGCACAACATACAGCTGTGTATCATAACACGCTTGTTTTCAATGGCTGTTAGACAACCTGGGTCATCTGAAATACCACCCCCCCCCCCCCCCCCCCCCCAGTTACCAGCTTTTATAAACAGCAAAGATGGGAGTTATATGATAGTACATTCTCCAGTCCTGAAATTATTGTTTTCCAGTACCATTCCAATTTCCAGAAAATAAATTTCCATGCACGCTTGTTTATACCTAGTGTGACAGTTTTTTTTTTTTTTTTTTTTTTTTTTTTTTTTTTTTTTTTTTTTTAAATTTCACAACACTCTGTTTCTTCCAATGGACTGATATATTCAGTGATGCTTACACCTTCAGTGGAGTAAAAACAGCATCAGGGCATCTCCCTTGGTACTTGTATTTTAAATATTGTTGCAGATAATTCACCGTGAATATTATCAAACATGACTCTAAACTCCTTGTGTCAATAGGTTTTGAATGTAGATAACACATATATGAAAAAATAATTACTTCCATTACTTTATAGATAAAAATATGAAATTATTACCAGTACAGCAAATTGTCAGACCCTGTATGCACCTCAGTTTTCTGGGATATTTAAGTGTTCATCAAGCAGGACTACTATAAATCCATTCTAATTCATGTGTGAAGTAAGTTACTTGTTTTCTCTTTGAAAAAATAGACTTACCCATGTGTTAATGTCGGTATCTGGAGGGCTGATTGTTGTAGTTACCATTACCATGCTCTTCATATTCATCATAATCTTCCTCTCCTTCACCAGGATCCCCATAATCACTTTCAGCAGGCTCTGCTGTTACTGCAGGAAGGTGTGGCGTTGGAGGTGGTGTAACATGTTGTGCATAATCCTGAAAATAAACAGTTTATAAATAAATTAATTTATAAATAAATAAAATAAACAGTTTATTTTAGGCATGGTCAAAATTAAGTAGAAAACTTTAATTCATGCAGATAAGTAAGAGAGAGAAAATTTCAGGAATTTGACTGGCTGCAGTGGAATAGCTGTGCGCACTAAAGCATCTTGCTGTGGTGCAGGCAGCTGTTCTCCATTGGTGGTTTGAGTCCTCCCTTGTGCATGTGTGTGTGTGTGTGTGTGTGTGTGTGTGTGTGTGTGTGTTGTTGCTGTTGTTGTTGTTAGGATAAGTTATGTTAAGTAGTTTGTAAGTTTAGGGACCAATGACCACTGCAGTTAAGTCCCATATGTTTACAAACATTTGAACATTCTGAACTTGAGTACATAGAGGTATTCGTTTACAATATTGCTATTATAATTGAAAGGATTTATTTTTAAATGTCAAAATTATTACATATGCAGAGATATGTAAGTTTTTTGTGTAGACTTAAGATAATTTAAATAATTCTGTATCAATCATGGAGCTACTATAGACAGGAAGGAAAATGTCAAATATGGATAATTACAAACAAGGGACCATTGCTGTTGAATGATAAGCAAAATGAAACAGAATGATCTTTTGATTATTTATCTCAAGTAAATGCAATTTTTATAAATTTCTTATTGGTTTTTTATACACATCTACAAAATAATATTTCTGTCTCATATCTCTTGTAAAAATACTAGTTGAATGTGAATGATTCTTAATTAAAATTTCGTTTGGTTCATAAGTGTTAATATATTGTTGCATTGCATATTTCCACATGTGTTATATCGCCATCCATTTTACAAATAAAATCATAAAACCATAATGAATGTCTGTTTGAAAATGCTAATCTCCAAAACTTTTAGATGAATTACCAAGGGGCTTCCATAGGTAACTTCAGTCTACCCTGGGACAACATGCGTGGCTCAATGCATCAAAATCAAAATGTGTGAAGAAAGTATTGTAATTTAGGTTTTATCTGAAACTGCCTTGTCGGTCTGTTTGAATATGCTACTCTCACTACTACTAGACTAGTAGTCTGACCAGAGTGTTGGGTAAAATACCCACTTCACTTCATCTTAAATGGATTATGGAAAACAAGATATTATAATTTAAAGTTTTACCCAAAAGTGCCATGACACTCATAATTCAAATTTTCAGGATATTTAACTTTGTTACATGATAGTTGAGGTGTAGTACTCAAAATATTATATTAGACTGAATTAATACTTGTTCCATTCAGAAATTCTTTTAATTTATTTTTAAATACCAGTTGGCTTTCAATGCTACTTGGTAACTAACCAAAGACTTTCATGGCAGCTCAATTCTGTGGCAGTTAGATTTCAGTACTCTTAATACTGACTAAACAATCTCAAGAATTAGTCAGTAAAATTATTAGGCATACATCTTGACAATAAGCAAACTTGGAATGTCCGCACATAAAAAGTATGTAATAAATTATCTAGAGTAGTATACCTAATTAGAAAATGTAAAAAAGCTTTGTCAATCGAGGCCTCCTCCTCCATGGCCTACTCTGCATTTTCTAATACACATTTGTGCAATGGGATAATACTATTGGGAAACTCTGCTGGAGCTAAGAATGTATTACTGTGGCAGAAGAAAGCAATAAGATGCATTTTTGGACTGCAGAACACAACCTTCTGCAAAGAAAAATTCACTATGCATAAAATACTTACTGATGTGGGCAAGATTTTGCAGGAAGAATTAGGTGACAGGTACCAGGTCACAAAACAAATTTTTCAAGCCCAATGCATGTCTTAGCTAAGTGGTAGAGAATTTAGGTTCCCTGTGCAAAGATTTCACTAAACAAGGTCATGTTGTGTTAGTGGGTGGAGTGGGAAACAGTATAGATAGGGATCAGGGCTACAGTATTGAGTGTGGCCTGGTGAAAATAGCCACTGCAATGACCCACACAGATGTTGGTCTGGTGCCTGCTTTCATGCAACATGATCAGCCCCAGTTGAGCTGCTCTGTCATGAAGGTCAATATGGAGGTAGATCAGTCGCATAGGGTAGCCACTCTGTCGGACATTGGGTTGGTTCCTGTTGAGGCTATAGATAGGTGGGACTTCACAAGGCATGGCCTACGCCTCAATAGGAAAGGGAAGGGTTAATAGCTAAACCCTTAAGGGGGACACTGCAATTCATGAATGTACCTCTTTTTTAGGCTAAGACCAGGGTCCAATGGGGAGCTCAGGCAGGCATGTGCTGAAGATGCTCAAAACTCACATGAATCTGACAAAAGTAAAGTAAAAAGTAATGTTACCATATTTCACCAAAATTTTGGGGGATTAAAGAATAAAGTTGAGTCTCACAATAGTAAAGTAAAAAATAATGTTACTATCTTTCACCAAAATATTTGGGGATTAAAGAACAAAGTAGATGAGCTTCTGGTTTGTTTAGATAACATAGAATCAGAGAATGTAATATCTGAGTACCACATTGTGACAGATATGGAAAAGGTAAACATAAGCAGTTACAAACTAGCAGCACATGTGAATAGAGAGAATAAGGTGAGAAGAGTAGTTGCCATCTATATCAAAAGTTATCACTGTGTAAAAAGTTGAGAAACACAAAAGTTTTGTCTGGAGCAACATACAGAAGCATGTACCTGTCAGCTTAAACTGGATAAAGGTACTTCTTTTATAATTGTAACAGTATACAGGTCCACTTCAGGAAACTTTGTTATTTATGGAAAATTTGGATGCCTTGATGTGCTATCTGTCAGATAAGGGAAAACAAATTATTATTTGTGGGGATTTCAATGTTGACTCACTTATGGAATGTAATAAGAAGAATGATCTGGAATTCGTAGTTGGTTCTTTCAATTTGTCATCTGTAATTGATTTTTCTACTCAGGTAGTAAAAGACAGCAGCACACTGATAGATAACTTTTTAAAGACCAAGATAACTTTAAAAACATAAATGCTCATCCTGTTGAGAATGGTCTTTCTGATCATGGTGCACAGCTAGTTACAGTAAATGACATAGTTCCTCTCTGTAATTCAAAACACCCATCCAAGGTTGTGCATTCAGTTAATGATTCAACAATTAGAAATTTCAGGGAAAATCTTTAGCAGTTAGACTGGGATGAGTTGTATAAGGAAGCTGATGCTAATTTAAAATATAACTTATTTCATGATACATTTGTAAGAGTATTTGAAAATTGTTTCCCCAAGAAAATAGTTAAATATAATGATAAGAAACCATGCAAGAAACTATGGCTTACTAAAGGAATAAGAATATCTTGTAACTGAAAAAGGAAACTGTATCTAACAGCAAGGAAGAGTAATGACCCAGAAACAATCAAATATTATAAAAACTACTGTGCTACATTAAGAAAAGTTATTAAAAAGTCCAGAAGCATGTGCATCATGTCTGAGATTAGTACCTCCGATAACAAAATTAAAACAATTTGGAATATTATTATCAGGGAGACAAGGGAATCTAGAGCACAGGGAGACAGCATTACCATCACAGTGAATGAAAAGTTTACAACTAAAAAGCCAGAAGTTAAAACATTTTTAATAATTAGTTTTTAAATGTTGTGGAGAAAATAGGATCTAAATGTTCATTAGAAGAAGCTAGGCAGTTAATGGAACAGGCCAAACCCACACAATTTGATACAATAGAAATTCCATCCACCTCTCCTTCTGAAATTAAGAAAATAATAAACTCTCTCAAGAGCAAAAGCTCACATGGAATTGATGGTATTTCCAGCAGGGTAATAAAAGCTTGTTCACAAGAAATAAACAGGATACTTAGCCACATATGTAATAGTTCTCTGAAGCAGGGTGTTTTTTCTGATAGACTGAAATATGCTATTGTTAAACCACTGCACAAAACAGGGGGTACAGCTGATGTAAACAATTACTGCCCAATCTCACTTCTGACAGCCTTATCCAAAATTCTTGAAAGATTAATGTATTCTAGAGTAGCTTCATACATATATGTAAAAATAAAGTTCTAACCAAATGTCAGTTTGGTTTTCAGAAAGGCTTTTCAACAGAAAATGCTATATATACTTTCACCAATGAAATATTAAATGATCTGATAAACCAGACATCACCCATTGGGATTTTTTGTGATCTCTCCAAGGCTTTTGATTGTGTAAATCATGGAATTCTTTTAGATAATCTAAAGTATTGTGGTATGAATGGGACAGTGTTCAAATGGTTTAAATCATACGCAGCAGGAAGAGTGCAGCAAGTTGACATTGGTAGTTCACATAATATGCAAAAAACCACATACAGCTGATTTCTCAAACTGGGAAACAATAAAAAATGGGGTGTCAAAGGTTTGCTCTTGGGCCCTTTGCTGTTCTTAATATACCGGGTGATCAAAAAGTCAGCATAAATTAGAAAACTTAATAAATCATGGAATAATGTACATAGAGAGGTAAAAATTGAAACACATGCTTGGAATGACATGGGGTTTTATTAGAACCAAAAAAAGTTCAAAAAATGTCCGACAGATGGTGCTTCATCTGATCAGAAAAGCATTAATTAGCATAACAAACCGTGGTTCGGAACCCACGTTAAAGTGTAGGTCCCCCTATAACTGGCTGGGTAAGTCAGTTCGAAGGTCGGAGGAAGGCAACGGCATACCACCTCCAAACAGGACCATGCCTAGTAAAGCACTGTGGTGTTCAAACCAATCTTCGGATTGTTGACTGACTTTAGCATAACAAATCAAGACAAAGCAAAGATTCTGTTCTTTACAGGAAATGCTTAATATGTTCACCATCATCCTCAACAATAGCTGTAGTCAAGGAATAATGTTGTGAACAGCACTGTAAAGCACGTCCGGAGTTATGGTGAGGCATTAGTGTCAGATGTTGTCTTTCAGCATCCCTAGAGATGTTGGTCGATCACAATATACTTGCGACTTCAGGTAACCCCAAAGCCAATAATTGCACAGACTGAGATCTGGGGACCTGGGAGGCCAAGCATGATGAAAGTGGCAGTTGAGCACATGATCCTCACCAAGTGAAACGTGCAAGAGATCTTTCATGCATCTAGCAATACTTTTTTTGTTTTGTTTTGTTTTCTTTCTAATAAAACCCCCTGTCATTCCAAGCATGTGTGTAAATTTTTACCTCTCTATCTACATAATTCCATGACTTACTAATTTTTCAAATTTATACTGACTTTTTGATCACCCGGTATATTAATGACTTGCCATTCTTTATTCAGGAAGATGCAGAGCTGGTTCTTTTGCTGATGATACAAGCATAGTTATCACGCCTGACAGACAAGAACTAACTGAAGAAATTGTAAACGACGTCTTTCAGAAAATCATTAAGTGCTTCTCAGCAAATGGACTATCATTAAATTTTGATAATACACACTACCTACAGTTCCATACAGTGAATGGAATGACACCATTAATAAATTTGGACTTTGATCAGAAATCTGTAGCAAAGGTAGAATATTCATAATTTTTTGGTGTATGCATTGACAAGATGATGAACTGGAAAAAAACACATTGAAGATCTGCTGAAATGTTTGAGTTCAGCTATTTATGCAATTAGGGTAATTGCAAATTTTGGTGATAAACATCTCACTAAATTGGCTTTCGTATGGTATCATTTTCTGGGGTAATTCATCATTGAGTAAAAAATATTCATGGCACAAAAACGTGTAATCAGAATAATTGCTGGAGCCCATCCAAGATCATCCTGCAGACACTTATTTAAAGAGCTAGAGATCTTCACAGTAGGTTCTCAGTATATATATTCACTTACGAAATTTGTTTTTAGCAATCTCACCGAATTCAAAAGCAATAGCAGTGTACTTAAATACAACAGTAGGAAAAAGAATGATCTTCACTATTAAAGATTAAAACTGCGAGACATTCTTTCTCAGTTGTAGAGTAGTTTATCTCGGACCTTGAGAGTACTCTTGATGCCTAGGTTATAACTTTTTCAGCACCTTCCTGAACTTGTACAAGCACTGCACCAATCCCATAACCACTGGTGTCTATGTGAAGTTCAGTTTCCGCATTCTCCTTGTACAAGGCTATAACTGTTGCGTTAAGTTAGAGCCTCCTTAAGTGCCCAGAAAGCTCTTTCTTTTGTCTCATCCCAGTAAAACTTGGCGTCTCCCTGCAAAAGTTCTTGCAATGGATGTGCCTTGTTATATGGGAATGATAATATGTTGTAATTTCAGAACCAATTGTAATGATAGTGTCCGTAAACCCAGCAGTGACGTCAGATATTGAAGCGAACCATTGTAAACAGTCCTGCTAACATCTCCTGATGGGTAGGTGGAATGGTACCTGTATTCTCTTCCTCTTCAAATTCTTCTGATGGCCCTTCTTGCACCTGGTTCACAGCTTTTGGCACATCCAATTCCACAGAAGCACATACGGCAACATTGTCATCTACACTAATGAATTCTTTGAAACTAATCACAGGGTTTGCAACGTCCTGCAGAACTGTCCATTCATCAGGTGAAAGGGCATCTTCTAACTCGTGGACATCTTCAGTGTTGCTACATCTCCAAGCTCTGTTACAGCACTTTCCTATATGATGTGGCGATACTGAGTTCCAGGATGCTGCAATGGCTTTTATTGGGTTTCAATTTGAGTTGCACTATTGTTTTCAGCAGCATGAATTGCAGCTCTTACAAGTCACTTATGATAAGCTCTCTTCCTCTTCACTTTCTTCAGATAACTTTTCTTGCACCTGGTTCAGAACTTTTGTCATGTCCGATTCCACAGAAGCACATAGAAGAGAGAGATTATGACTTGGTCCAAAGGCTGAAAGTGGCTTGTGGCATTGGGTGAAAAAACTGAAACTTTATGTTGGATAGGTTTAGATCATGTACATTATGGGCAGCACATCTGTTCAATGTAAGAACATTTCAATTTTGAACAACCCTTCAACTGAAACTTCCTGGCAGATTAAAATTGTGTGCCGGAACCGGGACTCAAATCTGGGACCTTTGCCTTTCGCGGGCAAGCGCACTACCGACTGTGCTATCCCGACACGACTCACGATGCCGCCTCAAAACTTTACTTCTGCCAGTACCTCGCCTCCTACTTTTCAAACTTCACAGAAGCTCTCCTGCAAACACGCAAGACTAGCACTCCTGGTATGCTTTAGAATACTCTAAGGTCAGAAGTTTGAGTTGCAGTAAAATTTAATTATGTCAGAACTGAAACTGAGTTCGTAATTTGCCTTAACCGAAATTCGTGTTAACCGATAAAACATACCATAAGAACTAACGTATTCCTGGCAGGAGCAATATTTTTTTGTGTGTTAACTGTGAGTTCATCTTATGGGAGTTTACACTAATAAGGTTATACTGTATATTTTAAAATACATGTTTTAATCACTTGTGTTTGAGTCAGGTCCTGTATATGTATAAGAAGTGATGGTTTATTTACCTTTGGAGGCCTCCACCCACATCCAGGAAGTGGCAGTCCATCAGGCCCAAGTGGACAGGGAGCATCAAGACCAGGCACTCCTTGGTCACCTTTGTCACCTTTGTCTCCTTTGCGACCACGTTTCCCAACTGGACCCTAGAAATAAAGATAGAATTGAAACACATTTTTCAGTTTGAAGTCTTCCTTAAAGATGCCACTGGTTTCATTACAAATATTAAAATAATTAATAAAATGAATTAATGAAAATGTAAATAATTGTAACTAACAAAGTAAAAATACACCAAACACATACCCTCCGTAATTAAATGACTGACAAAAACAATATATAATTACACCCTGGAGCAATTACATGATAATGCACCATACAGTTACAGGAATAACAAAGAAAACAAATAAAAGTTAATAAGCACACAAGACTAATAAAATAGTAATACAGCCTGATATATACACAGTTCCAGAAAAGTTTGTTTTTTTATTTATTGATGATGCTCATAATAAATGTGGGTCATTTTTTACACACAGAAAAGTCCCTTTTTAACCATCTCATAAAACCTGGTTATAAATTTATAAGTAGGCGTTTTCAAGATGTTTGATGGGTTAAACAAGATCAGAATTTGCAAATTAATGTTAAAGGAGAGGAAGGAAGAAGGATTATGAAGGAAAGGATTGACAGTGGCTGCTATAGGGCATTGAAATGAAACAATGGCAACAAGTGAAAATGTGAGCCAAACCGGGAATCGAACCCGGGTCTCCCGCTTTGGGCCAGGGGTCGCCTTAACCACTTGGCCACCCGTGCTCGCCTCCTGGCCGTCTCAAATTCCCACATGTCGCATGCTATGGCTGTAGTGCCCCTATCGTTCGTGCCCTCTTACACTCGCCATTTCGGATTCCCGTGCGAGGTCGAACGTATGACTGCATCTGCGGTGAAGTAATTGAAATTGGGGGTATATCTAGATCAGAAATTATCTTGGGGTCAACATGTGAAATATATTAGTGTTAAGTTGTCAAGAGTAATTTATTTGTTAAGGCTACTTATGGATTATGTACCTGAAAAATATTTCAGAATAACACTTCTAATTCTTCCAAAGAATTATAACACATGGTACAATTTTATGGGGTAACTCTAGCTGTGTCCAGGACATCTTAATACTACAGAAGAAAGCCATTAGGGTAATCACTGGATCTCCACATAAGGAACACTGTAAACCGCTGTTCTGTAAACTAAAGGTCATGGCAGTCATAAACTTATACGTATACTATGTTTTAATTTATACAAAGAGGAAACTACCAGAAACAAAACTCCGGGAAAATGTACATTATTACAACACTAGAAGGAATAAATGCATATTTACTTCATACCATAGATTGTCAAAAACGCTCAACAGCTACGAACTTGTAGGGCATAAACTATTTAATAAGCTGCCACAAAATGTACAAGATTTACCCGAACAAGCATTTAAGCAAATGCTGCATGTCTGGTTAGTTGCCCACCCATTCTACAATTTAGAAGAATTTCTCAACTGTAATATAATATTGTAATATTACTGACAAGCATCTTATCACTTTTAATTAACAATTTATGTTATCTATGTGACTTTGTCTATTGCTGTAAAGGCCTGATGACAATAAAATTATTATTATTATTAAAGAATAATCATAATGTCATACAGGTGAGCTGCAGTAGTGAGACAGTGGGCATCTGTCAGCATGATTGTAATAGTGTTTGTGTTCTTTTTCTGATGATGGTTTTGGCTGGCTGAAAGCTAAGTTGTGTGATTGTGATTATATTTTCTTTGTGTATGACTTGTCAACTTTGAATATATTTTATAAGCTTTGTTGGGTGTTGCTGTTATCCTTTACATAGTATTTTTGCATATAATAGATGTTCTTTACTGAATTCATTTGAGTTCTTTTCATAACTTTTTGCATATAATATACTGACATCCCACTGAAGCAGTTAGATGACAGATGCTAATTTGCTACATAATTTCTTTGTAAGGGCCATTCCATTTCAAATTGGACCGCAAAGAAACCAAAAGTGCTTGCATATCCAGCTGCTGGTTGCTCAAAGACAATAACTTAATATCCCACAAAAAAGAGAAAGAATATTTTTTAATTTAATTTTTTGTTATTTATTTATTTTTGGTGTAAAATGCCTGCTGTTTGTGTGTCACTGTGATGCAGTCAACTGGGATGCAAATCAGCACATGCCAGGAGGTGCTGCAGTAAAACATGAATACAAAAAAGTGTCCTATATAAAGCATGTTCTTTGCCATGTGTTGCTGTGCTACAGATGTATACAGTAGATATTTGTGTAGTCATTTTGGAGTGTGTAAGAGTTTTTCAGTAATGATACATGAAACTCAACTACATAAGGGAGAAAATATCTACATAACTGTAAAACATGTTGTTAGATGCAAATATTTTATAGCAACACCTACTTTTTATAGGAACACCTACTTTTTATTGCATTAACCCTTTTGTAAGGGTTCTTGTTTTTTCCCTTCTGCTCACAATGCAAGTGCGGAAGAGCTGAAGTAGGCCTTCCCTGTTTTCAAATCACCAACTTGTCTTTATGTTTCAGCTGCAAAAGTGGTCTGTTCAGTAACTTTTTAATTACACAGTGCCCACCCATTTTGAAAAATTAGCACTAAGAACTGTCAAAGTACACTGCACTCTTTGAAATAAATAACACTAATTTAGCTGTTATGAAACGTAAAAATCACACATACATGCACTTTGTTGCTTTAAACTGATGTAGAGTTTGCCAAGAGAGAGTCGTGTCCACTCAGCACATTTTGGAAGCACTCATGCTTGTATTATGACAAGGAATTCTGGAGCCTTGGTGTGCTGTTGACCGCACTCCCCTACCCCACCCCTCCATTCCCCACACCTTAGCGAAGGCTGTAGCAGTGAGTGTCCAAAGCTCTGTTCTCTCACTGTAGGAATGAAGCCAATGATACATATTCCACACTATGTGCTAATTCTTCATGATGGAAACTGGCTCATATTGCCATTTTTGTTAATATTGGTTCCTAATTTCTAGTTTGCTTTAGATATGGGCTTGATAGCCCACAACATATGCCACTGCTTGGATGGCGTTTTGTTCTTTCCTCTCTGTTTGCCATTAGTTAATTTGTGCCATGGTCTGCTGGGCTCGTCCCAGTCTCTTCCGTCATTTGAGAAGAAGAGGGATTCTTACTCAACCCCTGACCTGGTGGCAAACAGAATTGCTGTATGTTATGTGGAATAAGCTTTCAAGAACATTAGTGTTATAGGCCCTAAGGAGATTCCACCTGGCAAGTTAACAGGGAGGCTACCTGGATATTTGGAAGACTTGACTCATAAACCATAATATTTCTCTAGGCAGAAAATGTCATTCATACCAGATTGTGTAATGCTAATTCACAAAGTCATGGTTAGAACATTTCTCGATACATTCTAATGTGTAACATAATTTACACCAGTTATCAAGAAATGAAACATTCTCTATGAAGTTACAGTCCCCGTACAAATAATATAAAGAACTATTCAGTGGGATGGCATACATAAAAACATATGAAGAGCAGTGATCAACTTTAGACAGGTGGATAGTAGATGTCCTAGGTCATTTCGTCGATGCCAGTTGCATTCAACCTACACTACAAGATATGGAGTTCAGTACACTGCTACCCAGCCTCAAACAATGGTGATTCTTTAGCACAATTACATTGTATTGTTGAACCACATTAACACCACCACCGTATGCCACCATTCCCAGAGGCACTTGAGGGTAAGAACATGACTGGGAAATTTGTGGTTCCCTCACATACAACAAACCTTCAACAATGAAAGAAACTGTCTCACACAAGCCAGAACATTAGCATGCTCATTAAAGATTGTTCAGTTGATTATGATGGATGCAAGCAACTTTCCCATCAGGGTAATGGGGCAGCAGGAAATAGGAAGTCAAACAAGCACCCTAATTTTTTTCATGCAAACTAATGTATTATCAATAAAAGTGATGTGCCTATGTTGAAGAACTGTTAGTAGTACAGTATATGTCATGTAAAAATATTTTAAACATTATCTTCTAAGGGTCTAGTTCAATTACTGTGAAATCTATTACACATATTACTTACAATCTGTAAAGAAATATCAGAGTGTAGGGTGTGGATGTAATGACTAGGTGATGAACAGAGAAGGATCAATGATGATTTGGACAGAGAGGGGAGGACTGAGAGATATGAAGACACTGGTGGAGGGGAGAGATGGGCTGTCAAGGGGAGAGGAGGAGGAAGAGGAGGAGGGGGGGGGAGATAAAGATAAGGGGAAAGAGGAAAGGAACATAGAGATGGGGAAGGAGTATGTGAAAAACATTAAGAAGGAATGGAGGATCCATGAGAGGAGGAAGAAAAGGAGGAAGAGGAGGAGTAGCAGGAGGAATTAGATGGGCGAGAAGGAGATGGACAGAGAAAGAGGAGGCAGACAGAGTGTAGAACTGATTGCACCTGTCATGGGCAGTTATTTTTTGCATGCTTCAGAGTCAGTAAACCATCTGATCTTTGTATTTATGCAAAAAAACAGATAAACAAAAACTCCATCAAATAAATTGCTTTACAATGTATATTTGTATGTATGTGTGAAAACATACCGATTCTTCTTTCCCTTTTATTTTTCTACATAGCTACGGCATTGTATTGGATGATGTATTTCTTTAGTGAGTATGTTTGCAAGAATACTTTTACTTACTTTTCTTTTCATGTCAGAATGAGGTATAGAAATGCAGCAGCAGGAGGAGGTAAACACATTTAGGAGCTGTACAGGCAGATGAAAATAGTGATGAAATTTTTACTCCCATTTCTGTCACATTTTGTAATTCACTAATTGGTCACATAAAAATGTTTTCTGTGAGGTGGAGAAATAATTGGATGTGTGTTCCTGGAAAGTAAGTCACTCAGATCACAATAGTACCAATAGGTAACATGTGAGAAGTTTTCTCGGCTCTGCTCATACTACCAATGTTTCATAAAAGGATTTTGTAACAAGGCACATCCATTACAAGAACTTCTGCAGGGAGACACCAAGTTTTACTGGGATGAGACAAAAGAAAGAGCTTTCCGGGTACTTAAGGAGGTTCTACCTTCCACACCAGTGCTAGCCTTGTACGACGAGAATGTGGAAACGGAACTTCACACAGACGCCAGTGGTTATGGAATTGGTGCAGTGCTTGTACCAGTTCAGGAAGGTACTGAAAAAGTGATAGCCTACGCATCAAGAATACTATCGAGGTCCGAGATAAACTACTCTACAATCGAGAAAGAATGTCTCGCAGTTATCTGGGCTATCAACAAGTTCCGGCCGTATTTATTCGGCAAACCATTCACCGTCGTGACAGACCACCATTCTTTGTGTTGGCTGACTAGCTTGAAGGATCCATCAGGTTGACTAGCAAGATGGGCACTAAGACTCCAAGAGTACGATGTCACAGTAGTATTCGAGAACGGGCGCAAATACAAGGATGCCGACTGCCTTTCGAGGAATCCATTAGTGGAACACAACAGCATGAATGAAATATCAGCCCTCAATGAATTAGGTGACATTACAGCTGAACAGAGGGATGATCCAGCACTATTAAAAACCATAGAGGCCTTGGAGAAAGGAGAACCTACCAATGTAGAGTTCCAACTTATAAACAGAACATTGTATAAGAGCAACCATGATCCACTGGGCCCCAAATGGCTACTGGTCATCCCAGCTCATCTCCAGCCAGCTATTCTCAAATATTTCCATGCTGCTCCAATATCTGGTCATGTGGGATTCGTGAAGTCCCTAGACAGAATCAGACACAGGTATTACTGGAAAGGTCTCTACCAATCGGTCAAGCAGCTTCATTCCACGGAGTTGGGATCGATCTTTTAGGGAGGTTCCCGAAGTCGACAACTGGTAACCGATGGATAGTAGTCTGCACTGACTACCTCACACGCTATGCTGTCACCAAACCTCCGCCGACCACAGAAGCTCCAGAGATCAGAAAATTCCTTGTAGAAGACATTATTTTGAAGCATGGAGTACCACATGTCATGATATCTGACCATGGAAAAGTATTCCAGTCAAAACTAGTATCAGAGGTAATGTCACGGTGTGACATTGTCCACAGAATGACAACTGCATTCCATCCTCAGACAAATGGTCTTACGGAACGTTTTAACAAGATGTTAGCCGATATGCTGTTGATGTACATTGATGTTGAGCAGAAGGATTGGGATACAATTCTGCCACTCATGACATTTTCTTACAAGACCACAAGGCAAGACACCACAGGCTTTACGCCGTTTTTCCTGCTCCATGGCCGTGAAGCTGAGACGACAATTGATACACTGTTCTCATTCCAACCAGACAACAATCAGGATGTCTATGTTACACAGCTGATCACCAGGGTTGAAGAAGCATGACAGCTGGTTCACATAAGGACACTGGACTCCTGGAAGAAGGACCATCAATGCTATAACGACAAGCACCGACCTGTGTGTACAGCCCAGGAGATCTGGTATCGATTTTTGTCCCTGTACGGAAGGTTGGACTGTCAGAAATGTTATTGAAGCGATACTTTGGTCCATATCGTGTCATACGCTGCCTGTCAGATGAACTGTTCGTTTGAAATTTCAGTTATATTACAAACGGCATTTTTTGGTATTACTACCATATTTTTTATCTGAAAAATTTGAAAAAGGGAGGTTCTGGTCTCTGGTGGCCTACAATATTATGTCTGTAAAATTTGATGCTGATCGGTTGAATGGTTCATCTTAAAAACAGGGAACACCTTATGGACAGACAGACAGACATCCTAAAATTTTTGCAAATTTCTCTGAAATGATACACGATATGAAAAAAATATAAGAGAGCAAAGTTGTAGAGAATTGTCTCCTCTACAAATTCGGTTATTCAATTTTCATGTCAGATGAATGGTTAAGTCGTTATTTTCATTTAAATTTCTAGCTGTCAAAAGACAATCCCAAAGGCCCACTTTTAGTGCTACTACCATAACCTAAAGTGGGCCAAAATTGGTGAAAAAATGTTGTAAATAGATCTCACCACATCTTTCTTTTAATGATTTTCACCCCATTTCATGCATCATTTCTGTGACTCAATCTCTTATTTTCGTTTGAAAAAGTCTCAGCCCATAAGTGAATCAAATGGAAGCACACCCTTCATGTGGACGGAATGCCTCATTTGCATTCTACTTTCCATCCTTAGTCCAATGGTTACGATTTCCTCTGTACTTGCAAGTATATTAGCAAATCCCTGAATCTCAATACCTTGGGCCAGACTAAATCCTCTGCCATTTCTCACAGTACTTCCCCTGACGACTTTTCCACTCCTCACTATTAGCAAGAAACTTCAAGTGATTCTCAGTGCCTTCCTAGCACTCCAATTCTATAAATTCATTTTTGTTATTTCTTATTCCCTTACTCAGTGTTCCTTATCTTTATATTTCCTCTCAACATTCTGTGGATAGCAAGTGCTTGGTGTCTCAAGCAGTGACCTGTTTGACTGCATTTAAAACATGTCACAACCCTTGACTATTCAAATGCCTTTTTTTATATATTTTTATTTTTTTATTATGTGTTTGATTTTCTACATTTTCCAGCTGCAACAAAGCCATTCACACAATTAATGCCGTTTTCAAGTTGTGATCTACAGTCATAATGTATTTGGAAAAAGAAAATGTCTTGTGCAAACTGACAAAAATGATGTTTTGTAGTAATTGTTGGGCAATGTATTTTCAATCTCCTGTTGATGGTAGTCAGTAATGAAAATGGTTGAGTGTAATGAATATATTTTACAGCTTTTGGTGCAAGAATGATTATTTCCTTTCACACAATTTGACATATGTGAAGCAATTCATGGCCTTCTTTTCACTCTTTGGCACTATATAACTTCCACAGGTGATCAATTTTTTTTTACTCAGCATGTGGCTATCTCCTTGGTCAAAGTATTCCCTACAGCCTCTGCTAATGTTAAATTTTCACTGTGTGCACCCAATGTGATCTTTATTCTCTCATCATAAATCCTTTGAATAGAAGTGGCTCACTCTGCTCAACTTTCACATTAGTCCAAGACTTCATCCTAACTCAAATTCTTGCACTGTGCATCAGACTGCTTCCCTGACTACTTCCTGGGAACATTTCTACATTGTATCCAGGCTTGAGTCAACTGTGATGTGCAATCCCCATGTTCTTAGTGACTTCAAAACAACTGAGTAATTGAGTCTCCTTTTGCTGGCCTAATTTATACTTGTAGATTACTATCAAACATTTGTTCCAAAGAAACAGATATTTTATGGTACTACAACTGTATATATGATATTAAATACTTAGTCACTTATTTGCAATATGTAAGTTCTGCCAAAAATAGCTGCACTACTAAAGATGGTTTATTATTTGGTGACAAATGAAAATTTGTACCGGACTGGGACATGACTCGTTAAGACGACCACTCTCAAAAAGAGGGAGAATTGAAATCAAGTTCCAGTCCAGCACAAATTTTCATTTATCACCAAATAATAG
Organism: Locusta migratoria; assembly: GCA_026315105.1. Taxonomy (NCBI): domain Eukaryota; kingdom Metazoa; phylum Arthropoda; class Insecta; order Orthoptera; family Acrididae; genus Locusta; species Locusta migratoria. The sequence goes on along the minus strand of CM048744.1, from coordinate 653,807,312 downwards.
AACATCTTTAGTGGTGCAGCAATTGTTGACTGAATTTGCATATTGCAAATAAGTACCTGATTATTTAATTTCTACATGTAGGCCTATTGCATGCACATCCTTCCAAGTAGTGGTTAAGTATCTGACTAACATCTTGCTAAATTCTGAGCTACTTATTTTAGTTTTAACAAACATTAATAAGGTATCATCCTGCTGACTTGATAAGCTCAGTGGAATATTGCAATTGTCAAGGGACTCATTTAGAGTATTATTTATATTACTGAATAATTGCAGTAATAATTTGAGTGCCTGTGATAGACTAATATATATCCACTTGTATAACAGTGCAACTACTGGATGAATTCTAGCCACTATGTGACACACCTAAGAAGGAAGATTGGTCACTTTCTAAGTACACTCTCTTATTGTCAGGTTACATCGTTTGCTGGGCTTAGATGCAGTGGTGTATGCTGGGTTTGTAGCTTGAGCTATCAGTACTATCTCACTTTCTAAGGTTGTACCAAGAAAGAAATGCTAAGAAAAAATTGATATCTTGCGCTGTTTCTGAGTTATTGATAGTGACCATGTCAAATATCTCAAGAAATTGGAAGCAAACAAAGGGACGGTTACTGGCAAATGTTAAAGCTTTGAGGGGGACATCCAATGACACTAAACTCACCCCCCACCCCCTACTGAAACCCATGATGAGTGGTGAGATGCAAAAGTTACAAGCTATCATAAATGACGTCCCTGTCCAAAACCATTCTGTACTTCACAAGTTGCATAAAATGGAAGAAAATGTTATTTTGCCCATCATTGCCTCAGTCCCTTGAATCTAACCCATCAAAAGCAGTACTTGTTAAATGTCTTCAGAAGCTAATTCAACAAATGATGGAAAAATATGATATCCCAAAATGATACAAAGGAATTGTAAATATTTGTTCTACTTGTAAAAATTAACTGGCACTATATATATATATATATATATATATATATATATATATATATATATATATATATAAAATAGATGAACACTTACCAGGCGAAGGGGCACAGGCAGTAATAGCAACAAATAAACACACAGACACACACACACTCAAAAATGCTAGCTTTCGCAGCCTAGCTGCTTCATCAGGCAGAAGGGAAGGAGAGGGAAAAGGAAATGATGAGGGATTTAAGGAAGGGGGTAAGGAGCCATTCCAATCCCGGGACAGGAAAGACTTACCTTGGGGGAAGAAAAGGAAGGTGAACAAATACACACACATCCATACATTTACACATACGCAAACACACCTAGGGAGACATACTATAGAAACCAAAGAAGTTAAGAAGTTAGACAGAGATTCCACTAGAGGCAGAGGTTCTGTCCAGAAAACTGAGACAAAGATGTTAAGATGTTAAAGATGGCGGGCGGAATTCAAATTTAGTGGAGGTTAAGACCAGGTGGGCAACGGAAAGAGAGAATATGTTGAAGGACTAGTTCCCATCTCCACAGTTCTGAAGGATTGGTGTTGGTGGGAAGTATCCAGATAACCCGGACGGTGTAGCACTGTGCCAAGATGTGCTGGCCGTGCACCAAGGCGTATTTAGCCACAGGGTGATCCTTGTTACCAACAAACACTGTCTGCCTGTGTCCATTCATGCGAATGTACAGTTTGTTGCTGGTCATTCCCACATAGAACGCTTCACAGTGCAGGCATGTCAGTTGGTAAATCACGTGGGTGCTATGGCAAGTGGCTCTGCCTTTGATCGTGTACACCTTCCGGGTTACGGGACTGGAGTAAGTGGTGGTGGAAGGGTGCATAGGGCAGGTTTTACAATGGGGCCGGTTACAAGGATAGGAGCCAGAAGGTAGGGAAGGTGGTTTGGGGATTTCATAGGGATGGACTAGGAGGTTACGGACGTTAGGTGGGCGGCGGAAAGACACTCTTGGTGGAGTGGGAAGGATGTCATGAAAGACGGATATCATTTCGGGGCAGGATTTAAGGAAGTCATATCCTTGCTGGAGAGCCACATTCAGAGTCCGCTCCAGTCCGGAAAGTATCTGGTGACAAGAGGGGAACTTCTGGGATTCTTCTGTTGAAGGTTCTGAATTTGGGGGGATGAGGAAGTGGCTCTGGCAATTTGCTTCTCTACCAGATTAGGAGGATAGCTGTGGGATGTGAAAGCTGTTATTAGGTTGTTGGTGTACTGGTTCAGAGCTTCAGGACTGGAGCAGACTCGTTTGCCATGAAGACCTAACCTGTAGGGAAGGGAACGTTTGATGTGGAATGGATGGCAGCTGTCATAATGCAGGTACTGTTGTTTATTGGTAGGTTTGATGTGGACGGATGTGTGAAGTTGGCCGTTGGACAGATGGAGGTCGACATTGAGGAAAGTGGCATGGGATTTGGAATAGGACCAGGTGAATTTGAAGGGACCAAAGGAGTTGAGGTTGAAGAGTAAATTCTGGAGTTCTTCTTCACTGTGAGTCCAGATCATGAAGATATCATCAATGAATCTGTACCAAACTTTAGGTTGACAGGCTTGGGTATCCAGGAAGGCTTCCTCTAGGCGTCCCATGAATAAGTTTGCGTACGAGGGGGCCATCCTGGTTCCCATGGCTGTTCCCTTTAGTTGTTGGTATGTCTGGCCCTCAAAAGTGAAGAAGTTGTGGGTTAGAATGAAGCTGGCTAGGGTATTAAGGAAAGAGGTTTTAGGTAGAGAAGTGGGTGGTCGGCGTGAAAGGAAATACTCCATCGCAGCGAGGCCCTGGGCATGTCGGATATTTGTGTATAAGGAAGTGGCATCAATGGTTACAAGGCTGGGTAAGGATTTCAGGCGATCGAGGAAGTGGTTGGTGTCTTTGATGAAGGATGGAAGACTGCACATGATGGGTTGAAGGTGTTGGTCTATGTAGGCAGAGATTCGTTCTGTAGGGGCTTGGTAACCGGCCACAATGGGGCGGCCGGGATGATTGGGTTTGTGAATCTTGGGAAGTAGGTAGAAGGTGGGGATGTGGGGTGTCGGTGGGGTCATGAGGTTAATGGAGTTAGGTGAAAGGTTTTGTAAGGGGGCTAAGGTTTTAAGGATTCCTTGAAGCTCTGCCTGGATATCAGGGATGGGATTGCCATGAAAGACTTTATATGTGGTACTATGTACAGGCGACACCTGTGCTCCTTCCCCTGGTAAGTAATCTTCGTCTATTATATATATAATCTGTCCATCACATTCAATACTGAAAGACAATAGGAATCTGTTTTCCAGTCTGCTCTGTTGAATTACAACAATCTATAAACAGTGGATTACAACTGAAAGAACAACATTAAAGATCTTGGAAAAGTTGATAGCACTGAAAACACTCCTGTATAGCGTCAGAGCAAATCTTATACTACCAAGAAACCAAAAACAGCCAAAAAGAAACATAAATTGCAATAACAATGGATTTTTGTGAAAATTAAGCATTTGTCATCCAAGATGATGATTCCAGGATTTACTGCAACAACAACAACCAGGCTATGCTATATCCTTATGTTATCTACTACTATTGTGGTGGTTCTGTGACCTGTATGTCGTTTGTTGCAATTTACTATCATTTAAAACACAATACATAGGGAGTTCATTGGTTCAGAAAAAAAAAATGCTGGACAACACATCCAATCCAGCTAATTACATTATATTTTATGTTCTCATAGTTGAAAGATGGATCGTGATAGTGTGAATCAAGAGGAAAGTGGTGAGGTCTCCTTTAATAGCCCAAACAACAACATGGGCATGAGTGCGGCTAATTTACTTGATAGGATCCCAGTGGCAAATAATAATGAAACATCAGGAGAGGAAGTTGCGTCACTGGTTCTTGCAATTTCACGGAATTTTCTGACTCAGCAAATAAGCAGCTAGCAGATAGGCCAGCAGGTAGCGGCAGTGAGTGAGAAATTAGGAGCACAAGTTACTGCTTCAAATGAAGAGTTAGGAGCCAAAATTAGAAGTCCACTAGATAACACAAACAAATTAATATTGGATTTGAAGAAAGATTTAGGTGATTTGAGAGAGAGAGTTTTCACAAGGCAGAGCCAACTCAATGCTCATGTTGACAATGTTGAAATTAAAATTGGAGAAGTAGAATAAAATTTTAGTTGTAAAATTGCAAAAAATTCTGACAATATCAGTATTTTAGATAAATATGTACAACAGGAAGACAGAAATCAGGGAGACTAGGGAAGTTCTAGAAAATAAAGAAGAAGGGTATAAGGCTGAGGCCGACCAGAAATTCATAAAATGGTATCAATTCACCACAAAGATGAACATGAAGCTGTGAGAAGTACACAATAAGAGACAAATACACACAGAAGTCAAACATTCAGACAATATCCTAGCTGAAGATAGGATTCCACCAAATCTATGTGAGAAAAAGAGTGTGAACCAGAAAGTAAAGTGAGAAGTTCATCTGTACAAAGCAGGGGTATGAGTCAATCACAGACTGTGCATTGATTGTAACTTTAAAATCGCCACAGATATGTAAAGACCCCCCCCCCCCCCCGGTTTCTTTACAGTAACCAGTGACATAGCGCATTCACTGGAAGAAACAGGAGCTAAGACATGTAAGGCTTGGAGGTGATCCAATTGAGCCTTAAGTTGGTCATACAGAGCCACCGGCACCTGGCGTGCATGAAGAAACTTAGGGCATGCCATTGGTTTCATAGTAATGTGGGCAGTAAAGCCCACGGCACAACCCAGCCCACCAGAAAACAAAGAAGAGAATTCCTGACAAAGGGCATCCAACTCTGGAAAAGGCACCGAATCTGAAAGAAGACTGACAGAATCATTGATACTAGATCCAAAAACATTAAAGGCAACAAGGTCAAAGATGTTAGCAGCCACAGTGTCATCAACAACAAGAAAAGGGACCAGCCTGACGACAGATTTATACATCATAGAAGCCTTAAATTGCCCCAACATAGGGACGTGCTGGCGGCTATAGTCACGTAAAGAATGTTTGACTACTGCCAAGGGGGGTGAGCCTAGCTGTACATATGTAAGATGATTAAGAAGAGATATGGAAGCTCCCGTATCTACAAGTACCAAAAAAAGCCGTTTGTAATGTAATTTTAATTGCAAATAAACTGTTCATCTGATGTGAAAATTGACAGAACGAATTTGTAGAGAAGAAAATTCTCTACAACTTTGTTCCCTTATGTTTTTTCATATCTCATATCTTTTGAGAGATATTTGCAAAAATAACAAAGTTTTGACACCTTCCATTGAATTAATGAAAACCAGCCGTTCACAGATGTCACATGACATTCCTCCCCCAGAACTCCCTTTGGCATATGCCATCTTGCGTTGCATATTTGATGATTTCCTTATTGTAACTTACAAATTGTTATTTCAAAGCAATGGCACACTGAAGAATTGACAAAAACACGTCATTCTTCATGCGATAAATGATAATCTAATATCTACAAATGCCAAATTAGCATCAGTTAACAATGGCCATCAATAGTATGAGATTTTAGAACGCAACTTCTAACTGTTAGGTGTAGTTTAGTGGACAATGCGTTGGACTGTGATGTTGAAGGTCAGTGGTTCGGAAACTGCCACTATCTAATTTTTTTTCCCTATGATGTTTTCAGACACTCTTGTTAATTAATTTTTTATGATTCAGATTATTTTTGCAAAAACCTGTGTTGTTGTTGTTGTCTTCAGTCCAGAGACTGGTTTGATGCAGCTCTCCACAATACCCGATCCTGAGCAAGCCTCTTCATCTCCATATAAGAACGGCAACCTACATCTGTCTGAATCTGCTTACTGTATCCAACTCTTGATCTTCCTCTGCGGTTTTTACCCCACACACTTCCTTCCAATTCTAAATTCACAATTCCTTGATGTCTAAGAATGTGTCCTACCAATCTATCCCTTCTTTTAGTCAAGGTATGCCAGAAATTTCTTTTCTCCCCAATTCTGTTCAGTACCTCCTCATTAGTTATGTGATCAACCCATCTAATCTTCAGCATTCTTCTATAGCACCACATTTCAAAAGCCTCAATCCTCTGCCTGTCCGCACTGTTTATCATCCATGTCTCACTCCCATACAAGGCAACACTCCATACAAATGCCTTCAGAAAGGACTTCCTTAAGCTTAAATCAATATTCGATGTTAACAAATTTCTCTTTTTCAAGAACGCTTTTCTACCCATTGCCATTCTGCATTTTATATCCTCTGTACTGTGACCATCATTTGTTATTTTACTGCCCAAGTAACAAAACTCATCTACCTCCTTTATTGCTTCGTTACCTAATCTAATTCCTTCAGCATCACCTGATTTTCTTACACTGCACTCCATTACCCTAGTTTTGCTCTTGTTAATGTTCGTCTTATATGCACCTTTCAGCACACTGTCCATTCTGTTCAATTGCTCTTCCAGGTCCTTTGCTGTATCTGACAGAATTACTATGTCGTCGGCAAAATGCAATGTTTTTATTTCTTCACCATGTTCTTTAATCTCTATTCCGAATTTTTCCTTGCTTTCCTTCACCGCCTGCTCAATGTACAAATTGAATAACATTGGAGAAAGGCTACAACCCTGTCTCACTCCCTTCCCAACCACTGCATCCCTTTCTTGCCCTTCAACTCTGACAACTGCTGTCTGGTTTTTGTACAAGTAGTAAATAACCTTACGCTCCCTATATTTTACTCCTGCTTGCTTCAGAACTTGAAAGAGCTTATTCCAATCAACATTGTCAAAAGCCTTCTCCAAATCTACAAAAGCTAGAAATGTAGGTTTGCCTTTCCTTAATCTGTCTTCTAGGATAAGCTGTAAAGTGAGTATTGTCTCCCGTGTTCCTACATTTCTCCTGAACCCAAGCTGATATTCCCCGAGGTCAGCTTCTACCAGCTTTTCCATCCTTCTGTAGATAATTTGCGTTAAAATTTTGCAGCCATGACTTATTAAATTGATGGTTATGTAATTTTCACAACTGCCTGCACCTGCTTTCTTTGGAATGGGGATTATAACATTTTTCTTAAAGTCTGAGGGTACTTCACCTGTCTCATACATCTTACACACCAGGTGAAACAATTTTGTCATGGATGGTTCTCCCAGAGACTTCAGTAGCTCTGAGGGAATATCATCTACTCCAGGGGCCTTGTTTCGACTTAGGTCTTTCAGTGCTCTGTCAAATTCATCTCTCAGTATAGTATCTCCTATTTCATCCTCATCTACTTCTTCTCCCCTTTCTACAATACTGCCGCTAAGTTCATTTCCTTCATAGAGCCTCTCTATATACTCTTTCCACCTTTCAGCTTTTCCTTCTTTGCTGAGAACTGGTCTTCCACCAGTGTCCTTGATATTCATAGAGCTGTTTTTCTTATCTCCAAATGTTTCTTTTATTTTCCTGTAGGCTGTATCTATTTTCCCCTTATTTATACATTCTTCTACATCCTTGCATTTGCCTTCTAGCCACTCCTGCTCAGGCACTTTGCACTTCCTGTCAATCTCATTTCTTAGTCATCTGTACTCCATTTTGCCTGTTTCATTTACTGCATTTTTATATTTTCTCCTTTCATCGATTAAATTTAGTATCTCCTGTGATATCCAAGGATTTTTTGTAGGTCTTACCTTCCTACCTATTTTGTCCTCTGCTGCCTTCACTATTTCATCTCTCAATGCTACCCATTCCTTAAAACTGTCATATGCAACACCATCTATAATTATAGTGCAGAATTATTAACAAGGCACTTATATATATTTATTTATCAGCATTATCAGTTTGTTTGTAATAGTAGGTAGTTTCAGTTCCCTGGTTATATTCAAATTTATTCCTTGTTTTATCCTCCACACATTGTATATTCTTGTATTACAGTTTAGTTTTTAAGTTCAAAACTGTAATAACACAATGTCAAAGAAGTGTTATACTATGTATGTCAATCTAAGTGTAGTCATTTGTCATCTCTTCCCATACTGTATCTAAACTATGTAACCTCTTTGCCACAGCAGTAAATACTCTGAAGATGGCCTAATAAGCTGAGAACTGGTTAAGTAAGCAAAAATAAACTTGTAGAACACACAAAAAATTGTGTTTTTAATTTATTTGATTATGTTCTACCAAGAAGCGACAGAAGAATCAGTCAAAATGTACTATATTTTTTTAAATTTCTTCATATACTCCATAATCTAATTGTCCTTAAACAGTACAGAAGTAAATGGTGTAATAATTATTAGATCAAGACTCTTAAATTTTCTAACTTCATGTTCTGGTTGGTAAGTTACTGTACTTTTGTCCCTACATATTTTTACAACTATTGGTAAATACTTACAGATTCTCCTTTGGCTCCCTTTTCCCCTTTTGGTCCCTGAAATTTAGAAATGAGTTATAAATTAATTTTAGTTTATCAGTACCATCCTAGTAAATACCTATAGAAAGAGTTTATAAACTCTGCAAAACAAACAACAAGAACAAGAACATTTTCTTCAAGAAAATGAAGAGAATGAAAATAGTTAAATAAGGTCTGTAGACAACAACTTTTACATGCATCAAAATTAAAATAGTTTTCATGCACAATATTTTGCATAAAATAACCATTTAAACTGCCATTTTTCAATCCTTATTCAGAAGCACTGTTTCTACAAAAGTGAAATAAATTTGGAAATGATACACAAAAGTGAGTATGATAGAACATGTTTAAAAATACATAAATAAATAAGTGCTGAATGTCAGTTTTTGACATTGCAATGTGATAAGCCAGTTTGGAATTATAGAATTATATGATGCTGTTTCTATTTTGTAATATCCTATACCAATTGACAGCACTGTAAGAGCTAGATTACAATTTCTGCTCATAATTAAACCACCAGCTGTAATACAGAGCAGATCTTTGACTTCTATTTTTCACCCTTCACCCCAGTGTTATCTCAAGCCCTAGGTTGTGAGTAATTCTCCCATTTCTCTTTCCTTCTTTCTCTTACCTGATGAAGGAAATTTAATGTCCAAAAGCATATAACAACTTTTATTTTCATCTTTTTGGTGTTACTATCAGTGGTACTGAGCTGAGATAAGTACTGGCCAGTCACTCTATCTCTTTTGAATAATTTCTTTGCATGTCATTGGAGAATGTCTATCAGATAATTACAATTGATAACTCCATCTTAACACAAACCTATACAATAATAGCTGAAAAATACTCCTGTCAGAGTACAAAAAAGCAAATCTGTTTCTGTTTAAAAGGTTCTGACAGAAAATTGGGGAATTAGCTGTCTCATTCTCCATTTCACCTTCCTCACCAAAGATTTTGGGATGCAAACAGATTTATATGTTCTTAACACAGAACATGACAAATTCTTTTAGTGAGTGTCTCTTTGTAGTCTCAGTCCATTCCCTGCCTCTGTCTCTCTACTACTGTTCCCACCTCCCTCTCCTTTTCTGCCTCTGCCTGTTTTCCTCCATAACTGATTGATCTCACTTTCTCTCTCACTAGCACTGCCTCCTCTATTTTCCTATTCAACTGTCTCTCTGCCACTCTCTTTCTAGACACAAAAGCATCAATATGCGTGCATTACAACATGCACATTGGTGAGAAAAATGAAATGAGTTCTGAGACATTTGATTCCACATATTTCTGCCCAGAGGCTTTCAAACAGGAAATTATTCACCTTTTGTGTTCTAAGAAGAGCTGTTTTTTAATTCTAAAAATTTTTGTACTTTATAATAAAACAAAATTTGTTGTTCTGTAAAATTTGGATATTTTACTTATATACTTGACAAATTTATACACATGGCTGAAGTGTAACAGAATTACACTATGAAAGCTAACTTGCAAATGCTACCAATGAAAAGATATTGTTACAACAATGGTAGGTTGAAGGGAAGCAAAACTTCTGCCATGAGTTATTTTGGTATGTCCAGGTGATTTGTTGGACGCACAAGTGGATAGTTGGCATTGCGCTACCTGGAAGTGCGATGCTTGAGGTTGAAATAGCAGCCAGCTCCCAATGTCAAAGAAAAGTGAATGTATTAAACATACCATGGACGGTGTATTCTTAGATTAACTGAAAGAAGGAAAAAAAGACTCTTAGTAGTGAATTGTTACTAGTGAATTTATTCATTCTATGTGTAGACTCATAAAGATCATGTTCTATGTAATACTTGAAGTATAAAATTCTTAATAACTTGTGCTAATACCATGTAATGGAAATAAGAGCAAATGGCTCTAAAATGTTTGAGTTAAATGAGAATGGCTGTATTCATTTACTAGAAGAAACTATGTTGAAATGGTAGCCACTTCTGTCTGTAGGCAATCAGGAAGAAGTCTAGCTTGCCCAGGAACAACACAGAATATGGTAACTGAGTAGCAGGTCCCATAAACAACAACAAAGACCTTACTAAAATTTCATTATCAGTCAAATACATTATTTCAGTGGATTAAATAGGATTACATCAAATATCCAGGAGTGGTAACACAGCATGGTGTGGTGAACGACCAAGAAATTCAGTCACTTATCAGGCAGGGACATCAGTCTGTATCAAGCGCAAAAATCTCTCTCTCTCTCTCTCTCTCTCTCTCTCTCTCTCTCTCTCTCTCTCTCTCTCTCTCTCTCTCAGGAGACTTTCCTGGTGGGAAAAATATGTATAAAAATAAAGATTGTTTGACTTACCCAAAGCACAGGCTTGCCGATAGAATCAAAAAACACAATTAAAAATACATAAACATTCAAGCTTTCACCACTGCTGGCAGCTTCTTCAGGAAAAAGAGGAAGAAAGGAGAGGAGAAAGGGAAGGATACGGGTTTTAAGAAAGTGGAAAAGGAGTCATTCCAATCCCAGAAGTGGAAGAACTTAGCTTAGGGAAAAAAGGAAGGTAAAAAAAAAAAAAAATACACACACACTCACACATATCCACACGCAAACACATTTGTAGAAAGCTTGTGCATGTTTTTGTGTCTGTCTATGAGTCTGTGCTTTGGGTAAGTTATTTGATTTCTATTTTTTACAAATATTTATCCCACCAGGAAAGTTTCCTTCTATAAAAGAGAGAGAGAGAGAGAGAGAGAGATTGTTTAACTAACTGCAGTGTCGTAAACAGTTACACAAATAAAAACACTTACAAACACAAAGAATCCAGCTTTTGCAACTGTTGGTTGCTTCTTCAGCAAAAGAGGAAGAAAGGAGGGGAAAATGGAAAGGATGCAGGTTTTAAGGAAGTGGATGAGGAGACATTCTAATACCAGGCATGGAAGGACTTACCTTAGGGGGAAAAAACAAAAGGTAAACAAACACACTCACACCCACACACATATACACACGAACACACCAAGGCAGGCATTTATATAAATGTCTGCCTTGGTGTGTTTGCGTGTATATGTGTATGGGTGTGTGTTTGTTTACCTTTACTTTTTCCCCTAAGGTAAGTTCTTCCACTCCCAGGATTGGAATGACTCCTCTTCCACTCCCTTAAAACCTGCATCCTCTCCCTTTTCCCCTCCTTATTTCCTCTTTTCTGGAAGAAGTGGCCAATGGTTGCAAAAGCTTGAATGTTGTGTTTGTGTGTGTTTTTATTTGTGTTTTTGTATATCTAGGAGACTATGCTTTGGGTAAGTTATTCGTTCTCTATTTTTTACACACACACATATATAGTGATAGTAACACAAATAAATAAAACACACACACACACACACACACACACACACACACACACACACACACACACACACAAACACTAGCTATCACAGCCTAGCTGCTTCTTCAGGCAGAAGGGAAGGAGAGGGAAAAAGAAATGATGAGGGTTTTAAGGGAGTGGGTAAGGAGCCATTCCAATCCCAGGAGAGGAAAGATGTACCTTGGGGGAATTCTACAGTATGTCTGCCTAGGGGGGGAAAAAGGAGGGCAAACAAATAGACACACACCCACACATATACACAAACACACCTAGGAAGACATACTGTAGAATTCCCCCAAGGTACATCTTTCCTCTCCCGGGATTGGAATGGCTCCTTACCCACTCCCTTATAACCCTCATCATTTCCTTTTCCCTCATATATATATATATATATATATATATATATATATATATATATATAGAAGGAAACTTTCCTGGTGTGATAAATATGTATAAAAAATAGAAATCGGATAACTTACCCAAAGCACAGGCTCATTGCCAGATACAATTAAAAACAAACACACACAAGCTTTCAGAATCGTTCAACACTTCTTCAGGAAAAGAAGAAGGAAGGAAGGGGAAAGGGAAGGATACGGGTTTTAAGGAAGTGGAAAAGGAGTCATCCAAATCCCAGAAGTGGAAGGACTTACCTTAATGGAAATAAAGAAAGGTAAACAAGTGCACACACACCAACACACATACACATGCAAACACAACAAGATAGACATTTGTAGGAAGCAAAGGCTTTGGACAGAGATAACAGTTGAGGCAGAAGCTCTGTCCAGAGAATCGAGGCAAAGATGTTAAAGAATGGTGGGCAGGAATTTGAATTTAGTGGAGGTTGACACCAGGTGGGCAACGATGAGGAGAGAATATGCTGAAGGGTAAGTTCGTGACTCCGGAGTTCTGAAAGATAGGAGACTTGGAGCCTGTGCTTTGGGTAAGTTTTCGCAGCCTAGCTGCTTCATCATGCAGAAGGGAAGGAGAGGGAAAAGGAAATGCTGAGGGTTTTAAGGGAGTGGGTAAGGAGTCATTCCAATCCCAGGACAGGAAAGACTTACCTTGGGGGGGGGGGGGGAAGGAGGGTAAACAAATACACACACACACACATTTACACAGTACACTTAGGCAGACATACTGTAGAAAAGCTTTTCTACAGTATGTCTGCCTAAGTGTACTTGCGTCTGCGTAAATGTGTGTGTGTGTGTGTGTATTTGTTTAGACTCCTTTTTTCCCCCCAAGGTAAATCTTTCCTGTCCCGGGATTGGAATGACTCCTTATCCACTCCCTTAAAACACTCATCATTTCCTTTTCCCTCTGCTTCCCTTATGCCTGACGAAGCAGCTAGGCTGCGAAAGATAGCGTTTGTGTGTGTGTGTGTCTGTGTTTATTTGTTGCTATCACTGCCTGTGCCCCTCCGCCTGGTAAGTCTATTTTTTATGTGTGTGTGTGTGTGTGTGTGTATATATATATATATATATATATATATATATATATATATATATATATATATATATATATCCTGGTGGGATAAATTATATAAGAAATAGAAAACAGAAGACTTACCAAAAGGACAGGCTCGTCGACAGACACACATAAAATCACACACAAATCCACATATAAGCTTATGCAGCCATTGGTCGCTTCTTCAGGAAAAGAGGAAGAAAGGAGAGGAGAAAGTGAAGGATATTGGTGTTAAGGAAGTGGAAAAGGAGTCATTCCAATCCCAAGAGTGGAAGAACTTACCTTGGGGGGGAGGGGGAGGGGAAGGAAGGTAAACAAATACACACACACTCACACATATCCAAATGCAAACACACCTAGACAGATATTTGTCCCTGAAGCTCTGCCTCTCTTTCTGGAATCCTCAGATCCTTAGGCCCCCCACAAAACCTTTCACCTGAGTCCATCAAACCCATGACTCCACTGACACCCCGCACCCATACCTTCTACCTACTTCCTAAGATGATATCATAAAGGTATCAGTTAGTTGAATGTGGTCATTTACAGCCACTGGAAGAGGAATGGACAAGGTAAAGGGACACACTACCAGAGGTGACTAGAGAATGGCTTGGAGCAGTAGTGTGTAGAGGCAGGAAGAATCAGACAGCCTGTTGGAATAACACAGTCAAGGCAGCCTGTAAAAAGAAAAAGAAGACATTCAGAAAAGGCTCCATACTAGAAATCAGGCAGACAGAGAAAGTTATGTTAAAGAAAGAAACAAAGCCAAACACATAATTGCAAATCCAAGAAGATATCATAGGAAAACTTTGGAAATAAACTAGAAACTGTGGATCAAGTTGTGGGAAAACCATTCTGAAGAGTAATTAGCAGTCTTCAAAAGGAGGGAAGAAGGAATTAACAAGTGTTTTGGACAGGTCAGGAAAATTGCTAGTGAATGCTGTGGGCAGATGGAGGGAATATTGTAAAGAACTGTTTAATGTAGGTGAAGAATTCAATAATTGTCAAATTTTGAGGTAGAATGGGATAGGAATGATGATGAAAACAGGATCACATTTGAGGAAGTGGAGAGAATGGTCAATAGACTGCACTGCAATAAAGCAGCTGGAGTGGATGAAATTAAGTCAGAACTCAACAAATACAGTGGAATGTCAGGTCTCAAATGGTTACACAGAATAACTGAAAAAGCATGGGAGATGGGACAGGTTCCATCTGACTGGAAGAAAGCAGTAATCAGGCCAATTTTCAAACATGGAAACAGAAAAGATTGTAACAACTATCTAAGTATCTTTAATTAGTGTTATGGGGAAAATATTCTCAGGTATTGTTGAAAAGAGTGTACAAGTATTATTTGAAGACAAGTTGGATGAAAATCAGTCTGGGTGTAGGCCTCTTAGAGGCTGTCAGGACCAGATCTTTAGCTTACAGCATGTAATGTAGAAGTGCTATGAGTGGAACAGGAAATTGTATCAATGTTTTATAGGTCTAGAAAAGGCTTATGACCATGTTCATAGGAGGAAGCTATTGGCAGTTCTGCAAGATTATGGAATAGGAGGCAATCTTCTGCAGGCAATTAAAGGTCTCTCTGTAGACTGCCAGGCAGCAGTTAGAGTAGATGGCAAATTAAGTTCATGTTTCAGGATAGTTCAGGGAGTAAGACAAGTCTGTAACCTGTAACTGTAACTGTTGTTCATGCTATTCATGGATCATATGTTGAAAACAGTAGACTGGCAGTGTGGGATTAAAATAGGTTAAAACGAAAAGCAGTCTCGCATTTGCAGATTTAATTGAAATGCTGCAATATAATATTTCAGAAGTCAATCTTGAGTGTAAGGGTTATGATATGAAGATCAGCATCTCCAAAACAAAAGTAATGTCTGTGGGAAAGAGATTTAAACAGACTGACTGCCAAATAGGATGAACAAAGTTATAACAGGTAGTCAGTTTCAAGTAACTAGGGTGTATTTTCTCACAGGATGGCAACAAAGTGTTGGCATAGTCCACATCAATTCAGGTAGACTAGGGAAAAAAACTTACCATCATAGTCTGTGATATTATTGAATTTACCATATGTTACAATTCAGAATTAAGTAAGAAACACATTTTTTTTGTTTTATCCAAAAAAATTCCTGCTCCAATGTGAAGGCATCCAAAGATGACACTGAGAGCATGATTTTGAAGTTGCAAATTTTGGGGAAAATTTTAAACACCATATCTCTGGAACAATTATAGATTTGTTTTTTAAGATAAAAAAATGGTTTTTTCCCTTTTTATTGTTACCATAAAGTACTACACTCCCTGAAAAGGAGAACTTCTACTTTTAGGTTGAACAGGTTTTATAAACAATTTAAATTTTTGCCATATGTTGACTTGTTTCTATTACCACATTATTGCGTATCAGTCCCACAAAAATTAAAATCTAGACTTATTTACCAGAATTTTAGTTTTGAAAGATCAGTAAGACACACATTTTTCCAACATTTTAAATGGCTACTAAATGTAAAAGGTCAAAGGACTCACAGGTTCCAATTATACAACTTGTGTGCACTCTGCTGTGTACTGAAATTAGCTAGGTCAATGAACTAAAAATGTGTTCCAATGGATCAGTATCTTCCTTTGATATAGAGTGATGCCTTCCTGTTGAACCAATAGGAACTGGAGCATTTACAGTCTTCAAAACACTATGAACCAGAAGTGAGCACTGATGGTAGTGTTGCTGTCCTTCAGCTGGAAACCTATATCCAATAGCTGCTCCATGTGGTAGCATAAAGTTCTCTACAATTTCATTTAACTCATAACTGGTGTCTACAGTTTCTGCAATCCACCAGTCAAGGTCATAAACACATACCACAAACATCCCTCTCCTCAGGATTTGAATCTGAATATTTTCCTGCTATTGCTGAGATGTTGGCTGAACAAATGAAATTTCTTCTTTCTTGCTCTTTAAAGTGCTTGCAACATGAGTTTGTCCATCACTTTGAGTCCAAAAATAAGTCTTCTGAATTCCTTTCACAGGAGTAGTTTATTCAGACCATTCTTGTTTTTTTCTGCTCATGGAATTCTTTGATTTCTTCTTTGGATACAAGAATGAGTGATGTCGATGTGTAAGATTTCACAACTCTCATAAAACCCTCGGCATTCTGAATAGCAGCTGTATTTGGTCTCGAAGGATTATGTTTAGTAGCATGGTGCTTCAACATGCCACCTACACCATCACAAGGCCCCTTTCCATGCCCAGTAGCACTTTATACCACTCAGCTGGCACAAGCACCTTACTCAATTCAAATAGCTGGTAATGTTTTTTTTTTAATGACTAGGAGCACTATCAGAAATGATTATTATCATTTTCTGCCCCTATTTGTAGTTGAAGACACCTGGTCATTACTCCAATGAGGCCCTTGTACTTCTTGTGGCAAAATTACAGACTAGTTCTCAGCAAAATCACAGTGTACCACTAAACATAATTCTTCAACATGTATGTGCCCCTTCTATTCAAATGGTGTTGTGTTACTGCTTTCACTGTCTATTTGCTAAGTTCATCAATGAAACTGTCAATAGCAACAGTTTTCTTAATTAATTTATTTTCCTCCCATGTTGCATATGTAGTTTCTGTGGAGTTATCTGCTATGTCTTCCAGTCCAAGTGTCTGTAAGGAAGTCCTCTCTTTACAGGGCAGACACCACATTTTTGAAACAGACAAGTCTCTTGCCTTATCTCACAGACAACTAGTGATTTCACATACCCGACCAAGGGGTCATATGTCATGTGTTCCTAAAAGTTTACACACAAAGTTCAACATTTACACAATATACACATAAACAGACATCTCTTGGTTGGTGTGGAACTATCCATTTAGGTTGCAATGCATAAAATTTTGGTCTTCCATAGGTGTTTCTTGTAAATGGCAAATGTTTCTTTAATACTGAGTCTCATATACCATTCACTTTCAACACTTTTTGTCACTTTTTTTCATTCACAGTTATAGTGTGCTTGCCTTTTTTTTTTTTTTTTTTTTTTTTTTGTTACCTTGACTAGAACAATCCCATTTATCTTCTAGGTAAAATTACTGGGCAATTTGCAAATGTGCTGCTTCTACAGGATGACCATAATAGGGATCTGGTCTTTCACAGACTCAGTGGCATGTGCTGGGTTTGTAACTTGGGCTATCACTACTATCTCACTTTCTAAGGTTGTACTGAGAAAGAAATGCTTAGGGGGAAAAAAATCTTGTGCTGTTTCTGAGATATTGATAGTGACCATGCCAAATATCTCAAGAAATTAGCAGCAAACAAAGAAACCCTCCACCCCTCCCGAAACCCGTTATGGGTGGTGGTAGGCAACTTTGAAATCTTTTATTGGAATGCATACTTTTTATTACAGATGTGGACTCGTCGTGAAAAAATATGTAAATTTCATAGGAAAGTATTTTTCGTTTCATGATGAATGGCTCTGTAATTGGCAAAAATGAAAGTGTAGCATACCTGTGATGAGCTTCTTCAGCATTTCTTTGGGCCTCATAGTACCAGGAAATGATATCTACTCTCTATCGGCAATCGTTACCATTGGGGAACAATTGTGTAGAGGTGGTTGCAGTCCGAATCATTGAAATACAGCAAACTGTCTGGCCGCAGACTGATAACATGATCAAAGCTTGTGTTTAATTCAATTTTGGGAGTTGTCATGAGAAAGCATTAACAGAAAGATGAAAGACTGTGCTCTGACTTTCCTGATCTGATGTGTATTTGTTTGAGATATTACCATTTTTCAACAATTCCCACATTTTCAGTTTTGCCTATTACAGTGCAATCTACCATGAAAATAAATAAATAAAAATAAATAAATAAAAAATAAAAGAAAAATAAAAAAGTTTTATACAAAAGTTACAAATTTATGCACGGAGAATCAAAATAACTAATTAATTACACATTGCCCATTCATTTTGAAGAATTAGCACTAAGAACTGTAGAACTATCAAAGCACACTGCACACTATGAAATAAATAACACCAATACAGCTGTTGTGAAATGTAAGAAACACACAAACATGCTCTTTGATGCTTTAAACTGATGCAGAGTCAACCAAGAGCGAGTTATGACTGTTCACCACATTTTGGAAGCACTTGTGCTTGTGTTGTGATGAGTGATTCCAAAGCCTTGGTGTGCCACTGCAATACCCCACCCCACCCAACCCCTTCCTTCCCCTCACCTTAGCAAAGGCTGTGGCAGTGAGCGTCCAAAGCTCTGTTCTCCCACTGTTGGAATGAAGCAAACGAGACATATTCCACACTACGCGCTAATTCGTCTTGACGGAATCTGGCTTCTATTGCCATTTTTGTTAATATTGGTTGTTAATTTCTGGTTGTAGATATGGGCTTAGTGATAGCTTTGATAGCCTACTATATACACCACTGCAAAGGCTCCTTTTAAAGACCTAACATTTCTTGGCTTGTCTAACATATAATTTGATGCTGATGGAATGTAGTTCAAAATAGTTTCATTTGAAAATGTCTCTGGAATAACAGTTAAAACTTGCACCTCTTCACTGTAGGATGCACAATATTCAACACCTGAATTGTTATTTGTGAAAAATTCCTGGCAAAATATGCAAGTCCTTTGGTTCAGTTTCATCTGAAGATGAAATTTTTATGTTGAAGAGAGTTCTCAGTTTTTCTTTTGCGTACTTGTCCATAGCTTTAGTAATTTCTTTGTGCTTTCTTGATGTGTAGAGCTTGTGACTTGACTTCACTTATCATGGTTTCTTAACAGGACTAAAACCTACTTCTGTAGCTGATTGATTTAAGGAATGTAATTCTTCCTCTACATATGCAAAATCTGCTTCATGGGAGACTTCACCTTGTTCATTTACTATCATTGTTGATATTCTGTCAAAAAATTTTGAACACAGAAAGTCATCACTGGAAAAATCTTCACTTTGAAACAGTCTTCAAATGAGCACACATATTCTGAACCTGAACAAAGTCTTTTATCTTGCTTGTCTTATGTATCACTCTTTTATGGATATGCAAATAGCACACTTCACTCTCCTGTGGCTCCAGTCAGAACAGCCCTTTCCACAAAACACACTATACCTTTATCAATTGATAAATTCCTCACTAAAACACAGAACTCACTGTATGGTCTGTTTTCTTAGACAGTTCTTCAGTAAAGAAATTAGCACAGAACAACTACAATATTGCAATCTCCAATGAGAAACCCCAACAAGGAAATTGACAAGAAACAACAACAATATAAGGTCCTACTATAACAATAAAACTGACAGGAAACAATTGTAACTATTATACCAGAAACATATAGTACAACAATGAAATAAGTAATTAAAAACTTCAAGTAAGACATTATCAATAGAAGTAAAGAAAAACTGTTTTAAAAATGTAAAACCTGTCAAAGTCGAAAGTGGAAGCTCTCCTTTTTAGGGAAAGTAGTTCTACATGGTAACAATAAACTGGAAGAAAAACAATTTTTTGGATTTGCATTTTTGAATAACACTACAATAAAATATTTTAACAGGTGTGTTCAAACTGAGCATACCACTGTAATAATAAATTCATTATGTTTCAAACAATAAAATAAGTAAATAAAAATAAAATAGTATAAAAATTAAAAATAAATAAATAAAATAAAAAAGTAAAAACAACTAACTCAATATTGATTGTTCCAGAGATACAGCGTTTTAAAAATTTACCCAAAAATTCGCATTTTCAACATGGTGCTTTCAGCATCATCTTTGAAGGCCTGCACCTCAGGGCAGGAATTTTTTTGGAGAAAAAAAAAAAAAATAAAAATAAAAAAAATAAAATAAAAAAAATACAGGTTTCTTACTTAGTCCGGAATTTTAACATCTGCTCCATTCAGTAATATCCAAGACTATGCATGTAAACCCCCTCCCCCCTGCCTGAAGTGATACTGATTGCACCAAAAGAACTGGAATCAAGTTGTAGCAAAGCTAATGTAGTGAGTGCTCAGTTATGATCTACCGTGTTCTGCAAGAAGGAAGTCAGTACCAAGACTAAGTTAGCAGTGCACCACTGCATCTTTTGACCAACTTTGTTGTATAGGAGTGAAAGCTGGGTGAATACAGGTTACTTTATTCATGAGGTTGAAGTTACAAATATGAAACTAGCAAGAATGATTGCAAGTACTAATATATGGGAACAATGGCAGGAGGGTGTCCATAATGAAGAAATCAAAGAAAAATTGGGAATGAACACAATAGATGAAGCAGTTAGAGTGAACAGGCTGAGATGGTGGCATCAAGTTACATGCATGGGAGAAGCAAGATTACAGAAGAGACTCGTGATATTGGCAGCAAAGGGTAAGAGGAGTTGAGGTATACCAAAGAGAAAGTACTTAAATTAGACAAAGCATCAATGTTAGCACTGAATAGGGGATCATGGAGGAATTTTATTGGGGACACCATGCTCCAAATGAATGCTGAAAAGCTTAATCAGTTTCTAATGATGATGATGATTATGACAATGATGATGATGATTTCCTTAAATGACTCCAGGAAAAAGGGCAGTATGGTTACTTTGAAATGTCAGCGCCGATATCCTTTTCATTCCTCATCCTCTCCCAAAAAAAAAAAAAAAAAAAAAAAAAAAAAGCGTGAGCTATATCTCTAACGATCACACTGTTGACGGGACATTAAACCCTAATCCTTCTTCATTATTTTTCTCTCCTTTACCTTCCCACACTTGCCAATGACTTCAGTAGTGCTACATGTGACATAAATTATCCCCAAATGTTTCATGTGTAATAGAAATAACAAATGAAATTATTTTAATTTAATTGTGATGAATTGAATAACTAACATTTCATATCTCTCTTTTGGCATCTCCAACTTGAGACTGGTATGGTACTTACCAGTACACTACCCTTGATCTCCAAATCTCTCTAAAGCCTTCTTCTCTATCTATTCTCCTATTCTTCGCCCTCAAAACAGGTGAAGAGGGCCATTAGGCAAAACAATGGAAAACAATGGAAAATCCAGTTGGAATGTTAATAATGGATGAGAGATAACAATGTGCCATAAAGAGGCTCAATAGACTGCTGACAGGCATGTAAATAGACTGTCACATTCACATAACTTAAATTTTTGGCCATGGCCTTTGTCAGAAAAGAAGCAGATACATTTAATGCAATCTCTTAGACAACTATTCAAACACAACCACCATGTCCAACCACTCCAGTGCCACAAGCATCTAGACTGCAGGTGAGATGGGGAATGGAGGGGTAAAGATGCCAGGTAAAGGTGGGGATGGAAAATTCTGGATTGCATGATAGGTGGGAATTTGAATTAAGGCGATGAATACAGTGAAGGGAAGGGGTGGAAAAGGATAAAAGGGATGTGTAGAGGAGTGTGGGGAGGGAATGGGGAGATTTGAAATGATAAAAATAATAAGGAAAAAATAAAAATATGAAAAAGTGGAAAAGATAGGAAAAAATAAATAAAAATAAAAAGTGATTAATTAAGAGGATAGTGTAAGTGGTGATACACAGTAGCAGGACATGAGATACAAGATAATGATAGGGGAAGAAAGAGGGGGAGGGGGGAGATGTTGGGCATAGGAAGTTATCTTAGGTTGAGGCCAGCATGGTTGCGGGACCATAGAGGGTGTTTAAGGGACAACTCCCAACTGCTTAGTTAAGAAAAACTGGTGGTGGAAGGGAGGATCCAGATGGCCTTCTTGTCACCCAGTACCACCCAGACTGGAACAACTATATCACATGCTTCATCAGGGCTTTGATTATCTGTCATCGAGCCCTGAAATGCAAGGCATCCTACCCAAGATCTTTCCAACCCCACCCAAAGTGGTGTTCCATCACTCACCCACCTTCCAAAACATCCTAGTCCATTCCTATGCCACTCCCAACCCAAACCTCTTACCACAGGGATCAAATAACTTTGGAAGACCCTGATGCAAAAGCTGCCCAATTCACTCGCCTAGCACTTCCTATTTCAGTTATGTCACAGGCTTATCGTACCCCATCAGAAGTTGGGCTACCTGTGAAAGCAGCCATGTGATATACTATGGCAAACAGCAATATGGACCACCCTGAGGCACAGCATGCTGCTGAACACAACACTCTGGATTTCAGTGGCTGCTTTACTATCCAAGCCATCTGGATCCTCCCTTCCACCACCAGCTTTTCCTAATGGCGCTGATGAGAGTTGTCCCTTCAACACATTCTACAGTCCCGCAACCATCCTGGCCTCAACCTAAGATAACTTCTCATCCATAGATCCTATGCCTACCATGTTTTCTCCCCCTCTTCCTTCCTCACTAATTATCATGTATCTCATGTCCTCCTTGCTACTGTGAGTCATTACTTACAATATCCCCTTAATTAATTACTTTAATTTTTTTTCCTATCTTTTTCTGTGTTTTTTTTTTCTTTTTTTCCTTCAGATTTTTATTTTTTCTTATTATTTTTATCATTTTAAATCTGCCCACTCCCTCCCCACACTCCTCTACAGTTCCCTTTTATTCTTTCCTGCCCCTTACCTTCACTGTATTCATTGCTGCAATTCAAATTCCTGCCTATCAGATCTTTTACAATCCATCATGAAATGTGGAACTTCCCGTCTCCCCCTTTACCAGGCATCCTTACCCTGCTCTCCCCATCTCACTCACAGTCCAAATGCTTGTGGCTCTGGAGTGGCCAGACATGAAGGTTGTGTTTGTATAGTTGATTACATGAATGTATGTGTTTCTTTTTCTGTTGAAGGCCATGGCTGAAAATTTAAGTTGTGTTAATGTGATTATCTTATTTTCATGCCTGTCAGCAGCTCAGCAACCTCTTCACAGTGAGTTGTTATCTATCCTCGATTACCGACATTCCAAAGAGGACAATCAGTTACAAAAGAAAGGATTAATATTTGCTGGTTTAGGTGTTTCCATTAGTGGTAATAGAAATTCCAACTTTTTGATTCCTGATGAAAATTTGGAATAAAAAATTCCATAGCTCTTGTTAACAAAATTAAAGACATACAGGTCCTACCTAATTCTAAACTAATTTCGTTTGATGTTACCAGTCTGTTTACAAATATTCCCACTGATGAAAGTATTGGCATCCTTACTGATCTTTTGCACAAATGTAAAGTAAACCCTGTTGAAACACATGACATAATCATTGCTACAGAGACATGTGTGAAGCAAAATTACTTCCAATTTGAAAATAAATACTACAATCAGTCTGATGGCCTAGCTATGGGTTCTCCACTTAGTCCCATTCTATCTGAGATCTTCATGGATCATTTTGAGCAGATTTTCTTACAGAAGGAACCACTGAGGTGCAAAATTGTATATTGGTTCAGGTATGTGGATGATGTGCTGTGTTTATGGACTGGTACCACCAGACAATTAGATTCCTTTTTACAACATTTAAATTCCCAACACAATAAAAGTGAGTTCACTATGGAACTAGGAGGATCTTCTATAAACTTTTTGGACCTTACTATTGACATTAGCACAAAGAAACACTTATTTAGTATTTTCAGAAAACCCATAGTAACAGATACAGTTATCCCTGCTAGTTCCCAGCATCCATACAGCCATAAACATGCAGCTTTCCATTCAATGGTCCATCACCTCATATCTGTTCCATTATCTGATTCTGCATTTCAATCAGAATTACAAACAATCAAACATATAGCATCCAGTAATGGCTATAGCCCTGTCCTTATTGACAGTATAATGAATAAGAAGAAAATAAAAAAAAACCAGAACACTTTTATATGCTGACCAACAAGAACAAGTTAGTAGTCAGAAAAACTGATGTGTCATCCCATATTTAGGCAAAATTTCAAATCAAATTGGTAGAAAGTTAAAATCTTGAAATTACAGACCTGCATTTTACAATACAAACAACATTTCTAAGTATTTATTCAATAGTAAGGACAAAATTCAACCCCTAGCACAGAGTGGTGTATACAAGATCACATGCAAACATTGTGAGAAACTGTATGTTGGTCAGTCTGGCAGGGCTGTAGCTATTAGATTATCAGAACATGAGAGAAGCTGGAGGTTAAAAAAGACAGATTCAACCTTTGCTGAACATCTGCTCAGAGAAGGCTATGATTATGATGTAAACTGTGAGATTCTACATCCCCTGAAGAAAAGCAGAAAGATGACACTACTGGAAATATTGGAAATCAATAAACATTTGGCTCAGGATGCTAGTTAGTATTAAACGATCAGATCCAGTTCCCCTCTACACCTCTACTGAAATAAGTTTTATTTTCAACCTTCCTTTTCAATAATAATCATATTAGTTTTGATTCTTTACACATATTTATTATATTTTTATATAAATGTTAATAACTCTCATAAATAAGTATTTGCGATGAACTTTCCTGTGAAGTATCGATTGTCTCTGATAACATCTTTGTAAATCTTAACATCTTTGAAAACATGTGTACTACATTCAGTTGTCTTCTGATGATGGCCTAAGAAGCCGAAAGCCGGTTTGTGACTAATAAAAAAGTTTTGCAGAACATCAGGAAGTTGTTCCTTTTTGATATTATTATCATGTTCTGTCAAGTACCGACGGAAAAATCAATTAATTTTGTAAATACAAAACTAAGGTAAGTTCAGGCCAGCCAATCTGTCTCTTTTGAAAAATATTTTAAAATTCCAACTTTTGTAAGTTAGTAATAACCAACCATTCTAGCAGTGTTATGAAAGTCATTTTCAGTTCAATTATGTTCTACAGAACATGATAGATGAATGTGCCGAAAATACTTAAGCACTCAGCAGTAATATTTAGGTCTTCATTGCTATACTTTTTTGACTACTTATCGTCTACTCAGTACAGTGATACGTAGTCTTATTTATGTTTTTAGGGGCTCTTGAGTTTTTCTGATAACTAACATTTCTTTTGTTCCATTTTTTTTCTTCAGAGCCAGAAATGGCTGATTTCCTCACGTGACAAAACATTCATTTCCAAATTTTTAACTTGTAAAATGTTTCTTCTACTTTTAATCATAGAAATGAAATTATGTCTTTAAAGTTAAAGTCTCATTATTGCCCACAATTTCCACAAATAGAGCAGTGTCTCATAGTTCAAGACCCACCTCTCATTTGCTTATTCCAGTTAGAAAAAGTTAGGCACACATCAATACAGCATCCCACAAACATAAATTATCTCAAATACAAGCTACTTAAGATTCTGAAGCTGATGAAACTATGTCAGATTGTGAATCTCATTGTATTATTTTGCAGTTTCTGATATGATAAGCTTTCCATGCTTCATTATTAATCTACAAATGTTAATATAAATAAATGTGCACACATTTCAGAAACTATCACTATTCATGCATTTGACAAAGCATCAAGCTGTTACAAGGTAACATGCAACTGAATACAACATAAAGCAAAAGTTACTTAAAGCTGGGGTACCTCTGCACCAGGAATTCCATCAGTACCCTAAAATACAATGGAGAAATATGTTAATATTGTAGACAGCAACATTATGAGAAAGGAGATGGTCTAACCTCTTCATAAAAATATAATTTTTATTTTTTCCCTAATAAAATGAGTGCAAATGCAAAGTTAATCTTATGCTCAGTTATTTATTTGGAATAAATATGTATCACTTTTATATGAACTTGTGTTAGAGCACTAGATAGTGATTAAAACATGCTTGTATTTTGATTGATTAAAGAAATCATGGATCTATACTTGTGAGAGTGACAAGGGAATGAGATTAATAAGTAAATATAATACTTAAAACATGAAATAAGAATGTACATACGGGCAGTCCAGGATCACCCCTCTCTCCTTTGCTCCCTGGTTCACCCTGAGCTCCCTGTAAAAAAAGCATTAAATTACATGAGTTTATCTATAAAATATACTGTATGTAACTTCAATGTGTGTTTGATTGGATCTATGTCAACCACAGAAGTGAGCTACAAAATGTGACATCTAAATAAAACAAAGCAAGAAAACGAAGATCACCTGTTTGCAGAGTGCTCAAAATAAAGATGTAAGTATATTTAATTTGATTTCAACTGGTATTGAGCCTTTTATCACTAAACAGCATGTTTTGAGTTGGAAAATAATATATAACATATCTGCTTGCTATAGTGGTTGCTCCTGTTTGTACATAAATCACAGAATAGCCCATACAAAGCCTTCCTGAGTTCAAACAGTTAATAAGAAAACAAGCTATTTAAAATTCAGCTGTTATTATTTCAGAAAAGAACAGTTTTACCAAGGAATTCCATCATTTAAATTTTGTGGATGAAGTTAGAATTCTGTGTTAAATCCAGCTGATATAAGTAACCTGATTGTTATTTGGATAGCTCTATACTTAATCTGTTGCATCACAGTACTGATGGGTAGCGTATGACTAAAGAAGAAAAAATGGTACATGGAAATGCCTAAAGAATAATAACTTAGTTCTGTAAAATTAAGGATTTGAACATACAGTATTATTACTAAAAGTATAAAATTCTTAACATTACTCATACTAGCAAAACAATCCAGGGCAGTAGGAGATCAAATTTACTGCTGTAGATTACATAAAATTAAATTATAAGGAAACAATGAGAAAGACAAACATGCATTAGAATTAGGTAACTATGGGATAGTAGTAGGGTGGCAGTGGTAGTAGTAATAGGGTAGTATCAGTGGTATACAAATATTGGTACATATTATTACAACAATAAATAAGTAGTTTTTCATAATTAAAAAAATATTTTGAATCTGTCAATTATTAATTATGTGAAAGTTGAAACATTTTATACATTACCAATTATTTCCTTATAATAAATAGTTTTCAATCATTCTTAAACTCCACAGTAACACTATATGTTAGTCTCGAAAATCAAAGTCCAAACAGAATGTGCAATCATAATAGTTTCACAAACAGAGCGAGTGTCATAAAATAAAAGCTTAAAAAATAACTCTGTTAAAATAAGTATTTTGAGGGTAAATTATATTTAGTGCATTTTCGTAGGTATAACAGCTACCTGCAGCAATATCTGAGAGATCTGAGGTTGGTAGATATGAATATACTAGTAGAAACATGCAAGCATATTTTTTGTCAATAAATTTACATACTGGGCCTCAGACAGGTGTGTGTGTGTGTTTGTGTGTGTGTGTGTGTGTGTGTGTGTGTTTGTTTGTTTTTACCACTGTCTCCAGTTATAATGAAATACAATCCAACATGAAGAAGGAAGGAAAAGTGATGGCATAGAATGGTTGGAGGGAGGGAAGTCTGTGAACCCTAGTAGTGAGAAGAGGTATATAGGTGATAGGTGCAGCAGAGTGTGACTTTTGGGTAAGGTAAAAAGGAGTTGCTGAATTAGGGAGTACAGAAGATGAAGTACAAAGAAGGGACAAAACTGGTATGTGTGCTGAAAGAAGGTGGCACAAAATGAGAGGGAAGGGATGTGAACTGATGGGAGGTGATAAGACATCAGGGATGTAAATTGTTGGATGGAGAATAATGGGTCAGTAGGTTACTGTAAAAAGAAACATGGGTGACTTAAGAAGTGAGGAAGAGCTGAAATAATAATTCGCACCTATGCAGTTCAGAAAACCTGGTGGAGAATAGGAGGCTCCAAATGGTCTAGGCTGTGTAGCATATATTATTCAGCTGAATGTTGTGCCACAGGTTAAGCCCCTTTGCTTTTAGCCAGAAAGTTGCAGTAGCCATTGATCTTGCTGGACACCTGACTGTAGTCATACCGATATAAAAAGCTGTGTAATAATTGCAGCAGAGATGATATACGAAATGACTTCTTTCACAAGTGCCACAGACTCTTATGTAGTGCAATCTACACAAATCTACATCTACATAATTACTCTGCAAGTCACATTGAAGTGCATGACAGAGGGGTCATCCAGCCCTGTAAAATTATCAGAACAGGAATTTCTGGGTGGGTGATTTGGACAGGTCATATACTGGTCCTATACAGGGATATGATTTTTGGACAAAGTTCTGCCATTGCGAGTGACATTAAGTTGGACCAGAATGTTGTGGAGGTTAGGTGGGCAGGGTACCGGAATATCACTTTAGGATAGGTTGTGAAAGGATCTTGTGTTGGTTGTCCCTCATATCACTCAGGAAATATAGGAATCAAGAGTTATAAACAAAATACCTTTACTAGCCTTCAAAGTAATTTCCATTGGCTACAATACACTTTGGACATCAGTTATACAGCTATTGAAAACTGTCAGCAAACACTTCTTGAGGAATTGCTAGAAACACCGAGGACACACATTGGTAGATCTCTGCAACCACTCAAACACACACTTGTACTACCATCCCATGGCTCCCTGTCACCTTTTTTTGCCTAGTTTGAAATAAAACTGGATGTTAATGCATTGCTCCATTTTGTGCTCCATTTTACAATGACATGAGTTCTCACACTGATCCTGTTCATTGGGTTGCAACATATACCACCACTTCACACAGTGCTTTGTATAATAGGAGGTACTTGTTGTCATGTCTCTCCATCTGTATGAATGGTCACCTAATGCCCACCAGTGTGATTTATAAATTATGGGACCATCCACTGAACTTTTCAGACACACCTTGTACTCAAACCCACGATGAATTATACCATTCAGCTGTTCCAGTCCTGGAAGTTTTTGGGGGATAAGAGGCACTCCTAAATAACTGGTTGTTGAACATGATACTGGAATTGGGGTTCTGTGGGAATAAGAGATGGAAAATCTGTTTCTGGGTTAGATCTTGAGGTTAGGGTCTATCTGTGAAGGCTTTTTTGAGACCTTAAGGTTACTGGTCATATAAGTCATTGACAGGTAGCCAGGCAGAATGGGAGGGACTTTTTGGTGTGGAAGAAATTGCAGTTGCAATAATAAAGCACCTGATGATGGTTGGTGGATTTCATGTGGATAGAAGTGTGAAAAATATGATCAATGTACCAGAAAATTACCAGGGTTTGGTCTTTGAGAGTCTAAGAAGGTTTCTTCTACAAGGCCTGTAAATACATTTCTATAGGAGGAGGCCATTTGTGTGTCCAAAGCTGTGCCATTGATTAGTTTTTCAATCTTTCTGTCACTGCAAAAGTAATTGTACATTACAATATAGTTTGCAAGGTGTATGAGAAATGATATAGTGGGTTTGATATCTGTAGAACACTGACATAGTATTCAATACTGTTAAGGCAAAAGGCATCTACATCTCAGATCACATTACTGTATTTACTTGAATCTAAGTTACACTTGAATATAAGCCACACCTGAAAAATGAGACTCAAATTTCAAGGAAAAAGTACCGAATAGATTACACACCTAAAAAATAAGATTCAAAATTCATTGGTGGAAAAAGTTACAGGCTGCATTTAAAAACCTGTGGTTAGTTATCATAACTGACTTTCCCCACGCCCTGCAACCAACTTTTCAACTGTCCTATCACTTCTAAAGTCACACATCCCTTTAGTATTATGTTCTGCCACTCTCTGTTAATACTCCCCACCATACCAAACCCAGACTTTTCCCCTTCTCCACTCCTGTCTCTAATGACCCTAAGCTTCCTTTCTTCCTTCTCTACTCCTCTTATTTTCTCCCCTCCCCTCTACCACAGCCTCCCAATGCTGCAACTAACAGCCACCCTGCAGCATTTAGGTCCTCCATGCTCCATTAGTCATAGGTGTCTTCCCTCCCCACACCACCTGTGACTACCATTCCTTCCATCCCCACCACCAATCTGATTGCTGGTTATTTTGACACAAATGCACTACTTACTTCGGCCAGATATAGTGGTCATGTAACATGAGTTGTATTTATACTTTCTGGGTAAGGGTTTTCTAGCTGAAGGCTTTGTGTAACTAATATTTTCGTCTTGCCTTATGGCATCAGCCTTGCCATATATGTAGTGAGAAGCAATTTATCATTTTCAGTATATTGTTGTTATTATTCAAAATTGGACTTTCCAGTGTTTTATCTCAGCCATAAACATTACTTTATTATTAAATTTGGTGGTGATGGTACGGGAGTGGAATTTTTACTACAATTGTGACTGGAAAAGTAATATTCCGATTTCAGTATAGTCTTCACAAACAGACAAAATAACTAATTGCTTGCCTATCCCTATGTTTTTCACATTGTGCAGTGTATACACTATATAATGCAGTCATTATGACATTTATGTACAGGACACAAAGAGGTGCCAACATATTTCAGCTCATCTGATTTTTAGCTGAGTGTCATGCAGATGTATTAGTAGCTGTGCCCTGCATAAAAGACAATCTAGGAAGTCAATGTCCCATTACAAAATAGGATAAAAGTCCAATTATTCTGCTGTGTACCAGCCAATCTGAGACTTCTATTAGTTGGTACAAAATGAAAAAAGTAGACAACTAGTTTAATCCAATACATATACTAATATTATAGAGGAAAAATTCCTAACAGGAAAAAAATATACGTAAAAAATAGATGAAGAACACTTACCAGGCGAAGGGGCACAGGCAGTAATAGCAACAAATAAACACACAGACACACACACACACTCAAAAATGCTAGCTTTCGCAGCCTAGCTGCTTCATCAGGCAGAAGGGAAGGAGAGGGAAAAGGAAATGATGAGGGATTTAAGGAAGGGGGTAAGGAGCCATTCCAATCCCGGGACAGGAAAGACTTACCTTGGGGGAAAAAATGGAAGGTAAATAAATGCACATACACCCACACATTTACACAGACACAAGTACACTTAGGCAGACATACTGTAGAACTGTACAGACATACTGTTCTACAGTATGTCTGCCTAAGTGTACTTGTGTCTGTGTAAATGTGTGGGTGTATGTGCATTTATTTACCTTCCATTTTTTCCCCCAAGGTAAGTCTTTCCTGTCCCGGGATTGGAATGGCTCCTTACCCCCTTCCTTAAATCCCTCATCATTTCCTTTTCCCTCTCCTTCCCTTCTGCCTGATGAAGCAACTAGGCTGCGAAAGCTAGCATTTTTGAGTGTGTGTGTGTGTCTGTGTGTTTATTTGTTGCTATTACTGCCTGTGCCCCTTCGCCTGGTAAGTGTTCTTCATCTATCCAATACATATACTGTAATAATAATAATAATATAAATAATAATTATGAGGCACCTCATTATTGACCATCAATGACAACTGAGACACAGACAAGCATGTAAGAAAGATGACCACATTCACATTCCTTAAATTTTCAGTCCTGGCTTTTTACAGGAGAGCACACACACACATTCATACAATCAATACAACTCACACATACTGATTATTGCCATCGCCAATCACTGCATTTTGACTGACCAAGAAATCCCTCTCTTACAGCCTGATCACTCATGTATGGAGTATTTGTGGAGATAAGAGAGCTATCACACATGTTGAAGGTCTCACAAAGGCATTCAAAGACATGAAATATCCCATAGACCCAGTCCACAAACATATTTATTGTTCCAACCCCCTCACCTCCCCATCATCCCTCTACCCTGTATTGTTACACTGTCACAACGGGTGTAAAGAGCCCAACTGGTGTCAGCAACTATACCTTATTTCCCATAATTTTCAATTGCTTAGTGTTAGACTGGGAAAATGCACCTCAGACTCATGCATACAGCTAAGAAAAATCATAATGTGGCTGTGTAGTTTTTTATATAAAAGAATAATAAAGGAGGTCCAGCTATGCTGCACACCTAACCATCTTCTGAAAGTTATGCCTTGAAGGCAATCAGATGTCATCTCATTTCATAAATAGTTGGTGAGAGACCAATTTGTAACATAAGTGCTTGGAATAGTGAAGTTTCTAGTAGGAATACTCTCTTTTTATTTGTCATAAATACAACTGACAAATTAGTAACAAATTATGAATGAAGACAAAAGCTATTTTACAATGAGTAATTATAATGGTCAAAGAGTATGTATATTTTATTACTCTATGGAAATTAGTTGTCTTCTTTGAGCATCCACTGTGCAGTTGCCAACTTCTGATTGAATCTGCAACAAAGACAGATCCTCAGAGTAGCCACTGCTTCTCTTGGCTGCTCTTACGCAGTTAAATGCTTTGATAATCTCAAGTCAATCCAGGAGAAAAATGCAGTTTATCTTGTAACACTACAACCCCCAATAACCAACCAGAAAGAGCACCACCTATGTCATCTAATCCCACCCCGGACTCTAACAACTGAACAACATCCTTCTCAGAGCTTTGACTATCTATAATCATGCTCTGAAATAAGAGGTATCCTATTCAAGATACTTTCCTCCCCTCCTAGAGTGGTGTTCTGTCAACCACCCAACCTAAAAAAAAATCCAGTCTATCTCTATGCCACTCACAAACTTCACCACTTGCCACAGGGATCTCATTCTGTGAAAGACCCCAATGCAAGCCTTGCCAAAGCCAACCACCAATTTCTTTCTATTCCTGTCCCATCACAGGATCATCCTATCCCATCACAGTATCATCCTATCCCATCAGGGGCTGGGAAACTTACCAAAAAAATTATGTCATTCACCAACTCTGGTGGAAATCTGTGCACAACTTTTGACATTGATATGACTACCATCCAGCTATCAGTAAGAATGAATGGGCACCACCAAATTACAGTCAAGATCAAGGCTCCCAATCCCTATTCTAGACCTCCTCTCTCTTCCTGATGAAGGGTGTGGCTGAAAATTTAAATGGTATGAATGAGATTGTCTTTTGTGTGTTTCTATCTGCAGCTGAGTGATATTGATCTTCATCATCATCAACATCATCAGATAAATAATTGAGGACCCTGTATATCATGCACCAACCTCACAATTCCCCTCCATAGATGGTAATTTGTACACTTTTAATCCAGTTGCCAAGAACTGCTCAGTGACAAGAAACTTTCCATAACTTATCCTCCAATTGCTTTCTGGGTCTTCCTATTGTACAGGTACCATCAGGTCTTCTCATAACTGTGGCTTATGTCTGAGAGGTATAAGGTTTCCTAACAATGTGGCTTGCCAGACATATTCTCTGCTCTTTCTGTTTTCACACAATGTTTGGTTGCCTCTCTTTATGAGTTCCCTTCATGGTCATTCCCAAAGATCTTTTTTCATGATTTTTCCTCCCCCCCCCCCCCCACTTTTTTTTTCTCTCTCCCAAAAACCAATAGGTTTTTGTCATATTTCTTTGTTGGGCTAAAGGTTTCTGTCATATACAACAACAATAGTACTATCACTGCATTGGTCTTTGTTGATAGATTATTTGATATTATCTACCTGAGACTGAAATAAGTTTAAGATTATTTTTATTGGTATTCCATAAACTTGTAATTTATGTCTTGGGAATTATCCTATGTCTGTGGTATGTCTGTGACATGAGAATGTATTACCATTTTCTTCAACAAAGTCATGATGAAGTTAAAATCTGGGGATTGGGATTAACAATATAGTAATAAGGACAGTTTACAACTCACCACAAAGATGTGGCAATGAGCTGTGACAGATACATACAAAAGACACACACATATAACACTTTCAGCTATCGGCTATGGCCTTCTTCAGAAAACTGAACAATCACACAATCACACAGGCACAGGACACAGCCACACAACTGT
The DNA here is from genome assembly GCA_026315105.1 of Locusta migratoria. Classification (NCBI taxonomy): domain Eukaryota; kingdom Metazoa; phylum Arthropoda; class Insecta; order Orthoptera; family Acrididae; genus Locusta; species Locusta migratoria. The sequence continues at coordinate 653,773,694 of CM048744.1, read as the reverse complement.
CACCTCTGGCTGCTGCACTTCAAATCGAAGTATGGTAGCCGGAGGGCATGGTTGTGTGACTGTGTCACATGCCTGTGTGATTGTGTGAAAATTCATGATGAAGTTAATCTGATACCACTCTGAACTGCAAATATTTCTTCAGGAGATGGCTCACCTCTTCTAGGGGGGAACTGACAGTTACATACTACTTGTGTTTGCATATTATTGTGTCAGTTTACAATAAAAGCTTCACTTTGTTCTTATTAATTTGGCTGACTTTAGCCTTTTATCTGGATACTGGAACTAAAAATCAAATATTTTAAAAGGTTCATATTTTGAACAGAACTTCTGATATATCCAGAGCCAGGTATCCAAGTTAATTTTATATCTGTAAATTACTTTAAACACATCGTCTGTGTGTATCCACTTGTAGTAGCAGTTTTATGTAGGCTACTGGAATTATCAAGTATTTCAAGAAATTAGGAGAAAATATATTTCAGTCCCATTATTAAAAGAGAGATTCATGTAACTGTAGAACTATATGTTGATACCAATCTTCTTCAACTTCTTTTGTGAATATATAGAACACATTCTATGCTCACTATTTGGAAACAAATAATTTCATTTGTAGGAACTAACATATATTGTGCAAAGAGGATTGTTATGAAACTTTTTCACTCCACTGGTCATCAGATAGAAAATACTGTAAATTGTAGTACCCATGTTGATACCATGTTCTATAAAGGCTGGAATGTGTATAGTACCATTCAGCAATTCACACAGTGAGCAGACATGGTGTTGTGGAATGCAGGAACATCCTTGTGAGTGGGACTTTTGAACTACTAAAAGTTGTAACACAATAAATCATTCTTAAATAAGTAAAAACATAAGATGTTTGTGGGAATAGCAATAAAAGAGGTACAGGTTGGGAATAGTGGAGAGTTTGTGAAGGAAGGATTTGTAATCTTTGATGTGGGAAGCTAGTTTTCAGGCAGTTAATTGGAAGTGTTGGACAAAGATGGCTGAAATTCTTTCAGAGTTGGCACAATAAACCACCTACTACCATAGCATTGTGGATTTCAAGGACTATGTAGAAGATGGATTGAGGGGAGAGTTCTTGGGAAGAGGGTGTTATGATGAATGGTTTTGTCAAAAACTGTATAAACTATCTTATCCTCATGCTCTCTGCTTTTCAGCAATCTATCTTTATGGAGAGTATTACTCCATCTTTTTCAGAATATTTGTATAACACAGGGAGCTTCCTACAGTTCGATTTTGCTTAATGACTTTCCTTCACTGCCTGATCTTTCTCTTCTGTTCTATACTATTCATTGCCTTCCAGACTGTAAACACTCTAGTGGTAAAGCATCACTGTATAAAATATGTCAATTGTGTAAATACACACTTCAAATAATCATGTGGGAAACCAAAGAATCTCTTACATCAGAAAAATAGCTCAAATTTGCATATGTCTGCCTTTGTGTGTGTGCACATGTATATGAGTGTGTGTGTGTGTGTGTGTGTGTGTGTGTCTGTGTGTGTGTGTTTGTTTACCTATCCTTTTTCCTCAAAGGTAAGTCTTTCCTCTCCTGGGATTGGAATGACTCCTCACGCACACCTTTAAACCCACATCCTTTCCTTTTACCTCTCCTTCCCTGCCCTTTGCCTGAGGAAGCAACAGATGGTTCCAAATGCTTGCTTTTGTGTGTGTTTGTGTTTGTTTTATTTATGTTTGCTGTCACATACCTGTGTTCCTTCGCCTGGTAAGTAAACTTCATCTACATTTTATATATAGGAATTTTTCCTCTTTGAAATCAGTTGGGAGTAATGCTAGAAGAAGGTCTTGTAATGTATAAGAAAGTAAGGATGTGGGTAAGCAACTATGAACAGCTTACTGAAAGCCAAATAGAGTAGTAAAAATTTATATGCCAACTACTATTGCTGCTGATGATGATACTGGAAAAATTGATGATATAGAAGACGTTATTTGAACATAAAAGGGATATGAACACTTGATTGTGATAGGGGAGTGGAACTCAATGGAAGGGAGAGGAAGAGAATGAAAAATAGTAGGTAAATAGAAACTGGAAAAAGCACAATTTAATCATCATAAACACTTGGTTTAAGAATCATGAGTAAAGGTTTTATGCTTGAAAGATATCGGGAGATGCCAAAAGGTACCAGATTGATTTTATAATGGTATGACATTTATTTTGACTGTAAGTCATACCAGCGGCAGATATAGATTCTGATCATGAATTACTGGTTACAAAATGTAAATTAAAACTTAAGAAACTGCAGTCAGGTAGAAAAGTATGGAGATGAAATCTGGTTAAATTGAAGGAACCAGAAGTTTTAGGGAGTTTCAGAGAGAATATTAGACAAAGACTGAATGAAATGAGGGGAAGTAATAGAAGAAGAATGAGTAGTTCTGAGAGATAAGCTGAGAAGGCCTCAGAAAATCAAATAGGAAGAAGGGGTAGACCTAGTAAAAATGCTTGGATAACACAGAAAATAAGAAACTTAATTGATGAAAGGAGAAAATATAAAAATGCAGCCAATGTGACAGGTAAAGTATGGACAAATAAAAAATGAGATTGACAGAAAGTGCAAAATGGCTAAGCAGGAGTGGCTAGAGGACAAATACAAGTTGGTAGAAAAATTTATAACTAGTAGAAAGATAGATATAGTCTACAACAAAATAAAACATATTTCTGGAGACAAGAAATGCAGCCTCATGAATCTCAAGAGCTGACGGAAAAAATTTCAGGAAATATGGAAAAACTGAAAAGTTGAAGGAATATATAGAGGTGCTGTATAAGGAGAATGAAATTGAATAAAGTATTGAAGAGAGGGAAGAGGAAGTAGATGAAGATGAAGATGAAGATGATACAGGAAATGCTGTGACTACAACTTGACGAAGCAATGATAGACCAAAGTCGAAACAAGGAACCTGCAATAGATGATACTCGCATTGAACTACTGATATCCTTAGGAGAGCCAGTCACAATAAAACTATTCCACCTGGTGTGAAAGATGTGTAAGACAGGGGAAATACCCTCAGTCTTCAATACAAATGTTAAGATTCCAAAAGTGCAGACATGTATGAAAATTACCAAAATATCAGTTTTATAAGGCATGGTTACAAACAACTAACACAAATTATTTGCAGACAAATGAAAAAAAAAAAAAAAAAAAAAAAAACTGATATAATCCTACCTCAGGATTTAGGAGAAATGGCTCACCTTACAAGACAAGTGAGGGAAAGCTGAACCTATAATTATAGCTTCTGTAAATTTTGAGAAAGCTTTCGATAACATTGACTTGAATTCACTTTTTCAAATTCTGAAGGTAGCAGGGATAAAATATAGAGGAAAAAAATTATATGAAACAGCCATGATGATCGATTGAGCTGGACTTGTAACAACAGCTAACATGGCTTTGCCATGCAGTAACTGTGAACAGCTGAAAGCAAGGAGAAACTACAGTAGTTAATTTTCCCCATGACATGCAGCACTAATGTATGAATATATGATGATGGCATCCTCTCGGGTAAAATATTCTGGAGGTAAAACAGTCCCCCATTCAGATCCCTAGGTGGGGACTACTCAGGAGGATGTCATAATCAAGAAACACAAAACAGGCATTCTACGGATCAGAGTGTGGAATGTTTTATCCCTTAATTGAGTAGGTACATTAGAAACTTTGAAAAGAGAAATGGATAGGTTAAAGTTAGATATGGTGGAGATTAGTGAAGTTTGGTGGCAGGATTTTTGGTCAGGTGAGTACAGGGTTATAAATACAAAACCAGTTGGTGGTAAAGCAGGAGTAGGAGTGATAATGAATATGAAAATAGGAATGATAGTAAGTGAATATGAACAACATATTGAACACATTATCATAGCAAAGATAAACATGAAGCCAACACTGACCACAGTACTACAAGTTTATATGCCAAATAGCTCTGCTGATGATGTGGAGATGAAAGAAATGTATGAGGAGATAAAAGAAATTATTCAGACAGTTAAAGGAAAAGAAAACATGATTTTGATTGGGGTCTGGAACTCTGTTGTAGGAAAGGGAAGAGAAGGAAATGCAGTAGGTGAATATGGACTAGGGAAAAGGATTGAAAGAGGAGATCGTCTCATAGAATTTTGTGCAGAGCACAATTTAATAATCACAAACACCTGGTTTAAGCATAATGAAAAAGGGTTATAAATGTGAAAGAGATCAGGAGACACTGTGAGGTACCAGATTGACTTTATAATGGCAAGGAAAAGGTTTAGAAACCAGATTTTTAAATTGTAAGACATATCCAGGGGCAAATATAGACTCTGAGCATAACTTATTGGTTATGAACTGTAGATTAAAACTTAAGAGCCTACAAAAAGGCAGAAAATTAAGGAGATGGAATCTAGACAAACTGAAGGAACCAGAGGTGGTTGATTCAGAAGGAGCATTAGGCAAGGATTGGCTGAAATGGAGGAAAGTAATACAGAAGAAGAAAAATGGGTAGCTCTGAGAGATAGAGAAGGCCGCAAAGGATGATATAGGCAGGAGGACAAGGCCTAATAGAAATCTTTGGATAACAAAGTAGATACTGAACTTAATTGATGAAAGGAGAAAATATAAAAATTCATTAAGTGAAGGGAGCAAAAGGGAGTACAGATGTCTGAAAAATGAGGTTGACAGGAAGTGCCAACTGGCTACGCAGAAGTAGTTTGAGGAGAAATGCAAGAGCATAGAAGAATGTGTAACTAGGGGAAGAGAGATACCACCTACAGGAAAGATAGATACCACCTACAGGAAAATAAAAGAGACATTTGGTATATCAAGGACTCAAATGGAAAACCAGTACTAAGCAGAGAAGGTAAAGCTGAAAGATGGAAGAAATGTATAGAAGGCCTGTACAAAGGAAATAAACTTGATGGCAGTAATCTAGAAATGGAAGACAAAGTAGAGGAAGATGAGATAGGAGATATTATATTGTGAGAAGAATTTGACAGAACACTAAAAGATTTGAGTAAAAACAAGGCCCATGGAGTAGACGATGTTCTGTCTGAACTGCTGTTATAATTAGGAGAGCCAGTCATGAAGATATTATTCTACCTGGTACGCAAGATGTATGAAACAGGGGAAAAACCCTCAGACTTCAAGAAGAATAAAGTGATTCCAATACCTAAGAAAGCAAGTGCAGACAAATGTGAAAATTAGAGAACCATCAGTTTAATAAGTCATGGTTGCAAAATACTAACACCAATTATTTACAGACGAATGGAAAAATTGGTGGAAACCAACCTTGGGGAAGATCAAATTGGATTTAGGAGAAATGTAGGAACATACGAGGCAATACTTACATTAAGACTTATCTTAGAAGATGGATTAAGGAAAGGGAAACCTACAGTTTTAGCATTTGTGGATTGGAGAAAGCTTTTGACAATGTTGACTGGAATACACTATTTCAGATTCTGAAGGTAGCAGCGATAAAATATAGGAAGCGAAGAGCTATATTAAACTTGTACAAAAACCAGACAGTGGTTATTAGAGTCGAAGGGCATGAAAGGATAGCAGAGATTGGGAAGAGAGTATGACAGGATTGTAGTTTCTTCCGAATATTGTTCAATCAGTGCATTGAGCAAGGAATGCAAGGAGAAATTTTGAGAGGGAATTAAAGTACAGGGAGAGGGAATAAATCTTACTGTTTGCTGACAACATAGTAATTCTGTCAGGGACAGCAAAGAAACTTTAAGAGTAATGTAGTGTCTTGAAGGTATAAGATGAACATTAACAAGAGTAAAATGAGGGTAACAGAATGTAGTGTCAGAAAATGATGTGATGCTGAAGGAATTAGATTAGGCAATGAGACAATAAAAATAGCGGATGAGTTTTGTTAGTTGGGTAGCAGATAATTTCTGATGGCTGAAGTAAAGAAGATATAAAATCCAGGATTGCTATGGGAAGAAAAGAATTTCTGAAGAAGCAAAATTTGTTGACATCCAATATTAGTTTAAATGTTAGGAAGTACCCTTTCTGAAACCATTTTTCTGGAGTGTAGCATTGTATGGGAGTGAAATGTGGATGATAAGGAGTTCAGACAAAAAGATGATAGAAGATTTTGAAATGTGGTGTTACAGACAAATGATGAAAATTAGTTGGTAGATCACGTAACTAATGACGGGGTGCTCAACAGAATTGGGAAAAAAAGGAGTTTCTGGCATATTCTGACTAAGAGAAGGGATAGGTTGGTAGGACACATTCTGAGACATCAGGGAATTGTCAACTTAGCATTAAAAGGAAGTGTATTGGGTAAAAATCATAGAGGGAGACTGAGGGATATATACAGTAAACAGATTCAAAAGAACATAGGTTGCCGTACGTACTCTCAGATGAAGAGGCTTGCACAGGACAGAGTAGCATGGAGAACCGCATCAAACCAGTCTGCAGATTGAAGACTACAACAACAACATGCAACTTGCACAAAATCAGACAGTTACAAAAGTCAAAGGGTATAAGAGGGCCACAGTGGTTGGAAACAGAGTAAGGCAAGGTTGTAAACTTTCCCCAATGTTATCCGGTCTGTATATTGAGAAAGCTGTGAAGGAAAGCAAGAAGTAGAGAGAATTAAAGTTCAGTTTGCTGATTACATTGTAGTTCTATCAGAGGCAGCAATGGCAGTGGGAGAGCAAATTAATTGGACAGTGTTTTTAAAGGAGAATATAAGTTGAACAATAAAACACTGAAACACGGGGAAAGGAATGTAGTCTAAGAAAATCAGACTAGTCTGAAGGAATTAGATTAGGAAATGATGCAATAAAAGTGGTAAATGAGTTTTATTGTTTGAGTAGCAAAATAAATTATGTTAGCTGAAGTGGAGAAGATATAAAATTCAGAACATTTATGGGAAAAAGTATTTCTGAAGAAAAGAAATTTGTTGAAACTGAATATTAATTTACATTTAGGAAGTCTTTTCTGAAAGCACTCATCAGGAGTGTAATTTTATACAGGAATGAAACATGGTCTGTAAATAGGTAGTTGAGGCAGAAAGAGAATTGAAATCTTTGATGGTTGGTGCTACAGAAGAATGGTATGGATTGGATGGGTAAATCACATAAATAATGAAAAGGAGAGAAAGAAATTTCTGGAATATCTTGACTAAAAGAAGGGATTGATTGGGAGGGAACATTCTGAAACACCAAGAAATCATTTATTTAGCACTGTATGAATGTTTTGGGGGTAAAAATCAAGAGGGAGACCAAGGGGCAAATGCAGTAAGTTCAAAGGGATTTAGGATTCCATTCTTAATCAAGATGAAGATACTTGTGCAGGATACAACATGGTGTAGAGACAGATGTGTGAAGCTGTAAGAGGGGCCATAAACATTACAACCAGTGTGTTCCATCAGCAGCTCTTAGCAAACAGAGTCAGCAGCAAGGTCAGCAGCACATGTGGCCACTGGCATCACTTAAATGGCAGCATGTATGGATGACAACAGGGTGCTGGCCAAAGAATAATCTCAGGAGAATTTAAAAAAACGTGAGCAGTCATGGTATCAGCCAAGACAGATGACAGGAGTGAAACAAAGTATGTAATGTTTAACTCCTTGACCGTGTGATTTTTCTTGACCCTCACAGCATTTAATGCTTTGCTTAATAATCTGACATGTTTCAGCATGTTTTTCTATGATTTTATGTAGCTAATAGTTCTGTGCTATTGGCAGCAAAAAGTGTGTTGTGAAAACAAGCAGAACTTTTAACTTAAAAAAAAAAAAAATTAGTTGTTTTAAAGTATTTACGAGAGGAGCAAAGCATGCACATTACTTTTACAAATATCACCTTTCCAAGTATTTATTTCCTTTAGTAATACATTTCAAAATATTGTTACAAAAATACACCTTGTAGGAACAACATTGTCAACAGGCAATACAATTCTCAGTTGATGGTTGGTACATACGGGTGGACATAGACTCTATTCACAATAATTTTCATTATTAACTGTTACAAACTAACATAAAAAAATAAGGTTGAAATGTCAAAAGCCCATTGCAACTGATATTAAAGTTCCAGTACAGTTGGAACAATCTGTCAAATGTTGACTACTGCTGGTCAGAACTCAGCTCATCAAGCTCAGTCAAGGGTTTAAAGTAAATACTGTGGGCTGGGGCAACAGCAGGTACATCAGGTTGAATGTATCGATGCATATGTGAAGAGCACTTGATTTCAGACTAGAGATTGACAGTCTCTTTAGTCTGTTATATTCAGCTAGAGCTTCAACAATGCAGTTGAATACAATCTCTGCCTTCCTAGAACCACCGTTGGGACTTAAATGAATGCCAGCAGCAGAAGTTGGCCAAGATGAACCTGGGCAGGGTTCAAACCTGTGACATACAGTCAAAGAGACTGTTTGCCTAGCTGTCCGCAGCTAGAACATTCAAAAGGCCAGCCTAGCCAACATACATGACAATGATCTATTACCACACCATCCAAGGAGATGATGGGTGTAACCTGCAGACAAACTTCAGTTGTCTTTGCAACAACAAGTGAGCTAAATGATAGTGCCTGGATGAACAACTGAGTTTCTCATCATACAACAACACAGCTCCAAGGGCAGGAATAGCAGAGCAGTGGTGAGGTGAACAGAGTAACCTCACACTACCATCACAGGGGTCTGAACTAGGGATTCATAGCAGCAGCTGGGTGGAGAAGCAACATCCCGAATTTGCAGCGCTGCATGGAAGTTATTGCGCTCAGATAGTTTTAGGCACCGAAAGCTGGCTAAATGATGATGTGGCAAGTTCAGAAATATTTAGCGAAGCGTGGAATGTATGTCGGAAAGATAGATCTGATACAACTGGAGGAGGAGTGTTCATCGCTGTGGACCAAGATATTGTTTCTACTGCGATTGAGGTTGAAAGTAACTGTGAAGTTATCTGGGCATGTATAACAGGTCTAAAAGAAGTCAAGTTAATAGTTGGGTGTTTTTACCGGTCCCCCAGTGCTGCTGTAGCAGTTTTAGAATCATTCAAGGAACGTCTACACCAGGTAGTGCATAGGTATCCGGGCCATTTAATATTAGTCGGAGGTGACTTCAACCTTAAGAGTATAGATTGGGACCTCACTAGTTACATTTCAGGCAGTACAGACAAGCAGTCTTGCAAGGTACTTTTGGACACATTCTCTGAAAACTGTCTTGAGCAGTTAAACCGGCAACCCACGCGCAATGGAAATATTCTAGACCTTATAGCCACAAACAGGCCTGACCTTATTAACGATGTCTGTGTAGAGACAGGAATTAGTGATCATGATATCGTCATAGCGTCGATGGTGACCAAAGTTCATAAACCAATCAAGAAGGCTAGGAGCATGTTTTTGTTGGGAAGAGCCAACAAGCAAATGTTACCATCACACTTAGAAAATGAATGGGCATCGTTTAATTCCGGGACTATGGATGTAGAGGAATTGTGGACTAAATTGAAGTGCATTGTTAATAAAGGGTTAGAGAAATATGTGCCAGTAAAGATGATTAAGGATGGAAAAGATCCACCGTGGTATAATAATAATGTTAGAAAGCTGCTGAGAAAGCAAAGGCTGTTGCACTCTCGATTCAAAAAAGAACACGCAAATGATGACAGGCAAAAGTTAGTAGAGATTCGTGCGTCTATAAAAAGATCGATGCGTGAAGCATACAATAATTATCACAGCCATACCTTAGCAAAAGATCTTTCTGAGAACCCGAAAAAATTCTAGTCCTATGTAAAATCGATAAGCGGGTCAAAGTCCACTGTCCAGTTACTAGTTGATCATTCCGGGGCAGTAATAGAAGAAAGCAAACGGAAAGCTGAAGTTCTAAATTTAACCTTTAAGAAATCTTTCACGCAGGAGGACCGCACAAATATACCATCATTTGATCAACGTACTAATTCCGAAATGGGGGACATAGCAATAGGTATTTCCGGTGTAGAGAAGCAGCTGAGAGAGCTAAATACGAAAAAGTCTGCTGGTCCGGATGGAATACCAGTTCGGTTTTACAAAGACTATTCTGTGCCGTTGGCCCCCTACTTAGCTTGCATTTATAGCAAATCTTTAATTCAGCGCAAAGTTCCTAGTGATTGGAAAAAAGCGCAGGTGACTCCCGTGTATAAGAACGGAAAGAGGACTGACCCATACAATTACAGGCCAATATCGTTGACATCAGTTTCATGTAGAATTTTGGAGCATATTCTCAGTTTGAATATAGTAAATTTCCTTGAAACGGAAAAGCTTCTTTCCATGAATCAGCACGGGTTTAGGAAACATCATTCATGTGAAACTCAGCTTGCCCTTTTCTCACATGACATCTTGCGAGCCATGGACGAAGGGCAACAGGCGGATTGTGTTTTTCTCGACTTCAAAAAGGCGTTCGACGTGGTGCCACACTGCAGACTGCTAACGAAGATACGAGCTTATGGAATAGGTTCACAGATTTGTGACTGGCTGGAAGACTTCCTAAGTAATAGAACGCAGTACGTTGTTCTCAATGGCGAGTGTTCATCAGAGATGAGTGTATCGTCAGGCATGCCCCAGGGGAGTGTGATAGGACCGCTACTATTTTCTATCTATATAAATGATCTGATGGACATAGTAAGTTGTAATTTGCGGCTGTTTGCTGATGATGCTGTGGTGTATGGGAGGGTGTTGTCTGTAACTGACTGTAATAGCATACAGGTTGACTTAGACAAAATTTCTAGTTGGTGTGAAGAATGGCAGCTAGCTCTCAATGTAGAAAAATGTAAGGTGATGTGCATGAGTAGAAAAAACAATCCTATAATGTTCAAATACAGCATTAGTAGTGAGCTTCTTGATGCTGTCACGTCATTCAAATGTCTAGGCGTAACATTGCAGAGCGATATGAAATGGAACGAGCATGTAAGGACAGTTGTGAGTAAGGCAGAGAGCCGACTTCGGTTTATTGGGAGGATTTTGGGAAGATGTACTTCACCTGTAAAGGATACCGCGTATAAAACGCTTGTACAACCACGTCTTGAGTATTGCTCAAGTATTTGGGACCCGCAGCAGATCGGTTTGAAGGAAGACATAGAGGCGGTTCAGAGGCGAGCAGCTAGATTTGTTACCGGCAGGTTCAACCAATGCGCAAGTGTCATGGAAATGCTCCGGCAACTCAATTGGGGATCACTGGAAGAAAGACGACGTTCTTTTCGTGAATTTCTGTTAAGTAAATTTAGAGGGCCGGAATTTGAAGCTGAGTGTAGTACGATCTTGCTGCCGCCTACTTACAATTCGCGTAAAGATCACAAAGACAAGATAAGAGAAATTAGGGCTCGTACGGAGGCATATAGGCATTCTTTTTTTCCTCGTTCAATTTGGGAGTGGAATAGGAAAGGAAATGCCTAGTAGTGGTACAGTGTACCCTCCACCACGCACCTTACGGTGAATTGCGGAGTATGCATGTAGATGTAGATCCAGAGCGTATGGGACGGGCCTATTGCATTCAATGTATTCTTCAAGGTGGAAATAAATTTGAAGGTTTCAACTACAAGCTATGCTCCTGTTGTAATTCATCCCACACCAACTGAGAAGTATCCCAATGTGTAGGCTCTCACAGCCAGCGTCTTCAGTAATTAAAACTTCCAAGCTGAGAGGCCGTGGTCGAACAATAGAAATTCCTTCCCCTGACGTTTCGTTGCTGGCTGTGGGCAACATCTCCTGAGGTGAGTCGATGACTGGCTGCTGGGCCATGGAGATCCTGCTTGTATAGAGGGCATAGAGGGCACCACCACTCGTCATGTGATGCCAACTGTAAAACAATCTCTGGCTGGTGTCATTACTCTTGATCAAAGGTAATCGATTGTCACATCTTTGGTACCAAGTAGATTGCCATATCTTGTCTAAGTTCAAGCCTTCTTCCTTCCTGTTAAAATTATTGTGGTGTTTAAAAATCTCTATAGCCTCTCTATTCATATGTGCATAATAATGCGATGTCTTAGCTAGCACGCTTGTCTCACTAAATTTTATTTTGTGGTCACTGTTTTCAAAAACATGATCCGCTACAGCCAATTTGTCCGTGTGTCTCAGTTGACAGTTCCTTTTGTGTTCAGTTAGGCGAGTACTGATACTTATTTTCGTTGTTCCAATATAAACCTTCCCACAACTACATGGAAAGAGCGCCCTTTGGCTACTCCGGGTGTGTATAAGATTCCATGAGAGGAAAAGATTTAGGGAAAAAAACACACACACACACACACACACACACGCACACACACACACACACACACAGACACAGACAGATTCATGAAAGCCAACAATATACAAGAGGAAGACAGGGAAGGGAGTAAGAAATGAGTAGTGAATAAGTGAGTTGAGGATGTAGGGGAGGCGGAGGGAAGACATGAGCATAGGTTTAGACCAGGAGGATGGCAGGAGGAAGGGATATGTTGGAGGGCAAGTTTCCAGCTCCCATCTTTAACCCACAAACAAACAACAGTACCTCCACTTTTGACAGCTGCCATCCCATCCATATCAAATGATCCTTTCCCTATCACCTAGGAATCCATGGAAAATGTATCTGCTCCAGTGATGGATGCCTTACCACCTACAACAACAACCTGTCCAATGCTGTCCTCTCACACAACTATCCTGCAGACATTGTCTGCAAGTAGATCTCCCAAGTATTCCATTCCTCCCCCTCCAGCAATAATGTTCCTTATCCCAAACCACCCTAAAGCATACCCTTAATCACTCAGTACCATCCCGGCCTGAAATGCCTCAACAAATTGCTCTGTCAGGGCTATGAGTTTCTCAAGTGCTCGAAAGTATCCTTTCCTCTCCAACCAGAGTAGTCTTCCACCATCCTCCTAACCAATATAACATCCTTACAACGTCCATTGCAGAGCATGCTCTACAACCAACTCCAGGGACCTTGGCACATGTCACACCACACATGCCACCTGCTTACTACCACCCAATCCCATTCCCTCAGAGAAGTTACGGAGATGGTAACTTGCCCTCCAACATATCCTTTCCTCACACTATCCTCCTGTTCTAAATGTAATACACTAAACCTCTTCCCCCCGCCCCCACCCCTTCATCCTCAACTCACTTATTCACTAATCATTTCTCACACCCTTCCCTGTCTTTCTCTCATACATTGTTGTGTTTGCAAGAATGTGTGTGTGTGGGGGGGTGGGGGTGGGGGGTGGTGGTGTGGGCATGAGTGACTGGGCTGTTTAGATATATTAAAAATTATGAATGCAAACTATCACCTCAATTTGTTATAAAATATATTTATTTATATTGTATTAGTATCTTTTAAGATGAACAAGTGTGAGTAATGAGTTATTATGATGCTGTAAATTGTCTTCAGTGTGACTGTATTCTTCAACACTATATGAAAACAAGTTTCATCATAATTAATCTTAGTTAGTAACATTGCTTTTTTGGTTTCAACAACAGTGTTTTGTCACTACTCCATATGTTCCTCATTTAAGAAAATATTCTTTCAGTGTCTGCATAATAATACAAGGGAAATGGACAAGTAGTTTGGGATTAATCATTTCATAAGTTTGAGACAAGTTAGTGTCCAGAATTACTTTAACAAAAATTTCTGTGCGTTGTAGTTGCTCTGTTGCAAACTTACTGCTGGGGTTTGCAAAACTGAACATTCCACATACTCTGTGAATTTCAGGGGAACAGTCAATATCTAACACAGAAAAATAAGAGAAAAAATAAAAACTTTTTTTACTAGCTTAAACCCGTGGCTCCGCTTGCGTATTGGTTGATTATGATAGATAACTTATCTTTCAGTAGTGTGCTATGAGACTGGTTTTGAAGGATGAAATGAAATACAGTACCTTCTTTAGAAACCAACATTTTTAATCAACATTCAAATAAAATAAAAATTATGTGAAGTGCTTAATGATTTACAATAAATAATACATACATTATTCCTTATAGACTGTGTTGCAATATCTCAACACGTATAGTGAGAGTAATGTCCAAATTTATTTTAAATTTCATTTTAGGGCATTCTTAACTTCTTTGCTTTCTACAGTATGTCTGCCTAGGTGTACTTGTGTCTGTGTGAATGTGTGGGTGTGTGTGCATTTGTTTACCCTCCATTTTTCCCCCAAGGTAAGTCTTTCCTCTCCCGGGATTGGAAAGGCTCCTTACCCCCTTCCTTAAAACCCTCATCATTTCCTTTTCCCTCTCCTTCCCTTCTGCCTGATGAAGCAGCTAGGCTGTGAAAGCTAGCGTTTGTGTGTGTTGTGTGTGATTCATTTATTTATTTTTGATGCTGTCACACCTGTGCTCCTTCGCCTGGTGAGTAATCTTCGTCTATTTTTTATATTTAATTTTTCCTCTTAGGAATTTTTCGTCTTAATATCCTTACAGCTAAGTTTTCAACAGACTGAAAAAAAAAAAAAAGAAAAACTCTTTAGGGCCAGTCCACATGAATACATTAGTTACTTCCCACAAGTCCTAACAATTTTATAGCACTTCAAATCATACAAAAGTTACGTCATTCTCTCAATGACAACCCTTCTCTATTCTCCTTACCTTTATCTATTGCCATGTGCATGACACTTTCAGTTTACAATTTTATAATTGTTGTAATATCATCATCATCATCATCATCATCATTAGAGACTGTTATGACTTTCAGCATTTAGTCTGGAACATGGTCTACATCTATATCTACAAATATACTTCGCAATCCATTGTAAGGTGTGTGGTGAAGGGTACACTGTAGCACTACTAGGCATTTCCATTCCTATTCCACACCAAAACAGAATGAGTGAAAAATTAATGTCTATATGCCTCTGTGTGAGCCCTAATTTCTGTTATCTTGTCTTTGTGATCTTTATGAAATGTAAATAAGTGGTAGCAAGATTGTTCTCCAGTCAGCTTCAAATTTTGGCCCTCTAAATTTCCTCAAGAGGATTTTTCAAAAGGAACATCATCTTTTCTCCAGTGATTTCCATTTGAGTTCCCAGAGCATTTCTGTGACACTCTCACGTTGGTCAACCCTACCAGTAATGAATCTAGCTGCTTGCCTCTGAACTGCTAACATATTTTTCTTTAAAGTGATCTGTTGCAAGTCCTAAACACTTGAGCAATACTCTAGATATGGTCGTACATGCATTTTATATGTGTTCTCCTTTACAGATAAAGTACATTTTCACAAAATTCTGCCAATAAACTGAAGTCAGCTGTCCACCTTACTCACAACTGTCCTTACATGTTTGTTCCATTTCATATCACTCTGCAATGTTACACCTAGATACTTGAATTAAGTGTCTATATGAAGTTGCTGTATTCAAACATTATGGGACTTTTTTTCCTACTCATGCACTTCATCTTACATTTTTCTACATTTATAGCTAGCTGCCATTCTTAACACTAACTAGAAATTTTGTCTAAGTCATCCTATATGCTGTTACAGTCAATTAATCATGACACCCTCCATACACCACAGCATCATCAGCAAACAGCTGCAAATTACAAGTTACTCTGTCCATCACGTCATTTATATAGATAGAAAATTATAGCAGTCCTATCACACAATGCAATCAATAATGGTGATGCATATACAAGCTGTGGTAAATTGCTCCATAACTTCCAGTTACTATCATCAGTAAAGTGTCGTTGACATGACATTAACAAGGAAAAAGGTATTAGAGTATGTTCAATATTGCATAAACTGTACTACACAAGTTGTTTTGCCTTCTTCTTCTTTTTTTAAAGCCTAGGCCTAGGCCTAAAAATCTACAGAATAATTGAGGAACCATTTAATTATACCGATTGTCATCAAACAGATGTGGCTGATACACGAAAATGTAAGAAATCCAAGTTAGTTGCTTACTCAGATAGTCATGACCACAATCGTGCAAAACTACTGCAAAATGAACATGAACTTAGAACTACTGGCTATGTAAAACCTAGGGGCCCCTATCCATGAAGTTGTAAGGAATTTACACAGTAGAAACGCTACACAAGACACTCAGGTTTTTGTTATAATTGGTGGTGCAAAAGATATCTATTACAATGAATTAAAAAGTGACATCAGTGATTTAAGGATAGCACTGGACACAGTTAAAAATGAAAGTGTATTAGTGACTGGAATACTACACAGATCTGACCTAATAGAAACGTCATGTGTAAACCAGGAAATCACTAAGGCCATAGACAATCTTGTAAAATATGTAAAGCATACAGGGACACACACTTCATAGATGTGCAATTCCTGGAAAGGAAACACTTCATTAGGCATGGTTTGCACTTAAATATGCATGGGGAAAAATTGACAGGTACTAAAATAAATGAAATAGCTAAAAGGATCCTTATCAGGCAGGCTGACAGAGGACACCAAAAGAGTTAAAAGATGGGCAGCTCATTTCATATTGTCACAATACAGGGGAGACAGCATTATGAAAATGATACAGGATCTGAGATGGGAATCATTACAATGGCATTTATCACTGCAGTGCGAGCTACTTTTGAAACTCCAATCAGCAGCATTCTCCTCCGAATGCAAAAATATATTGTTGACTCTCACTTACATAGGTAGAAAAGATCATCAGAATAAAATATGAAAAATCAGAGCTCGGACAGAGAGATTCAGGTGTTCTTTCTTCCCGTGCACTATTGGAGAATTGAATGGGAGACAAATAGTATAAAGGTGGTTCGATGAACCCTCTGCCAAGCACTTATATGTGATTTGCAGAGTAGATGAAAAAACAACAACATCATACCTATTATTATACCATCACATGATAGAGAAGCTGTCTCATCACAGGTGATAGAACCAACAAAATTAGCAGCTGAAGAACAAACACAACCAGTAACTGTGACACCGAATGTAGCAGAACAAACAACAGAGATGAAATGCCACCAACAATATCAATTCCATCAGCAATAATCCCAGCAATACCAGACACAGCAGAAGATATGGAAACAACCATCTGTGGGGCAGCAAGTAGACAGAAAAGAATATCTCCTTCCCATCTGAAGGATTTTTTAACTCCAGGTATGACAAAAAGGAAAGCAACAAGATAAATAACAATAAATATTTAACAATTCTCCACCAAAATATGCAGAGTGTAAAAAACAAAGTCCAACAGCTAAAAGTAGAGTTACAGTTGTCACACAGCTCGGTTATCTGCATTACTGAGCACTGGTGTCATCAAAATGAAATTGTACACATTAACTTACCCTCATATATCCAAGCGTGTTCTTACTGCAGAAACAATATGGAAGGTGGAGGATTATGTATTTATATTAAAAATGGTATTGAATTTAAAGTAAAAAATGATATAATCTTGTTAAGTGTTGACAAAAACTATGAAGTGTCAGCAATAGAGATAGCTACTATACATATGCCCAAGAAACTAACTATATTATGTGCATACCGATCTCCTAGTGGTAATTTAGAGATATTCTTTTCAAAACTTACACAAAGCCTAGAACTAGCATTGAGTCTGAAACATAATGTCCTTTTGTGTGAAGACTTTAATATAAATACAGCTGAGACTGATAACACCATTAACACCTTTCTGAATATCCTATATAGTTTTGGCATGTCATCGCTAGACACCAGTCCCACAAGAATAACCACTCATTCATCTTCTATCATTGACCATGTAGCTACAGATTTAGCCAGAGAAGACTGTGAAGTACTTTTCAAATATGGACTGACAGACCACCAATGTCAGGTCATAAAAGTAAAAGCTTGTGTAAAAAAAAGACCCAAACTACATATGTATATAAAAAAACCTACTCCCCAACAGCCCTAAAAAAATTTTCCTTACTGTTAGCACATAAAATTTGGGAAGGAGTTTATGCAGAAACCAAAGTGAACAAAAAATTCTCAAACTTTATGTCTGAGTTTAAACTAAAAATCAAAGAAACGTTCCTCAAAACATTAATCCCTATAGGAATATTTACTAAAAACAAATGGATTACTAAAGGAATTAAAAAATCTGCTGAAACAAGCACTAGATGAGAACAGCTATGTAACTGGCCCTTTTCTAGACCTTTCTAAATCATTTGATACTGTTGACCACCAGATATTGTTTTATAAGTTACATGCACTAGGAATAAGGGGAGTGGCAAACAAATGATTTAGTTCACATCTAAAAAACAGAATACAGTCAGTAGAGATCACACATGTCTCTAGTGGATCAAAGTACACTGAGAGAAACATATCAGAGCCACAGCATACCAATATTGGAGTCCCCAAAGAAAGCATACTGGGCTCAATATTGTTTTTAGTGTATATAAACAACTTCCCACAACATATCAGTCACGGAGAGAAGATATTGTTTGCCGATGAAAACAACATATTAATCACCAGTAAGACACAAACACAAATGCTGGAAAAATCTACTGAAGTGTTGAGAGATGTTTATAAATGGTCACAGACAAATAAAATAACCTTCTACATTAAGAAAACAAGTACAATATGCTTTAGAATAAACAGGAAAATGAATCCATTAAATTTAGTTCTAGACAACATATCCATAGATGATGTACATTCAATTAAAAAAAAAAAAAATTAGGGTTCTTCATTGATAGCCAAATGAAGTGTAAAGGACATACCATGAAAGTCTTGAATAAGTTATCCACAACATGTTAGCTTCTTAGAGGCCTTGTATTTAGATGCAGTGATAAATGCCTGAGAACTGTTACACCACAAAAATTGTTACAGGGGAATGTGTTTAAGATCTTGGATTGCTCAACGAAGCTGGACAGAATCAGGTCAGCAGCATGGTAGCAGAAATGCTCACTTATCTTGCATGACGATAGCAGACACTGTGTTGCCAAGTTGGAAAGCCAACTGTCAGCGAACTGCTGTGTGAGTGAGACAGCTGTCAGACAGAGATGCAGCTAGTAAACATTTCATAACTACACGTAACTCTGTCACAAGAGTGAATAAGTCTGTGGATACCTCAGTGGTAAAGGCACATCAAATGAACACTGCATTTCCAAAGGGAACACATTTGAACCATTTCATATGTCATAGCTTCAGCAAGATTTAGGTATATACAATCCCACTTGTAGAAGTGCCAGTCACTTGGTCTTCAGGATCGATGATAGCCAGGAGGCCAGGAGGCCACTGGCCTAATCATTGTGCTCAGTCTTTGTCACAGTTAGCAGTACATACTGATAACTGCTAGAGGCATCTAGGAGATGGAGTCTGGGCGATTCTATACTTCGCACTAAGCATCATCTGGGGAAGATGGTGGATCCACTGTGCTGTCGACTTCACAACCCAATGATGGCTGCCTAAGGCCAGCGTAGTCTTCAGTGGTTGGTTACCAAAGGCCAATGTTCCTGCGGTCGAGTTAGCATTCTGGTGCTAATCCGGCCAGCCAGTATCCAGAGTCAGGTATCAGCATGGTATCCAGCTAGCTTCAGTGGGGTCCACTCATATATCCATTGGCCGCTGCATAGACTGGAGAAGGGACAGAGCACTTCTCAATAACATTCCTTGCATCAGTTCCTGGTCATCACGGGTACTACCGTCCAGACAGCCCACAGCAGTTGGATCACAGAGGTCGCAGCGTGGCAGCAAGCGGACGCACCTGAAGGCGACGCCACCTACTCCTCTGGCTCCTGTCAAGCTAGCGCCTTCATCAGAATTATTGTATGCTACAGAATAAATGTGTAAAATTTAATTCTGTTTTATTAACGTCCTCTAGAGCTCCACCATGTTCCACGCCTCATCCTGACATAAAGCTGGGAACCCACCGCTTGGGCCCAAAACTGTCTATTTTAGTTATGTCCATTCATCAATCAGATATGTCTATTTTAATTATGTCCATTCAGCAATCAGTTATGGATTAATGTTCTGGGGAACCAGTGCTCAGAACTAAGAACTGTATTTAAAGTGCAAAAGAGAGCAGTTATAATTATAACAAAAAGCAGTAAGTGGGCCCACTGCAGAGAGCTTTTCAAAATGTTAGAAATTTTAACTGTTTCTTGTGAATTTATGTTCCAACCCATTGTGTATATAAAGAAAAATGTAGAAAATCATAGTACAATAGCAAATTCCATAACTATAACACAAAAACAAGTCATCACCTTCACTTTGACAGAAAAAATAAACAGAAGAATCACAACAGTTTCTTGTATGAAGGTCTGAAACTGTATAATAAATTGCCACAGAAAACAAAAGAAATTGATAAAATGTATTGCTTTAGGAAACATCTTAAACTATATTTGCAGGAACACTGTTTTCACACTGTAAGTGAATACCTTAGTAATAAAATTTTGTAAACAGTTTGTTTTACAATGTTGGGTATATGTAATATTTGAGAAAAAATGATAGTAAGCAATGTATTCTCACAATGTTAAACTAGAAATAAAAAAACCCTGTTGTGAATGTAAATGAACTAGAGGTAACAAAAATTGTATAAATATGTAAGTGTAAATGAACTGAGAACATCCATACATTTTAAAATGTCTGTGGGTGGCTAAAATAAATAAATAAACACTCCCCTGGGATACGCCTGACAACTCAGCTCTGATGAACTGTTGCTGTCGAAAACAACATACTGCATTCTATTACTTAGGAAGTCTTCCAGCCAGTCACAAATCTGTGAACTTATTCCATATGCTCATATCTTCATTAGCAGTGGGCAGTGTGGCACCGTCAAACGCCTTTTTGTAATCAAGAAAAATATAATCTGCTTTCTGCCCTTCGTCCGTGGCTTGCAAGATGCCATGAAGAAAATGGCAAGCTGAGTTTTACACCAACAATGTTTCTTAAAACCATGGTGATTCTTAGAAAGAAGCTTATCTGTCTCAAGGAAATTTACTATATTCAAGCTGACAATATGTTCCAAAATTCTAGAGGAAACTGATGTCAATGATATTGGCATGTAATCTCTAAGGGGGGTCAGTTCTTTTACCTTTCTTATAGACAGAAGTCACCTGAACTTTCTTCCATGCACTAGGAAATTTGCACTGAATTAAAGATTAATGATAAATTCTCCCTAATGAAATTACTGCATCACACCCTAATCAAAACTAACATTCATGTGTTATCTGATGTTAAGCCATTCTGTAAGAAAACACATCCTACATACTTGAACTGTCCTCCAGTTCATTGTTGCTCCTATTTGGTACACAACCTTTTAAATCTCTTTCCCACAGACATTACTTTTGTTTGGAGTTCAGCTCTTCATACCATACACCTTACATTTCTGATCTAGCTCTGAATTATTATATTGCAATCTTTCAATTGAATATGCCATCACAAGTAAGTCATCTGCATATGCGAGACTGCTTGGTTTGTTTTCACCTATTTTAATCTTACCCTGCCAGACTGTTGTTTTAAAAATGTGATCCATAAATAGTATGAACAACACTGATTACAAGATACACCCTTGTCTTACCCCTGAAACTACTGTGAACCATGAACTCAATCTACCATTAACTCTAACTGCTGCCTGACAATCTAGGAACAGACTTTGAATTGCCAGCAGAAGTTTGCTTCCTATTTCATAATCTTGTAGAACTGACAATAACTTCCTCCTAGGCACATGGCCCTAAGTCTTTTCTAGATATATTAAAAGTAGATACAATTCCTTGTTCCTCACATAAGACATAACATTTTCGTAGCTGTTCAAAATTCACAAGTATAGTTTTTCAGGACTATGTGTAAGACATACTAGGAGTCTGCATGTGGTTAGGGGAGTTTATTTATTGCTTTATATTGCCTTTTAGAAACTTATATATGATTTACTTATTTATTTATTTATTATTATTATTTTAATTTCAATAGCTATTTTCTGCTTCCAAGTCTTTTATGTATGTAATGGCTTGTGTGGAACATAATTTAATCATAACAACTACTTGGTTTAAGAACCATGAAAGAACGTTGTATATGTGGAAGAGGCCAGGAGACACTGGAAGGACCTGATAGATTTGAGAATGGTAACACATAGATTTAAAAACCAAGTTTTAAACTGTAAGACATATCCAGGAGCAGATATAGACTCTGACCATATCTTATTGGTTACGAAATGTAGTCTGAAACTGATGAAAGGCAGGAGTATAAGGAAAAATTGAAGGAATCTGAAGTTCTTGAGAATTTCAGAGGGAGATTTAGCCAACAGTTGACAGAAACAGGGGGAAATAAAACAGTAGAAGATGAATGGGTAGCTTTAAGAGATGAAATATTCAAGGCAGCAGAGCACCAAATTGGTAGAAAGGCAAGTACTACAAAAAATCCTTGGATATCACAGTAAATAATAAATTTAATTATTGAAAGGAGAAGATATAAAAATGCAGTAAATGAAGCAGGTAAAATGGAATACAGATGAATAACAAATGAGATTGACAGTAAGTGCAAAATGGCTAAGCAGGAGTGGTTAGAAGCCAAATGCAAATCTGGAGAAGAATGTATACCTAGGGAGAAAATAGATACTGCCTACAGGAAAATAAAAGATACATTTGGAGACAAGAAAAATAGCTGGATGAATATCAGGAACTCAGATGAAAAACAAACACTGAGTAAAGGTGGGAAAGTTTAAAGGTGGAAAGAATATATACTGGGGATCTAAAATGAAATAAACTTCAAGACAATATGTAGGAAGGGGAGAGGAAGTAGCCGAAGATAAAATACGAGATACTATACTGAGAGATGATTAATTTGACAGAGCACTGAAAGACCTAAGTTCAAACAAGGTCCCTGGAGTAGATGACATTCCCTCAGAGCTACTGAAGTCTCTGGGAGAACCAGGCATGACAAATCTATATCACTTGGGGAGTAAGATGTATGAGATGGGCTAAATACCCTCTGACTTTGAAAAATGTAATAATTCCTATTCCAAAGAAAGCAGGTGCAGACAGGCGTGAAAAAGGGGGGAAAATTGCAGAGTGAGACCAAGAGATTAAAATACACTCCTGGCCATTAAAATTGCTACACCACGAAGATGACGTGCTATAGACAGGAAATTTAACCAACAGGAGAAGAAGCAGTGATATGCAAATCATTAGCTTTTCAGAGCATTCTCACAAGGTTGGTGCCGGTGGCGACATCTACAACGTGCTGACATGAGGAAAGTTTCCAACTGATTTCTCATACACAAACAGCAGTTGAGTGGCGTTGTCTGGTGAAACATTGTGATGGCACGTGTAAGGAGGAGAAATGCGTACTATCATGTTTCCAACTTTGATGAACATCGGATTGTAGCCTATAGCAATTGTGGTTTATCGTATCGCGACATTGCTGCTCACGTTGGTCACATTCCAATGACTGTTAGCAGAATATGGAATCGGTCGGTTCAGGAGGGCAATACGAATGCCAGATCCCTACGGCCTCATATTACTAGCAGTCAAGATGATAGGTATCTTATTCACATGGCTGTAATGGATCGTGCAACCACATTTCGATCCCTGAGTCAACAGATGGGGATGTTTGCAAGACAACAACCACCTGCATGAACATTTGCAGCAGCATGGACTATCAGCTCGGATACCATGGCTGCAGTAACCCTTGACACTGCATTACAGACAGGAGTACCTGCAATGGTGTACACAACGCCAAACCTGGGTGCATGAATGGCAAAATATCATGAGTTTGGATGAATCCAGTTTCTGTTTACAGCATCGTGATGGTTGCATACATGTTTGGCGACATCGTGGTAAATGCACATTGGAAGCGTGTATTCATCGTTGCCATACTAGCGTATCACTCGGCGTGATGGTGTGGGGTGACATTGGTTACATGTCTCGGTCACCTCTTGTACACATCGACAGCACTTTGAACAGTGGCCGTTACATTGCAGATGTGCTATGACGCGTGGCTCTACCCTTCATTCAATCTCTGGAAACCCTACATTTCAGCAGGATAATGCACGACCGCATGTTGCAGGTCCTGTACTGGCCTCTCTGGATACAGAAAATGTTCGACTGTTACCCTGGCCAGCACATTCTCCAGATCTCTCACCAATTGATAATGTCTGGTCAATGGTGGCAGAGTAACTGGCTTGTCACAATATGCCATTCACTACTCTTGATGAACTGTGCTATTGTGTTAAAGCTGCATGGGCATCAGGACCTGTAGATGCCATCCAAGCTCTGTTTGACTCAATGCCCAGGCATATCAAGGGCATCATTACAGCCATGTTCTGGGTACTGATTTCTCAGGATCTATGACCCAAATTGCGTGAAAATGTAAGCACATGTCAGTTCCAGTATAACATATTTGTCCAGTGAATACCCATTTATCATCTGCATTTCTTCTTGGTGTAGCAATTTTAATGGCTAGTAGTGTAGTAAACAGATATAGATGAATGTGGGTTTCCCTTGTTATGAGGAGATGAAGAGGCTTGCTTAGGATACAGTATGTTGAAGAGCTGATTCAAACCAGTCTCTGGACTGAAGACCACAAGAACAACACAAATTGACAATGCTACAACAGGCCTTAAAGTTTTGGAAACAATCAAAAATTGATATTTAATGCCTCATTTTCAAAATTTTCTGTTTAAGTAGATAAGCACATAAATATTGAAAATATTTTTTATTCACATTCCTTAAATAACAACATTTATTTGCCTCCAAAAATTTGTCAACTTTATTCATATTTCATGTACAACTAAAAAGGATGAAATCTGGTGAATTATTGGAAACATTCATTTAGCTGACACAGCTTCAGACACTACTTCCATATAGCTGTTTCATTTGACTGAAATAGCCAACTGAACAAAAATACAATAAACTAACCAATCTGTTGTTAAAAATAGTCTGTTTTCACAGTGCTACTTTGAATGTGTAAAGCGCAGTGACTGGTGATCACTGAAGTTCATTGGTTGTGCCACACCTACACTGTCCAGAGCCCCTTCACTCCAATAAACATCACTTTTCTTCTTCTTTGTTTCAGAGTGGAGCATTATATCAGTGGCATCTGTAACATATGTGATCAACAGAACTGTCTCCGTGGTGTGAGTTCTTTGTCTCTCAGCTGTTGTTAGTCACAGCCTTTATTGAACTTAGTCCGTGTTTAGCCCTTGTACAGTTGGAAGCAGTTCAGAGGTACATTAGTGGTAGGTTTGACCAATGCACGTGTGTCACAGAAATACTCCAGGAACGCAAATGGGAATCACTGGAGGAAAGATGACATTCTTTCCAAGAGATTCTGTTGAGGAAATTTAGCGGGCTGGAATTTGAAGCTGACTGCAGAATAATCTTACTGCCGCCTACTTGCATTTTGCGTAAGAAACACAAAGTCAAGATAAGAGAAATTAGGGCTTGCAGAGAGGCATACAGACATTATTTTTTCCTTATTCTGTTTGGGAGTGGAATAGGAAAGGAAACACCTAGTAGTGGTACAGTGTACCCTCCGCCATTCACTTAAATGGTAGATTGCCAAGTGTATTTGTAGATGTAGATGTACACAGTGTTTCAGTGAAAGTGGTTTTAACAGTATTATTCAACTCATTTATTCCATTAACCTCTGAAGTACTGTAATAATTACCCAGATGTGACTTGAAGAGACAAGCTATAGAGAGTTGCTTAGATATCTTGGAATGGTAAATTTTTACCAGTGCCGTATTTGAAATACAGTTCACTTGAGTCAGACCTCACTGATGCATTGTCAGGCAAGAACACCTCCAGCATACATAAAGTTCCATGTATGACCAACATGATCAATGCCTGAACAAGTTGAAAACTGGAGTAGTGAAAGTGGTCACAGTCACACACCCAATTTCAGGCACTTGTCCCTCCATTACAACAGATGTCAGTGACACTTGTATCAGTACTCTGTTAGAACAACATATTGGTGACATTTCACAGTCCCTCCATTTTTCTCGAAAAAGCTCTCGACAAGCCAAACAAAAAGGTATGTTTTTGATTGCAAGCTTTCAGCTATTTACAAAGTGGTAAAATATTTCTGCGAAGATACTGAGGACTGAGCTGTTACAATTTACACTACTGATCACCACCCTCTTGCAGATGTTATTCACAACCCAAAATCTAACATTCCTCTGTATCACTGGTGTCACATGGACTTAATATACCAAAATACAACTGACAACTGCTACATCTGAGGTGCAGATAACATTGTTGTGAATTGCATGTCACAAATTTTGACCATAACTGATTCAGTGAACTTCAAAGAACTAACCAATTTAAATCAATGAGGAAACACATTATTTGCTATCAGATGACACATTCTCATTGAAAATTGAATCACACTCACTACCAGGTGTAAGCAAGCCTATTCTATGCGATGTCTCTACAGTTACACCCCGCCCTATTGTGCTACACTTTGACACATAGTCTTCTGATCACTGCATGATCTGGCTCATCCAAGCATTAAGCCTACAATGAAATTAGTCACTAAATGCTTCACCTAGCCAGACAAGAAGTGCAGTTGTAGTGATTAGGTTCACTCCTGTATATCTTGTCAACGTAGCAAAATGGGCAGGCATATGCAACCTCCTCTGGGTAAATTCGACATCCCAAAGTGTTGTTTTCGCCATATCTATGTTGACTTGCTTGGTATCCTCCCCCTTTCGTATAGCAATAGGCACATTCTGTCAGTCAGTGACTGTACTGCTAGAGGTCAGTTGTTGAATATCACATTTCAACTGCTCTTCTACTATCATCAACAATGAAGGCTGACAATTTGAATCAGTATTCTCCAGCAAACTTTGTTCACTCTAAGGCATGGCTGAATTTCACACAACTGCCTACCATCCACAAAGTAAAGGCCTCAATAAACACTGGCACCATACTCCAATGAGTGCCATATCATTTGATGGAGACAAATGGACGAATGCCTTGCCATGGATACTGCTCAGATTGCACACAGTGGTCAGGAATGACCAGTAGGTGTCACTGGATGAGGTGGCATACAGCGATCCTCATATTTTGCTATCTGAATCTGTTGAGGACCCCTCCCCTTTCAGCTCTTACCACATTAGTCAAAAACGTCCGTGCACACATCAGGTGCCCACATCTTTCTGCACATCTGTGTTTACAAAGATTTAGATACCTGCAATAACTAAATGCTATGAGATGACTCTGTGGCACCCTTCAAGTGCCACACTCTAGCCATCCCAAAGTTACTGAAAGGAGTTCACATACCTTTGTTATTCTCCTCAGTTGACACAAATAAACAGTGTCATTCAATAGACTTACTCCAGCATTATGCATTGACATTAAAGGCACCACTACTTATGACTCACTTCCTGTGCCCTCAGAGGAGCCTCCATCTCAATTATTATTACAAGAATGCATGTGAAAACACCAACATTTTCATGTGTGATGAAGTTTAAAGTGAAACATATGCTGACAGTGATATTTTCAACACCACATCTTCCACAACCTCGGCTCTTGTTTCTGCAGATACACTTCAAGGTGTCACAACATTTCAAATCAACATCTCAGCCTGCATACCAGATGATATCCATCTACCTCAGAGACAATAGTTGATTTATTCTCTCTTGCCCAGAAGCCAACCATGTCCACCTGATAAAACATTTACCTTTATTTCCAATGTGCAATCTGGACCTGACACAGGCTTTCTTAGGCACTGATGGTGCTCTATTGATCTCACTCCCTCTATTGCCTTCCCCTGCCCATTCTTCCATACTACCTCTATAGCTTTATCCCTAGGTGGATGTCTTCTCCAATGCCCATGATGGCTTAAAGATTACATCATGTCATTGTTTACCTGGCCTACCACCCCTGCTGCCACAACGACCGCACCCACTGATGGCACTCCTTTCACCTCTCCAACAACAATCTCCATTGAGAATAAGACCACACCTGCCTTCACAGAGACCATGGCCACCAACCCCAATATACATTGTACCACCAGTGGGAGGCTCTGTAGCATCTGCAACAGACATGTTCAACAGAACCATCCCCACAGCATGTGTTCTTTGACTCTCAGCTACTGTTTGTTGCAGCCTTTGTTGAATTCAGTGTGTTTAGTTCTTGTACACATTGTTTTCATTGTGTACTTAAAATGGTATTAACAATGTCATCCAACTCATTTATCTATCTATAAGTGCTACCCCCATGAACGACAGAAGCTGCCGAAGTGGGGTGGCTTGTGTGCCTCGACGATAGAGATAGCCATGTTGCATGGGCTACAGTCTGGATGGTTGACTGAGCTGCCTTGCAACATTAGCTAATGTGGCTTTGCCATACAGTTAATGTGAACAGCTGAAAGTAAGGCAAAACTACAGTCATTACTTTTCCTGTGGACATGCAGGTCTACTGTGTGAAAAAATAATGAATTAGAAAATAGGTATGTGGGTAAATTACTGTCAGTAGCACAGTGATCACATTATCATAGTCAAGAGAGATACAAAGCCAACGTCTACCTGAGTAGTACAATTATATATGCCAACTAGGCTCTGCTGAAGATGAGGAGACCGAAGAAATGTATGAGGAGATAAATGAAGTTTTTCATACAGTTAAGAGAGGGGAAATCTTAATTGTGATGGGGAATTGGAATATGGTACCATTTATGGGCACTGAAATGAATCCAATGGAAAAGTTATATATTTGTGATGGACTGGAATTTGAACCTGAATTTCCAGTTTTGGGCCAGCAGTTGCCTTAACCAATTAGACTCTCCAGTCACACTTCCCTTCCAAACCAAATTCTGAGCTTATAGCACACTATGAAGGCAGCACTCCCTAACCCTTACTTCCTCTTGTTTGCAGTCTATACTGGCTCCCGGAAGGGATTGAGCACATTAATGCATCCACAATGAAATTGTCAATTACCTATATACATAATTATTGATATGATGTCCATTTTATTCAGATATGTCTGAAGAACAGACACCATTTGCTGACATTAACAGCCATAATTTTATGAATTTTAAATATTTAAACATTTGGACCATTTCATGGCATTGAAATAATTCCAAAGGTAAAGTTGAAAATTTGCGCTGGACTGGAATTCAAGCCTGGATTTACAGCTTTGGGCCAACATATGGTACATGTTCTTTTCGACTGTATCAATACTTGTACATATATGTCTCAACAAGCAATTGAGAATCTAAATGCAGATACATTAATACGCTCGATCCCTTGTGGGAATCCAGTATAGGCTGCATCCAAGAAGTAGTAATGGGCAGGGGGCACTGCCATCGCAGTGTGCTCTAAGTTGAGAATTTGTGTTGGAAGGGAAGCATGGCTGGCTAGCCCAATTGGTTAAGGTGACCGCTAGTGTAAAGCGGAAAATCTGGGTTCTAATCTGGGTCCAGCAAAAATTTTCAACTTTGCCGCTGGATTTATTTCAATGCCCTGAAACAGTCAAAATGCTTAAATCTCTAAACTTTAAAAAATTCATAATGCCATGTCACAGAATATGAAATAATGTCATTCAGCGTGATATTTCTCTTGTTGTGCAACATGTCACTACATGTGATTCACAATAAGGACAGATGAATCCCCACTTACGAATAGCTGCTATTACAGATGCACTCCCCCAAGAGCTCACTTCTCTGGGGAATTAGGGTTCGTTGTAAGAAGCACAAATATGACAAGATTTTTTTTATTTAAATGTTTTTGAAATTGCCAGATAATTTGAGAAGCAATTTCTCCTCTTTTCCTCTCTTTGATTCATGAAGATATGAAAATATTTTAATATGTTAGTCTACACGTAAAACTAAATAGAAGAGTTCTTATGAATATAGGTCTACATGTGATTAGTTACAGATTTGTGGCCAATAAAAGATTCTGCCTGGAATTTAGCAACCTCATTAATAAGAAGCCATCACAAAACCGTATGAGGTTACTGTAAACAAAGATTTTCATTTATTTTCTTATTACTGATCTCGTGAATCAAATAAAACATGTCCCAATGTGTATCTGCAGTAGTTGTCCAGAAATTTCAGAGAATCAAACAAATAATCTGGGAAAATTTGTAATTTATTAACTTACTTCAGCATATTGTCATTGCATATACGCTGCCTACGGGTGGATCGGCTGTGTGGGACAGATATTTTTATGTGGAATGGATGGCAGATGTCAAAGTGTAGGTACTGTTGGTGGTAGATTTAATATGGAAGGAAGTCAGGTCTGGTTCAGGTTTATTGATGATATTTTCATGACCTGAACTTAGGGCCAGGACATCTTATCCTCCTTCCTTCAAAACCTCAATACCTACTCCCCCATCTGATTCACCTAGTCTTCCTAAACCCACTATGCCACATTCCTTGATCATAACCTCCACCTCAATGATGGCTCCATCCACTCTTCTGTCCATATTAAACCTACGAACCACCAACAGTACCTACATTTTGACAGTTGCCACCCATCCACATCAAAAACTCCATCCCTTACAACCTATGCAGCCATGGATGGAATATCTGCAGTGACAGGAACTCCTGTTCTCATTATGCTAAATGTCACACAAAGGTCTTCACAGACAAACTACCACACAGACCTAGGCCACAAACTGATCTCCGATGAGGCAGATTAGCCGGCTGCACTGAGGCGCCATGCTGCAGTGTGTGCGGCCATTCGCGATCGCAGGTTCCAGTCCCCCCTCAGGCACAGGTGTTTTGTGTTATCCTTAGGTTAGTTTACCTCAGTTTGAGTAGTTTGTAAGCTACAGACTAATAACCAAGCAAATGAGTCCAATAGATTTACAAACATTTGAACATTTTGAAACAGATCTCCCTTGCCATATCCCCACACACCCCAAATCCTTCCTGCACCACCACTAACCTTCCACAAAAGAGCACTCCCCTTGTCACCCAGTACTATCCTGGACTCAAAAAATAATCTGCATCCTTTTCCAAGGTTTTGATTTTCTGTTCTCACTCCCAAAAATGAGAGACGTCCTGCCCAAGATCCTTCCCACCCCTCCTAAAATGGTTCTCCATCACCTACCAACCTTCATAAGATTTTAGTTCATCCCAATGCTGTCCAGAAACCCAGCCCACTGCCACAGTGATCATATCCTTGTGGAAGACATGCTGCAAGACCTGTCCAATACACTCACACAGCACTTTCTATTCCAGTTCCATCACAGTTCCATCCATCCTATCCAAATAGAGGCTGAGCCACCTGAGTAAGCAGCCATGGAATTTACTAACTCTGCTGCAATTACTGTGCAGCTTTCCATATTGGCATGACCACTGACCAGCTGTCCATTATCATGAAAGGCCACTGTCAAACTTTAGCCAAAACAAGGCAGACCACCCTGTGGTACAACATGCAGTGGAGCTTGTGCTTGACTTCAATGGCTCTTTCACAACCCGGGCCATCTGGATCCTCGCACCCACCACTGACTTTTCTGAACTACACAGTTGGGAGCTATCCTTATGGTACATTATCCGATCCTGAAATTATTCAGCCTCAGCCTATCTATGATAACTCTCTTATTCCACAGCCTACAGTTATTGCCCCCTATCCCCAACATCTCTCCTATTCTGTGGAATGTGCATCCCTCTTACCAACCTATCCATTCAGTTCCTAAGCTGTGTCCCATTCCACCCATCTGATCCATACATGATTCCCATCACTGTGACACAACCTTCGTATCCCACCCTCCTCTCCCTTTTCCTATTCCCTCACCACAGAGCGTGATTCAAAGTGTGACAGCCAGAGATGAAGGTTGTGTGACTGTGATGTCTGCGTGTGTGTGTGACTGCGTGAATGTTCTTTATTCTGAAGAAGGCCATGGCCAATGCCTTAAGTATTGTATGTGTGTGTCTTTTTTATGTGCTTGTCATGACTTCTTGTTCTGTCTTTTCAGTGAGTAGTAAACTGTCATTATATTGTAATATTAACATATAAAATTTATAAACATTGAATTTCATTACTTTTCAATCTTTAAAAGAAATCAGTGGGAAGATTCAGCTCATCTTTTCTAAGGTCTTTGTGCTAAGTGAGAATTTGTAAGTGAGGCCCTTTATTCAGATTCATTTACAATTTGTATTCCATGTTGACTGCCAATGGAGGGCCACGGTCTTGAAAGGAGGCACCTAATGAACTTTCAAGAGGTGGTAAAACATGCAGAAATTGTCGTGTTGAATGGCAGTTGCCGACGTATGATCTCTCAATTGACAGGAAAAGAGGAGAGATAGTGGGCTACATGGAGGTCACATTGCATTGTCCAGGGAAGCACCAACTTCGAATTTCAACCACTAGATGGTGGCACTCTTTGAGGTCTGCTATCGTATTATTCAGGAAATATGAGAAATGACTAGCAGAGATGCAATGAGAACATGTTGTCTAAATTTCCTGTGCTCAGTGCCATCAGTGGCAAAGAGAATCAGATAAGTCCACCATGACAGGTAAATGGATAGATTGCCGTAAATAAAATGATCTAATAAAACTTTATGCCATGAAGATACAGGAAAGCCAATAACACAGAAAAAAGGGGGAAATTATACCTAGTTATAGAGTATAGACATACCCTTGGTACAATGTATCATATGCAAGTTATTCTGTCTTAAACAATTTATGAACAATATAAACTTCAAAATTAATGACTTGATGACACTAAGTGTCTAAGGATAGGTCTCATAGATTCCTATCAGAGAATTAAACCAGATATGTGATAAACATTACCATTTTTGTTTTAAAAACAAGCCAGAATGTATATACCTTAGATGAAATTCAGCAAATATAGAAATGAGATTAATTAATATCTTGAAATAATTGACAGAATTGGAAAGTAAACATAAATATCTAGGTAGGAAAAGATTTAAAGTTAATTGTTTATGTTTATTAAAGACAATGTAAAATTTTAGTGACAGAACTGCCATTTGCAACAAAATAAATAAATAAAATAGTTAAGTTGCAGAACTTCGATGCAGTGCCACAAACTTGAGAGAGTTTTCATGTGAATTAATACACAGTATACATGTATATAGCAATATATTTACAATTCTTACACATTCTGAAAGATACTTGTTTTGACTGAAATTACCATGCAAGGACATAAATACCAAGCAGGCATCTTGAATCAGGTAGATAATCTTGCTCATTCAATGGACCCATCTGGTGTCCCACTTATGGCGACTTGTGAGGCAGTGGGCATCACAGACAACAGTCCTGAAAAGTTTGGTCTTGAGACAACCACGCATGTCCCACTTGCTATGATAACATGGCAAGAATGGACATTGAGATATATTATGATGAGGACTATGATGACAATGCTCATGTAATGCCATTGTAACAAGAAGATTGGATAATCTATCTGAAGGTCTGTGGTGCAAATTGTCCTCAAAACTCTCAGTGCCAATGGCCTTTCATAAGCCTGCACAAAATGTTGTTTCTGAAGCAGTGGCATAACTATGGGGGGGGGGATAAGGGGGATAGAACCCCCCCCAGAACCCTAAAAATAAAAAATAAAATAAAAAAAGAAAGAAAGAAATTGTATAAAAGCAATCTGGTAAAGGTAAAGATTGGAAACTAGGGGTGTTTTACCATAAGCTTTCAGTTTGTCAGGAAACTGACTAAAATTTTGCTCATCAAGCACATCTATCCCCCCCCCCCCCAAGGCCAAGTCCTAGTTATGCCACTGTTCTGAAGATACTGACAAAACAGGAAAATCACTTATGGTCCTAACCACAGGGAGCAGGACAGGACCATTACAGACATCAGCGATGCAGGTCTTGTTTGGACTAGGGTGAATACAGTCCAGTGCAATGCTTCTGCCACCAGAGATGTCAATAGCCAACTGGCAATAGCAGCTGGCTCCCAAAGCACTGCAGCCCACAAATGTCACATCAGGGGGGACGTAAATGAAGAAGAGGTGGACCTGACAGCAGAAGTCCCAGGAATTCCCACAAGAAGCCCCCTAAAACCATCTTTGCAATAAAAACTAGAGTGGCTTTCAACAGGTGTTGAGATTAAGGACAGCCAAGATCAAAGAAAACAACCAGTGTCGCTTGCACGTCACCACATTGGACGCCTTCAAGAAGGGGTGAGTGAGGCCATCACATTCAAACCTGTGCTACAACACAAATACCATCATCCCCTAGAAGTTCTTGAACTCATTTTCAAATGTTTTCTCAAGCACATGAACCACCTGAAACTCGAGACACTGAACTTCACATCTGCAAAGTGACACATGTGAAAATGAACAACATGAAGCAGGAGACACCCTCACTGTTGATGATCACCAAGAACACCCTGACAAACCAACATGTGCAGACTCATGCATAGGAAAGAGTGCCACAGTGCTTATTCTGTTAAAGGATGGAACCTTGGCTTTCCTTTGGTCCTTCCCTGAGGTTCATGTGAAGTGCACTACAAATCACACATTATTTCATTGCACCCTAGAGAATGCGCCAACTGTGCTGACATGCACATTGTGAGATATTGTGGATGTGAGTATGTAAAAGTCACATCAGCGTTCCAACATGGCAAGCTGCCCAAGAGGCTGCCCAGTGGCTCTATCAGGTGCCTGCACCCAGTCACACCCACAGGTATTTGAAGGGAGTAGCAGATGACACAGGTGTCACCACCAACTCCAAGACACTAGACAGTAAGGCTACCACTGCCATCCTCACCAACAAGGACAACAGAAGACATTGTGCATGACCCCAGGAAGTGTGCTTGGGAGCCCACGGCAGAAGAAATGTGTGTCAGCATCCAAGGTGAGAATGTGTGCCATGTGCATGTCATCTTGGGGCAGGGAGGTGGCAGGGGTGGCTGCACTCAGGGCTGCTGGTCACAAATCAGCTGTTCCCAGGATAACTAAAACAACACTGGTGCACTGGTGGCAGTCGTGGTGTCACAGTCTAAAGTGACCTCAATGATAACAACCATTGCAGAGTTGCTGCAAAAGGCAGTAGCTACACTGATGGCAGTGGTTGCTAGGCCTGCTGAAGTGCATGTAGCAGCATCAAATCCCTCTGTTGCTCAAACTGATTGAGGAAGAGAAGATCTGGAGAATTGTGTGCCCTCCAGGATGTTCCCAGTACAGATGTCCCAGCTGATGTCATCCTGGTCATCCTGACAAAAGGCGGATTCTGAGAAGACACAAAATCCTGAGATGCTCCATCAATATTCTGTTGAGAAGCGAGATTTCAGGAGATAGAGCAGGTGGGGCCTACTTTCACTCCATGTATCGTGGGGACAATGGTCAACAGCTGTGAAGATCTTGCAAGGTTCAGACAGTCTGATTCTGAGAGTATTTGGAGGCTCTTCCCATGTGAATTCTCTATGGGCAGCAAGACAATCACGTCAAGAAAGTGTCGAAATTCTCTTAAGTGTCAGGAAATGGCC
Source organism: Locusta migratoria (assembly GCA_026315105.1). Lineage (NCBI taxonomy): Eukaryota > Metazoa > Arthropoda > Insecta > Orthoptera > Acrididae > Locusta > Locusta migratoria. The sequence goes on along the minus strand of CM048744.1, from coordinate 653,738,497 downwards.
TTCAAATTTTTTTTACATGTGTCACCTGTAAACATTTAAAAATATTTTCGAGCTGTTGATTTGGATTTTTTAATTTTTTGGCAGGCAATCGTTCCAAACTCTTGAAGTTCATCACCAATCTTAGTGTGTGAATTTGGACTTGAAATTTTTTTGCCAGATATTGACTGAGGAACTTTGACATCAATTTTATGCTTGTTGGACTTACAGAAAGCACAGTTACACCTGTTACATGTAAGCTAGAAGAAGTGATCCACCAACTATCATTAAAAAAGTGTGAAAACATCAATTTTGTAGAAATTCTTACACTGTCCACTATTTGGAAGTAACATGGTTGCCAGGCAAACAGGTCAAAGTGTGATTTGATATAGCTGCCATAGCTTCCTCTTTTACTCAGTATATGTTTTTTAATTGTTGTGGGGATGATGACAGGCAACCCTTTGCACCACATGTGACAGCATCACAATCTAGAAGCAGTCCCAAAACTGAACCCCCTCCACTATCTGGATTTACCACTGTCAACAACAGCAACACCAGTCCAATTATTTCAGAACAATTGCTGGGTTACCTCACATCTTGTCCATATTGTTTCATTGGGAAACATGCAATTGGTGCAAAATTAAAGGACACATTACACTGGTGTGCAGAGCTCAGCCTCTATGGTCAGACATGGATAGGGATAAACAGTGTTTTCCCAGTGTTGTTAACGAACTACACAATTTACATTGAACTATATGTGCTGGGCAAAAACTACAAATACCAGTGGACACTGGTGCAGTAGTGATGCTGATAAATTCACAAAAACATCTGGATCTTGGTTCAAGGGGACTGTCACCTGTCCATTGTGGCTAGTGTGTTATGACAAACAGAACATATTTTAGTATAGTTTTCTGCTTCAATTGATTTGAACCTACTAGTCATTGTTGAAGCAAATCTGGTGACTATTTGGGTTTGATGACTAATGAGCTTCTCGAATGTTCTATTTTAGATAAGATGTGTTTTGTGTCTGATCAGATGCCTTACCAACAGGTGGCTGCCCTCCATTCAGGATTTTTCCCTGTTTTTGACAGGGTTGGGGTGCACTACAAATTTTAAGGTACACATTACACTGAAACCATTCTATCTGGGCGTACCATATTACAGTCACTTTCCAGGACCAAGTCAATTTGGAACTAAATAGGCTTACTACCCTATGTATTATCCACTATAGTCTCCTCCAGTGATTGGTTGACTAAGTTGGTGACAGTGGAAACAACCTAGAGGGACCATAAATAGGTTGGCATGGGATGGTGCCATATGGGTGCCCATGGGTGTGCTGACTATAATTCTCCTTCACTGCACCTTCCCTTCCCTGTATTCATTGTCACAATTCAAATTGCCTCTTAGAGCCTTTAAAATCCATCATGCAACATGGAACTTCCCATCCCACCTTTACCTGGCATCCTTCCCCCTCCACTCCCCACCTCACTCACAGGCTAGATGCTTGTGGTTTTGGAGTGGTCAGATGTGGTGGTTGTGTGTGTATAGTTGTCTGAGTGATTGCATGACTGTATATGTTTCTTTTTCTGATGAAGGCCATGGCCAATAATTTAAGTTAGGTGAATGTGATTATCTATTTTTGGGTCTATCAGCAGCTCAATGGGCTTCTTTACAGTGTGTTGTTATCTATCCTCCATTATAAATATCTTAAACAAAGATACTACACACCAAAAATGTAGTTCTTTGCTTACAACCTTAGTTGAAGTTGTCAAATTCATATCTTGCCTTGTTGGTTTGTGCTGTGTGATAAAGGCCTTCTAATTTATAATTGTACACGGTGAAACAAGTAACATACTAATATTATTTCATTCTAAGCAACGTTGAAATTATTGAACTTGTGAGACATGTTGAGATTGTCACTTTTTGTGTGCTTTTGATGTGGTGTACACATAATAAAATGGCCTTCATAATATTTTTATCATCTAATTAAAATTAGACAAAGTTAAACACTTCACATACTTACTATTACTCCATTATATGCTATGGTACATTATTGAGGTTATGACTTATGTTAAGATCAACTTTGGTTTATTAAAACATGTTTTTACACTTTGTTTACATTACTTATTAGAAAACTTTAATACAGTTTACTTATTTAAATTACATTACAAATAACAGTTTCTTACAGTTACTGCTTGGTACTTAACTCCTAAACAAGGTAGTAAAGGGACCTGTTACAGTTTCTTGTAGGAATGTGAAAGTTAGAGTGGTTTGTAGCAGATGGCTGGTTGACTTCATTATATTCAGCTTAATAAATGGGGATATGTTCACCCGAAATTGGTCATTTAGATATAGATTCAGATTTTTTGCTAAATGTTTGTTTATTTCCAATGCTTCCAATGCTTGGCTGTATGTAGCACTTCTATGTGAGCATGGTAGCTGTGTACATGGTATGCAAAGGTGGAGTCTGACTTCTGTAATCTAGAGATTACAATGAAATGTAGCATATGCTCAGTTGAATGTTGTATCACAGGGTCATCTAACTTGTTTTTGGCCATAGCTTGGCAGTAGCCATTCAGTCTAATGAACTGTTGGTTGGTAGTGCCAGGTCTTCCTGTGGGATCTTGCACACGGGCATGATCCTCATGCCAAGGGGTTGCAGTTGGAGAGTGGCAAAGGGATGGACACAGATGTTATTGACTTTGGTTGGGTTATGGAACACACTTTAGAAGGATTGGGAGGGGGCAGGGGAAATCTTGGACCTGAATGTCTCTCATTTCTGTGCATGATGACAAAAAATCAAAGCCTTGCCAAAGGAAGCAGCGCAGTTCTCCAGTCAAGTGTGGTATTGGACAATGAGGGGTGGGCTCTTTTGTAGCTGGTTATTCGGCATATTCAGTAAGGGAATAAGCATAACAGCAAATACACATCCATGGGTGGAGGACAGGCTGTATGGGAATAATGTTTAGATGTTGAAGGCGGAGGGAAAATATCAAAGTGTAGGCATTGTTGGTGGTTGATAGGTTTAATGTGGATGGAATAGTGGCTGGGACCAACAGTCAGGTGCAGGATAATGTCCAGGAATATGTCACGATTAACTGAAAAAGATCAGGTAAATGACGGTAGTGAAGTAGTTGAGGTTGTGAAGGAAGAAGGACAGGGTGTCTTGGCCCTTAGTTCAATTCATTAAAATATTGTTAATGAACCTGAACCATCGGGATTTTGAAAAAATCTTAGGCAGTTCTCCTCCAGATGGCCCATTAACAGTAAGACTTAGGAGGGAGCCATGCACCTACTGATGGCTATGCCATGCAGGCACTGATAGCTGTGTCATGGATCCGGTTGTATCCCCTCAAATGAAAACTAATTGTTGGTTATGATAAAGTTGTTCAGGATTATGGGTAATGAGGTATTAGTATTGGAGGCCAGCAAGGCCATGGGCATGATGGATGTTGGTGTTCAGGGAAGTGGTATCAACAATGATGAATAAGAACCCTCCTATTCCAATTCGTTTATAGGCCATCTGGAGGCATCTTTCCTAGCTTGCAAAACCCCAAACATATGGTCTGGTTAAGATTCATTGATAATAATTTCATGTTCTAGACTTAGTGTCAGGGCTTCCTCCTACCTCCTTCACAATCTCAGCTGCTTCTCTCCCACCCATTTCACCTGGTCTTCCTCAGCCCACAGTGCCTATATCCTCCATCTCAGTGATGGCCCTATTGATATTTCTGTCTTCATTAAACCCACCAACCATTAATAGTATCTACACATTAAATAATTCCACTTTTCCTTATGGAAAAATCACTCCCTTACAGCCTATCCACCTGTGGACAGCATTTTTACTGTTATGAGAACCATTACTCAATAAGTTGGATGTCTCACAAAGGCCTCCATAGACTGACACTTTCCCCAGACCTAGTCTGTAAATAGATTTCTAGGCCATATCCCCAAACACAACAAACCCTTCTCCACCATCAATTACTAGCCACAAAAGAGACCTCCACTCCCCATTCAACACTACCCTGGACTAACTTTGATTATCTGTCAGAAAAGAGAGACATCAACCACTTCTAAAGTGGTGTTTCATTAACCACCCAACCTCTACAATACCTTAGTGCATTCCAATGCCACCCTCAACCCTAGTCCCTTGCCACAGGTATCATATTCCCATAGAAAACCCTGTTGCAAGACTTGCCTGATCCACCCACCTGGCACTGCCTATTCCATTCTTACCTTAACACACTGAATGACAGCTCACCTGTGACATAAACCATGTAATTTACAATTGTGTAGCAATAACTGTACAGGTTTCTATATTTACAAGACTACCAACCTGCTGTCCATTAACTAGCTGCTGCCAAGTTGTGGCAGTTTCATAACTTGGGCCATCTTGCTCCCCCCCCCCCCCCCCCGTTCTACCTACTACCACCTTCTCTGAATTGCAGAGGTGAAAGTTATGATATCGTCCTTTCGTTGCACCAAACAGCCCCTGCCCCAGTCCTACAAGTATATTTCATTGTGTGTGTGTGTGTGTGTGTGTGTGTGTGTAATTCACATTTTTCATTTTTTCTTCACTTTAGTTCCGCCCCCTCACCCCCCCCTCTCCCACTGCATCCTAAGCTGCATCTTTTACCATCAACCATTACCTATATCAACTGTATGAGTGTGGGGCAAGGGGTGGGAGAGGGTGTTTGGCTTACCTCCCCTTTCCCACTCCATTCCTAAGCTGCATCCTGTTCTGCCCAGATAATATGTACATGACCCGTAAGGCCTTGTTGTATCCATCCCCACCACTGCCTTGCAACCTACCTGTCCCCTGTCCTCTACCCTCCCATACATTCCCTTCCCATCCCCTCATTGCAGAGCATTACTCAGAACGCAGCTGCCAGGGCTGGAGATGATGGTTGTGTGTCTGTGAATTGTACCTGTATGATTGTGTGAATATGTGTGTGTGTGTGTGTGTGTGTGTGTGTGTGTGTGTGTGTGTGTTTTTCTAATGAAGACTATGATCAAAATGTTTATGTCACATCTATGAGTGTGTCTGTCACAGCTAAATGTACTTAATCTGTAATGACTCCACACATGACCCATGACTCACCCTCGCATACACAAAAGTTCTCTTTCACACAACATGGGATTAGTATTTTTATCAGAAAATATACAGCAGAGAAATGGCATACCCAGAGAGTTACCAGAATTAATTTTCACCATACAGTTGAGTGTGAGCTAATTTAAATTTTGTTGACTGACTAAAACTTTTTGCCAGAATGAAAATTACTTTTTTTTTTTTTTTAAAGTTACCTACCAACTGATTTATCCAAACACAATTGACAACTTGCCTTTACAACTTTACTTCATCCTTTACCTTTTCTCCTACAGTCCAAAATTTAAAAAATACCCTGCATACCTTGTTGGACTAGTTTTCATGGAAAAAGAAATATAGCAGACCTTAGATACAGATTATGAAACAGTTTGTAATGTCAATTTTCACTTTTTAGTTGAGTGTGAACTGGTCTGAAACCCTCTGGAAGATTAAAACTATGTACCAAGTTATGTCTAAAACATGGAATCTTAACATTTGATGGGCAAGTGCTCAGTCAACTGTGTAATTTAACTATATCTCACAACCTGCCCTCACTACTGAAGTTTGGGAGGTAAGCAAGGAGCGACTGTCAGACATAAAACTGTCAGGGCAGTTTTGCCTAGTAGTTTGTAGAGCACTTGTGCACATATGGCAAAAGTCATAGGTACAAGCCCCAATGATGCACACATTTTCAATCTGCTAGGAATCTAACCAGTGTAAGGCTACACACAGCTGCAGATTGAAAATTTGTTGTGGAATACACTCTCTCTCTCTTGTAGGAAATATTGCCCACATGTTGGAGAAAGATGCTACAGCAAAAATAATCACATCTAACTGAATCATGTTAAATACTCTGTGGCACCTCATGAGTCAATATTACACATGGGAGCCAGAGTAACCTCTTTGGTCGAGGTGTATGTTCGCTGCCTCAGCAACGAGACTAAATAGTCTTTCTCTGTACCTGTGATTGTCAGCATCTCTCTCTTGAAGTGAGTAAGAAAAGTGATTTGTTGTATTATTGTACAATAGTAGAAATCACTGTGGTGACCCCAACATCATTCGTCAACTGCATTGTGCATGAAAAACATTTTTTGAGGTTCCCTTGGAACAGCATTCAGCAATAATAACCTTATGGCCAAACAATTAATTTCAACAATGGACTATTGGCGTCACTGCTAGGAAGCCTCTTGCTGTGCCTTCCACATTGCGTGACACCATGTTCACGCTGTCGTACAAATGTCTAACAACATTCGTTATCAGTGTTCCTTGGCAGGACTTTAGTTGGAAACAACTTCTCACCACTCGCGCTTCTCGAAGCTGTCATCGTTATACAAATCCAATCCTATAACATGGTTCGCATTGGTGGAATTTATCATCTAGTTGTACAAAGTCACGAAGCAAGGACACGTGGTTCTTGAGTTTAGTGACACATCTCCATGACCAGTTGGACTTGGCCAGTGATATCATCCTGGCACCTCCACCCAGACCAAAGTTCTGCAACACGAAGGAGATTCTTCTGCAACATTTGTCACACTCGCTGGATGAGGCATTGACTCACATTATTGAGGAGGTAAACATTGGTGAACTCCGCCACTGCCGGTCGCAAGCCTGGGGCCTCATCTCACACTGAGATGAGGAGTATCAATCTCGTTAAAAAACCAGGGTCCCTCTGGCTCCAGAAAATAGCACCCTGTCATAGGGTCCCTAGCCAGGATAATGGTGAAGACCTCAACGACATCTGTGGCAGAGAAGATGGACTTCGAAATGGTGTCAATGACGGAAGAGGCAAACCTGTAGTGTCTGTACTCCAGAGGAGTGGCTACAAAAGGTGTCTGACTCCATGTTAGGGGCAGCCTCATTTAAACAGTGGAAGGCAACGGGAAACCACCACTGATACTTTTCCCATGAGAACCCCATGGCATTGCTCAGTTCTAAATTATCCGGAGCTTCAAGTCCCCCAGTCTGATCTCTGGAAAGGGGGGAGGGGGACAGGATTGAGAGAAGTCACTAAACCAACATTATCCCTGCACATTGTAAGAAAAAGTGCAACATGGAATGTACATGGGCTAATGCAGATAGGAAAACTTGCCATAGTACAAAGAAAAATGGTCCTACATGGACTGGATATTTTTGGGCTCAGTGAGACTCACTGGAGAGGAAGTGGACATTTCGTAACTCAAGAAAGGAATACTGTGTACTTTTCAGGGAGAAGTGATCAAAGTAAGAATGGTCTTGCAGTAGTTGTTCCTAGAAATCTGTCCAACTGTGTTGTCAGTTAGAAACCCATTAATGACAGGATCATCTCTATCAAATTAGATGTTTCACCATGCAAACTCAATGTAATTCAGATCTATACTCCTACGGATGCAGCATCAGATGAGGAGATGGAGAAGTTCTATAACTAACTGGAGCAAGTCATTAATAAAATCCCTACCAAAGAACAGACAATAATCCAAGGTGACTTCAATGCTAAAGTTGGAGACACTACCCAAGACTCGCACTTACGATCCGTCGTTGGACTTTATGGTCTTGGTGAAAGAAATGAACGAGGCAGGAGCTTACTAGATTTCTGTGTGGGTTATGATATGTCCATCTGTATCACAATGTTCCAACATAACCCAAGACACCTGGTGATAGATATAGAAACCAAATTGACTTCATCCTAGTGCGAAGGTGTTGGAAGACTTCAGTCTTAGATTGTAAAACCTTCCCTGGAGCTGACTGTGGCAGTGATCACATTCTGCTATCCATGAAAATGCGCATTAAGCTTAAAACTACTGAGAAAACTGACAAAAGACAGCTAAGACTCACAACCAAGGAATCTATTCACAAATTTGGTGAACTTGTAAGAGAAAAACTTCACGAAATCAGTTTTGATAACGAAGCACCAGCATCACAAATGTGGGACTGAATGAAGAACGTTGTTTCTTTGTCATTGTCGACATCAGAACAATCGCAGAATGCAAAACATCCCTGGATATCAAAGTCCACACTACAGTTAATTGAAGAGAGAAGCCATCTAAAGAAAACTGGTATCCACACTACCCAGGATCAAGACAGATACAAGAACCTGTGCAGAGTAATACAACGGAATTGTAGAAAGGACAAAGCAGATTTCATTAATGGTATCTGTACTGAAATAGAACAGCATCATAATCGCAATCAGGTACGTGATCTCTTCAACAAAATCAAAAGCATCACCAGCGAATTTAATCCTCATACGTGGGTGATAGATGATGAGCAGGGTAACCCTATCAGTGACAAAAAAAAAAAAAAACATTGTTGTGAGGTGGAAACAGTACTGTGAAAAGCTATACTCTGGAATTAACAACAGTACGGACAACCAAACAGTTGAGCAACTTAATTTGGAACCTACAATTATATGCAGTGAAATAGAGAATGTGATTCAACACCTGAAGAATTATAAAGCCCCTGGTGTAGACAGCATATCAGGAGAAATGATCAAAGAAATGGGACACGAAGGTATTGATGCACTGCACTCATTGTGTAAAAGAATATGGGAAAACTGGGGAGTGGCCGGATGACCAGTCAAAGTCTCTCTTCATTCCCTTATACATAAAAGGGTCTATCAGGAACTGCTCCAACTACCAAACTATTGCACTCATATCTCATACAAGTAAAATTTTACTCTACATACTGAACTAACGTTTGAAGCCGTACATTCAGCCCCACAAATCTCCAGAACAAGCAGGTTTTGTTGAAGGGAAAGGAACTCGTGAACAGATTCTCAATTCAGACAAATAATAGAAAAATCACAAGCATTCTGTATTCCTGTTTTCATCTGCTTCCTTGACTATAGGTAAGCCTTTGACTGTGTTGTGTGGGAAAATTTGTGGCAGGTACTTGCAGAGATCGGTGTCCCTCCCAACCTCCCAACTTGACAGAATTGATCAAAAATCTGTACAATGATCACACCGCAGATGTAAAGACAAGTGCTGGCACATCTGATTCCTTCAGAGTTTCAAAAGGTGTGAGACAGGGTTTTGTTCTATCCCCACAACTGTACAACATCTATGCAGAACACGTCTTTAGGAAAGCTCTTGATGGTTGGACCAAAGGCATCTCAATTGGCAGAAGAACTGTCAACAACCTCTGTTTTGCTGATGACACTGTACTTTTAGCCAACAGCAAAGATGAACTTGCTGAGCTACTAACTAGAATAAAAGACATTAGTCTAGCATATGGACTAGACATCAACCGCAGTAAGTCCAAACTCATGTTAATTGATCGAGAACAACAGATCCAGCTCACAGGTCAAGTAAAGGAACTGGAAGTCGTGCAGTCCTTCACCTATCTTGGGACAACCATCTGCAGCACAGGTAGTTGTGAAGAGGAGATAAGAAGACGGATCATGCTAGGACGAGTTGCTATGAAGAAGCTCACGAAAATCTGGCAGAGCAGAGAAATAAAAAAATAGCACAAAGATCCAGCTAGTTGAAACACTCGTGTTTTCTGTCTTCTTTTATGGCTGTGAATCATGGACACTCAAGGCCAGAGACAAGCAACGCATTTATGTGTTTGAGCTTCGGTGCCGGCATAGGATGCTCCGCATAAAATGAACTGAAAGAAGAACAAATGTGTCCATTGTTGAAAAACTGAATATCTCCAGATGCCTTTCTTCTCAAGTCAATGAAAAAATTCTCCAGTTCTTTGGCCATATTATGAGAAGAGATGGAGAAAACCTAGAAAAAATAATCTTACAAGGAAAGATCGAGGGCACAAGACCAAGAGGAAGAGCAGCGAGCAGATGGATAGACCAAATCAAGAAGATCTCTGGTCTACTCTTCAGCAGGCACCGAGAGAAGCTGACAACCTTCCGGTCACGACGCTCAGCAATGAGCACAATGACTTATGATGATGGTGATGAAACATTGATGACTCCACCCCTGACCAGCTGTGGCGCTGCTTGTGGCCTCAAGTGGATCACTCCTTCTTACTGGACCCAGCACTCTGGGCCATCTGTTACTCAAATTGCCAGCAAAGTTATAAATCCAGGTCTTAGCACTGTCGACACAGCCAACTGATGCTTGTCTGGCATACGCTGACAAGGCATAACAAGTGATGCACCACCACCAGCTGATTTCTGCTTCACCAGCATGCGGAGTTCAACAACCAGCCAGGACTCTTCCCTCCCACTTCCCGGCGATCGAACATTCCAAGTGGTGTGACTTTCAACAGATTTTGGAGCACTCTGTTGCCACCTTTGACCTACTGCACCTCATCACCTTCACAGCCTGGTGCACCATCTGTCACGCACACCACAACTACTTATAGCTCCAGCATGACAGGTAAATCCTGTAACCTCACCTACCCACTGTCCTGGTTCCATGTAATGCACAGGGATAAAGCACGCCACCATGATCAGTGGTGTCACACTCTCAGTGCAAGGATTAATGAGTATCACCCCCCACACAATTTCTCTGGCGAACTGTGTATTACCGACGTGTCCTCACAAACATGTTTCCTGGTGGACACTGGCACTGAGGCCAGCGTTATTCCTCAAAACCTTGCAGCACCAGACTTTGAACCCAGCCTAGGACCATTGCAAGCTGTCAACAGCTCACCCATCTGAGTTTAAGGCATTAGTGAACCCCACCTACAGTTCGCACAGGAACTGGACTTTCTACATCGCCAAGATTGACACACCTGAGCTTTGCCTTGAATTCCTGAAGCATTACAAATTTTCATTGGCCCTTCAGACAGTGACCATTCTTCATGGCCCTTATGCTCCTATGGCAAAATCACAGTATAGTGTACAAGATAATCTTTTATCAACTACTTGTGAGTGTGCTCAGCTTTCCACAGAATTGGCTACTGTTATTATGGACTTCGCTCACGTCTGCAATTAGTGTGATGTTTTATGAAGTGACAATGAAATCATGTGCTGCTGACTCAATGTCATCTGCAGCCCAACGGCAAGATATCACACAAGGGCTTTCACAGTCACAGCAGCCTCAGAGTGTACTGCCACACTGCCCGAATCTGCCCCTGATGCCCCTGACACCACACAGGTTAGTGGTTTGCTTGCTGTAGCATAACTGCTAGTATTGAGTGTGACAAATGGTATCCTCCACAGACTTAATACAACTGAGGACCCCCCAGTGGACCACTAGGCAAGACACTTATTGGCACATAAACTGCAGGCTGCAAAACTTATAGTTTAGAAACTGATAAACAGTGTAATATTGCACACCTCCGACATCAACTAGTAGTCCCCCATTCATTTGGCTAAAAAGAAAGACAGCACTTAACAACAGTGTGGTGACTACCGCAAGCTTAATGCCACAACAATAATTGAGAATCACCCGATACCAGAAATTCAAGATTTTGCACTGCAGCTTTACAGCACAAACATTTTCTCAGTAGTCAACTGCCATGAGGCATACCATCATATTCCAATGGCACCTGACAACATTAAAAAAAACAACTATCATTATTCCTCTTGGACTTTTTGAATACTGTTTCATGCCTTTCGACCAATAGAACACAGCACAGACCTGGCAACAACTCATTGATTCCATCCTCTTCCAGTTCCCTTTTCTTTTACCTCGCCAATATTTTAATTTTTTCGTATTCCCAGCAAGAGCACGAGGATCATTTCGTGCATGAACATAACAACAAGTCTCAATTTTGCAAAGAAACTGTCACTCTCCTTGGACACAAGGTTTAGGAGCAAGGCATGCGTCCCACCACAGATGGCGTTTCACTCATATAGCAATTTCCACTGTCAGAGACCACCCTGGGGTTAAGCCGACCTTAAGGTGGGTCCACACTGAGCGCACTGTGCTGCGCTGCGCCGCTGCAGCCCGCGCACGGCTGTAGCACAGCAGAAGGCGCCGTCCGCGCCGCGCCATTCTGAGGCGCGCACTGTTGTTCCAGTTGGAGCGCGCGCACGTCTGAAGGTGAAGCGAGCCAAGATTGTTAGTATCGCATTTGTTGTGCTGTACCATCAGTTAAGGAAGAATCGTCATCATTGGGTAACCCCAGCGTTAAAGAGTAGGGCATTGTAGGGGGAAATGATCTTTTCAGTCAACTAGTTGCAGGCGACAGTGGACAGTTCGAAAATCTTTCGAAGACTTCGAATATCTGTTGAAAGTGATCGAACCAGACATTATGAAGAAAGACACAAATTGTAGATGTGCTATATCTACCAAAGAGAGACTGGCAATAACTTTGTGCTATCTGGCAACTGGAGATTCCTTTAAAAGTCTGATGTATCTGCTCTATAAGGTTCTCACTTTGCTTCCGATCCCACTCCATAAAGAGGACACCTATGCGAGAACACACTACCTGTCACCGTGAACTGACGCACGCAATAAACTAGCGCGCCCGCCAGCCGAAGCCCCGTCTAAACTGAGCATGCGCAGACACGTCCCTCCCTTTGATGTACCGACAACAGCCGGAACACTGCGCGGCGCAGCACAGCGCGGCGCGGCGCGGTTCGCAGTCCACTCTGGGCGCGCACTCCCGCACACAGCAGGTTTGCGCAGCGTGGCGCGGCACGGCGCGCTCAGTGTGGACCCGCCTTTAAAGTTGTTTTCTGAACTATTTATTTGGCTGAATATGTGATGCGACTGCTAGTCGTGGGCTCGGGCCACAGTAAAGTCGATATAATTTTACAAAAATACATCTAGATGGCAGAGGCTTCCCTGAAACATCTCTGCTCCCTCCACAAGGTACTATTAATGTACAATTCTCACTACATTCAACCCATCTCTCAAACCGAATCCCTTGGACTGCAGCACACAGAGGAGCATACCAGACATCACCTCTTCAAGTCATCCATCCTACTGCCAACTTAATGTGCCAATGTCCAACATCTCAGACCCAAAGCATTCCTCTTTGATATTCTCTGATGGCACTCTGCCTTGCTAATCTAAAATTGCCACATCACTATGAACTCCCCTTCAACACTTCACAACATTAAAAACCAAAACAACTCCAGAACACTGCTTTAACACTCTCTATCAGTCAGATCCAAAGGTGTTGCTCTTATTCCCACAACCAAATTTAACCATGTTGGACTTTCCAAACAATAGAAACACTACTTTGTTACCAATCTCTCCAACTCAATTTCATCATGGACCCTTCTCTCCCAGTTCATACCACTTAACCAAACCCTAATCACCTTCCAGGAATTCCTCACCTTCAACCTGCCTCAGCATTCATCCAGGAGTCCCTTCTGTCAGTAGAAAAAACAAACAGCATTTTATAACCTAAAACAGATCCTCCCTACAGATAAAAGCTCCATCACTATTGTGATGTATTGCAGTCACTCTGTGGTAGAAGTCCTCCACCAACTGTTCGATCCTCCCACCTACAATGTGTGGCAGGATGACTCCATTCTGAAAGTCCACCATGACATACAATCCCAGCTAAAATACTATGGCCATTCCCATACCTAGCACACCTACTGTTTACATGCTCCCAAAAATCCACAAACCAAATAATCTTGGCTGCCTAATTTTGGCTACCTCCATCAATGAATGACCTTCAAAGTCTTAGTCCAACACATCATTCTGCATAACTATTACCAACTACATCACAGAGGCCTTCTCAACAAGCATTACCCACTGTCCTAGTTTGCAAACAGATTTACCATGCCATTCCCCCCAATAATAAGCCACAAAGGAATGTCCTTACTGTCACCATATAGTAGCACATTGTTCCAACCTGTGGTACAGCATGCAGCTGAGGAAAACATCTCAATTTCAGTGACTAATTAACAATCTGTGCAATCTGGATCCTCCTCTCTAACACCAGCTCTCCTGAAGTGCACAGATGGAGCTGTCTTTATAAAACGTTCTATGGCCCTACAACCATCCTCACCTCAACCTAACATTTTTAACTTCAGATTAAGGTAACCTATCATTCCTATACTCCACTCCAAAAGTCCCCCTGTCTCTTGTCACATCATGCATCTCTTCACACTGTGTGCCACATATATTAGTATTCATTTTTAATATTTGTTGTCTGCACCTCCCCTCTTCCCTCCAATGACTTATCTGTTTACTGCTTTCCAAGCTGTGTCAAACATTCCCTTTAATCTTAGCCAGGTGGTGTGGGACTTCTATCTCCCTCCTTGCCCTACATCCTTCCCTATCCCCAACCCCCAATCACTTCCCCTTCACAGCTACGATGACAGATGGACCATAGTGGTCAGAGATGGTGGACATGTGTGCATGAATAATGCCTGAGTGACTGTGTGATTGCTGTATGTTTTCTCCTTCCATTGAAGGCTGTGGGCAAATATTCAAAAATTGTGTGAATGAGTTTGTTCCTTTTATATGGCTGTCTGCATGTTAGTGATCATCTTTATGGTGATATTGGTATGTATGGGTGTCTCCCTCACCACCTAATACCCCCATAGACTGCAACAACTGAACTACAGCCTTAATTATGGCTCTGATTATCTATCATCATGCCCTGAAATGAAGGACTTCCTACCCAAAATCCTTCCCATTTCTTCTAAAGTGGTGTTCTTTCATGAAACCTACCTCCACAACATTGTGGTTCAGCCTTCTGCCACCTGCAATCCCTGACCCTTGCCACAGGGATGACCTTCTGTGGGTGACACAGGTGCAGGACCTACTCAGTCATCCTGCACAGCAGCTGTCCACAAACATGAATAGTCACTTTCAAACTATGACTAACAGCAGACTGGACAACAATGCTGCATAACATACAGCTGAACATAACATGCTTCATTTCAGTAGCTGCTTCACAATGTGGTCAATCTAGATATCCTACACCACCAGCTTTTCTGAACTGTGGAGGTGGTAATTATCCTTATTTTCTATGGGTCTGAAACTGTTATAACATACTGCCCCCCACCTCCAACAATTACTGTCTCCCATTACCCTCCTTTTGCACCTCTCTCTGCTGACACACTCACCTGTTTTTACTCCTTTTAAGCTTCTTTCCTTTCTGGTCCCTGTTTCAGTCCCCTCCCTTCTCTGCAGCATCCCTCTGCTGTACCCTGCTATCATTCTTCTTCCCAACTTCACCCCAAATTGCTCTTCTGTTCTACACAATGCATTCTGGCTAGAGCTGCAGCAAACAGAAGTTGCGCGCGCGCGCCTGTATGCGTGTGCGTGTGTGTGTGTGTGTGTGTGTGTGTGTGTGTGTGTGTGTGTGTGTTTTGCTTCTTTTTCATTTAAAACTGCATAAAAACAGATGTGGACACACTTTTTGTAATGCCTATCTGCTGCTTGACATGCTATCTTTATGGTGTATACGAATATATTTTTTCTACAGTACTGTGAAGTGCATATGAATCTATCAAACAAATATGTACTGCTTTTGTCTACTCAGTGAGAACAGAAATTTAATTTCTTTCAAAAAACTATTATTTTCCTACTATACACATATTTATTTTTTACAGTGTTGCACAATTACATGGGAAACATGTTGGAAAGGTGGCTCATATCTGTGTTCGAGGTATATTTTGTCATAAAAAGAACTGTATTTAAAGTAGTAGACTATCTCTATTGAATACATTATAGTGCACAACATTGCTACAACTATAGGAAATAATATTCATTGTGTCATAAAAAATGAAAAAACCATGCACTATGCATAATCAGCCCAAAACTTTATGAAAAATATAAAAGCATTGAGGAGCTTTATCAGGCATGAATTAAGCTTAGTAAGGTAAATGAAAATCAAATTCCCATTGATATTAGCTGTGGGCGAAGTAATGTTTGATTACTGTATTTGATCACCATATCAGATAAATTACATAAGCAAAAACAGAGCACTAAAAGCAAATTGATTGGACTTACTTATACAGACATTAGGCCTACATACTTCACAGTAAGACCATTTTTGTCAAATCAGCTGTTAGACTTCTCGAGAAGCATTAGCCATTGCCAAGCAGTACCTTTCCTGCCTTTGGGGTATCTAATTATGAAACAGTTAACCCAGGGCATGGTCACCCAGTCTTAATTGGAGGTTCCTATCTAATGGTTACAGGAAAACAAAAATGGAATTTTCAGTAGTTCATGTACGTAAGGCCTGAATTTAAAATTTTTAAATACTGTCATAATCTACGCTTGAAGAGGTATAATGTAATGGTGCATGTTTTACATAGTGCAACATAAATTACACATTATTCATCCAGCATTTGTGAATGAGAGAACTTAGTGACTTCCAACAAATCTGAGATATAATGTCAAACTTTTAGAAAACTTTTTCTCACTAAGACATCCAACAAATTTATTAAAGGAAAAAAAGTTTTTCACTTGCTATATTTTCACTGCCCATGCAGTAAAACTTAAGCATCAGACTCCACATCTTAAATAATACTTCTTTACTACTATCTCTAGTTGAAACATATTTTGTTGCCATTTTCACATATCAGTAAATATAGTTGCAAAACTTTATTATTGCAAGGTATACAGTTCAAACATTTAGATATAAAAAAAAAGAATAAAAAACTGGCATTTGCTTAAAAAGGAACTGAAATTCATTAAGTGTTTAATAATGAGAAAAATTAGATATTTTCAGCTAATTTTAAACAAACTTTGAAGCTTTCTCTAAACTTTTTATGATTTAAATGTTGTTGATAGCAAAATCCTTAAGGGGGGACACTGCAATTCATGAAGGTACTTCTTTTTTAGGCTAAAATCAGTGTCCAGTGAGAAGCTCAGGCAGGCAGGTGCTAAAAATGTTGAAAAATCAAATATTTCTCAGAGAAGTAAAGTAAAAAATAATGTTAGCATTTTTCACCAGAATATTGGGGGACTAAAGAATAAAATAGATGAGCTTTTAGTTTGTTTAGATGCTATAGAAACTGATAATGTAATAGATATACTATGCCTGTCTGAGCATCACATTGTCACCGGTATGGAAAATGTGAATGTCAGTGGATATAAATTAGTCTCAAATGTAAGTAGAGATAATAAGATAAGAGGAGGAGTTGCCATATATGCCAAAAGCTATCACAGTGTAAAAAATTTAGAAACAAAAAAGTTTTGTGTAGAGCAGCATATTGAAGCATGTGCCTGCCAGCTTAAACTTAATGATGATTATCTTATAATTGTAACAGTATATAGGTCCCCTTCAGGGAACTTTCAGTTATTTCTGGAAAACTTGGATGCCTTGTTGTGCTATCTGTCAGATAGGGGGAAGCAAATTATTATTTGTGGTGATTTCAATGTAGATTCACTGAAAGAGTGTAATAGGAAGAAAGACCTGGAAGTCTTACTTGGCTCATTCAATCTGACATCCGTTATTGATTTTCCTACTCGGGTAGTAAAGGACAGCAGTACATTGATAGATAACTTTTTTATAGACCAAGATAAGTTTAACAACATAAATGCTTGTCCCATTGAGAATGGTCTTTCGGATCATGGTGCACAGCTAGTAACAGTATATGAAATAGCTCCGTTCAGTAATTCGAAACTGTCCACCAGAATAGTGCGCTCGATTAATGACTTAACAACTAAAAATTTCAAAGAAAGTCTACAGCAGTTAGACTGGGATGAGGTTTACAAGGAACCTGATGTTAATTTAAAATATAATTTATTTCACGATACATTTGTAAGGGTATTTGATAACTGTTTCCCCAAGAAATTAGTAAAATTTAATTCTAAGAAACCATGCAAAAAACCATGGCTTACTAAAGGTATAAAAATATCGTGTAACCGAAAAAGGGAACTATATCTGTCCGCAAGAAAGAGTAATAACCAAGAAACAATAAAATATTATAAAAGCTACTGTGCTACATTAAGAAAAGTTATTAAAAAATCAAGAAGCATGTGCATCATGTCTGAGATTAGCTCCTCTGATAATAAAATTAAAACAATTTGGAATATTATTAAAAGGGAGACAGGGCAACCAAGAGCAGAGGAAGAGGGTATTACCATCAAAACAAATGAAAACTTTATCAACAAAAAGTCAGAAGTTGAAAACATTTTTAATGATTACTTTTTAAATGTTGTGGAGAAAATAGGATCTAAATGTTCATTAGAAGGAGCAAGGCAATTAATGGAAGAGGCCATACCCACACAATTTAATACAATTGAAATTCCACCCACCTCACCTTCAGAAATTAGGAAAATAATAAACTCTCTCAAGAGTAAACGGTCATATGGAATTGATGGCATTTCCAGCAGGGTATTAAAAACTTGTTCCCAGGAGATAAGTAGGATTCTCAGTCATATTTGTAATAGCTCATTAAAGCAGGGTATTTTCCCAGATAGACTGAAATATGCTATAGTTAAACCTTTGCATAAAAAAGGGGATACATACGATGTCAACAACTACCGGCCCATCTCACTCCTGACAGCTTTATCAAAGATTTTTGAAAAAGTTATGTATTCTCGAATTGTTTCACATATTAGTATAAATAATGTTCTAACAAAATGTCAGTTTGGTTTTCAAAAAAGCTTTTCAACTGAAAATGCTATATACACCTTCACTGATGAAATATTAAATGCTTTGAATAACCGGACATCACCAGTAGGGATTTTTTGTGATCTTTCAAAGGCGTTTGATTGTGTAAATCATGGGATTCTTCTAGATAAGCTTAAGTATTGTGGTATGAGTGGGACAGTGCACAAATGGTTTAAATCATACTTAACTGGAAGAGTGCAGAAAGTTGAAATAAGCAGTTCACATGATGTAGATGACACAATTAATTCTTCTAACTGGGGAGTTATTAAAAATGGGGTCCCACAAGGTTTGGTCTTGGGTCCTTTGCTGTTCTTAATATATATTAATGACTTGCCATTCTACATACATGAAGATGCTAAGCTAGTACTTTTTGCTGATGATACAAGTATAGCTATCACACCTGACAAACAGGAATTAACTGATGAAATTGTAAATGATATCTTCCAGAAAGTCATTAAGTGGTTCTCTACAAATGGACTCTCATTAAACTTTGATAAAACCCAGTATATACAGTTTCATACAGTAAATGGCATGACACCATTAATAAATTTAGACTTTGAACATAAATCTGTAGCTAAGGTAGAATATTCAAAATTTTTAGGTGTTTGCATTGACGAGGGACTGAATTGGAAGAAACATATTGAAGATCTCCTGAAACGTCTGAGTTCAGCTACTTATGCTATCAGAGTCATTGCAAAATTTGGTGATATAAATCTCAGTAAATTAGCTTACTACGCCTATTTTCATTCACTGCTTTCATATGGGATCATATTCTGGGGCAATTCAACATTGAGTAAAAAAGTATTCATTGCACAAAAGCGTGTAATCAGAATAATTGCTGGAGCCCACCCAAGAGCATCCTGCAGACATTTATTTAGGGATCTAGGGATACTCACTGTAGCTTCACAATATATATATTCACTCATGAAATTTGTTATTAACAATCCGACTCAATTCAAAAGTAATAGCAGTGTGCATAGCTACGACACTAGGAGAAAGGATGATATTCACTATTCAAGGTTAAATCTAACTTTGGCTCAAAAAGGGGTGAATTATGCTGCCACAAAAGTCTTTGGTCACTTACCAAGTAGCATCAAAAGTCTGACAGATAGCCAACTAGTATTTAAAAAGAAATTAAAGGAATTTCTGAATGGCAACTCCTTCTACAATGTAGATGAATTTTTAGATAAAACATAAAAAAATATATAAAAAAAATAAAATAAAAAAAATAAATAAAAAAAATTTAAAAAAAAATTTACAAAAAAATTCTTAAAATATAGATTGTCAAGTATAGACATAATTTACTAAACTGACACGTTCCACATCATTACGAAATGTCGTATACATGATCTAAGGAACAAGTATTAATCTAATCTAATCTAATCTAATCCTCACCCCCCCCCCCAAAAAAAAAAAAAAAAAAAAAAAATTAAGAAAAAAATTTAAAAAATAAAGTGGGAAAACTGGTTGCTTTTGCTTAGAAATTTATAGTCATCTCATTCCTTGATATTCGTGGAACAGTTTATCAGCATGTTGTACCTGCATACAGTTCAGCAACTGGACGATACTACAGTGAAGTCCTGTAAACATTGCAAGTGCATATCAGGTTTGCATGAAGCAGGCTACATGCCGTATTATGATAATGTGCAGATGCATAGTGCCAACTTTGCTGATGAATAGCAATTAAAAATTAACATGAAGTCCATCCCTCACCCTCCCTATAGTCCGGATTTAGCCACATGTGACTTTTCTCTATTCTCTAAATTTAAGAAACATCTTCGTGGGAGCATTATCCATCATCAGAAGCAGTGGTGAAGGCTGTGGAGGCAATTTTGAAGGATCTCTCAAAAAATTATTTCCAGCATGTATTTGAAGACTGGCAGAAATGCTGGGACATGGCATCTCATACATGGGAGACTATTTTGAGAAGGACTGTCAAAATTATGAAAATAAGTGAGTAAAGGTATCTTAAAAAAAAAAAAAAAAAGTAAAATAAATAAATAAGAAGTATGATCATTCTTTATTGAACAGTCATTGTATGACAAGAAAAATCAACTTAACTTGCAGATGCATTTGTCTGCTGTCAATTTTGTAAGCCAATGTTTCTTCAGGAAAATGACGACCTCATGTCTCAGCAGTGAGGAGGCTGCTTCAAACCAGAAATTAATTTTTTTGAATTTGCAGGCTAAGACCTTTTCTTTGTTAAGATCTTCAGGAGGCACCATGTGAATCTCTTCTTCACATAAAAATGCCATTTTGATATCAAAATAATTTAATAACCAAATTGAGCTGCCATTGATAGAAGAACTATAATAGTATTCAATCTGGCTGTGGGCAAGAAAGTCCAAGAATAATCAATATGTTTTGAGCAAACCTTTCATGCATGCCCTTGCTTTGAATCATGTCACTATTCCAGCTTTGTAATGTTGAATCTCAAAGACTCACTTTCAACTGATAATTCATTTGACATCTGGAAGTAGTTATATATCCCAAATATTATTTTTCTCTAATGATGATAACTCTACATTTCTGGCTTCAAACCTCTTTTCTTCTAGACATATTATGGCTTCTTGATATGTGTCTGGAATAATCCTGTCAGCAACATTAGTTTGATACAATTTTGGTTGTTTAATTTCACATCATGAATGAAGATTATACTTTTCCCCTTGGTGGTCGGGCACAGCTGGGAAACCTTTTTTGAAAGGTGGTCATTTTCAAGTTTGTCTTTTTCTATGTTCACTTGACTGTCATGCTGCTCTCCTACTCATGTACATTTTTGAGATGACTATTCTCTTCTTTTAATAGGTTAGTGCTTTAAATCTCAGCAACATTGTATTTACTCTATTATAGTAAAATTCATTTATTCATCTAACATCAATTTTTGTTGTTGTTGAAATTTTTAATTTATGTGTTTGTGGATCATGAAGATCATAACTATTTGAAGAGCCTTCATACTCAACTAGGACCATCTTGACACTATTTGGTTTCCATTTCCTTCTCAGCTGATCTACACGCATATATAGCTGTACAACCAAAAAAAAAAAAAAAAAAAAAAAAAAAAAAAAAAAAAAAAAAAATGGATTTGAGACACATCTGGTTACTTTCCAGTCCACAATTCATGAGGTGTAGAGTTTGATGATTGCTTTGAAATAAATCTGTTCAAGATGTACACTGCATTACTTTCTGCTTCAGCCCAAAATGTCAATGGTGGGCATTTTACATAAATCATTCACCTTGCAATTTCAATGGTCATTTACATATTCCTCTCAGCTCTTTGAATTTGCTTCAGTGTGTATGGAGCAATAGTTTCAAGTTCCATCCTGGAATGTGACAAGTATGTCTTTACATCATTATTTACATACTCACTTCCATTATCAACATGTAAAAAATTAACCTTCCATTCATATTTCTTCTCAACAGTGGTTACATAAGTTTGTAAAAATTCTGTATTATTATGTTTGTATTTGATAAATGATACAATACAATATCCAAAAAACTCATCTTTAAAAATACTGAAATAATGTTTCATCTACTGAAGAAACTGACATTGTGTCACCCACATCACTGAAAATTTTGTCATCTTTTATCTTAAGAAAACATAATCAGTATGTTTTCTAAACTGTTCCTGCCTTACCATATACAGTCCATCCACCAGACCCTTTCTTTTGTACTTCAGTCTTGATTGATTGACATGATCAAGCTGATCATACCAAAAATTTATATCATGATATGTAGTAGCATTAAACTTACCTGTAACAACTGTATGAAATTGCATTTTATACATTCTGTCAACTTGATGTATTGCACTTATAGCCATTTCATTTACATCACAAACTTAAGCAGTATAAGTCTCTTTCACCAGTCTAAATCCTTTTCTGTAATCACACCTTCGATTATGGTTATTTCTGAAATCTGGCTACACAAATATTTGTTACCACCATATCATACCAAGACCCATTGATTTCCTTTTTAACCTTTATTGCTTTGATTCCTATAGTTTCAATATCAAAATTGTTTCAAACATTGATAACTGGTCCATTTTTGAGTACAAAAAATTCATGCAAGAATTCATGGCTGAAAGTATTACGTGATGTGTGACGCTGTTCATTATTGAACAGTTCTCCCCCTTTTGCCAGAAAGGAACAGCAGTCTTCAATGTCTTCAGCAGTAAATTGCCTTTATTACTGATTATTTTTTTCTTGTCCCCATTTGGGATGTTCACACTATTGAATAATGTCCTTTCTTCTAGCAGTTGGAAGAAGTGATTTTTGTGACTGTAGCCTTTCCTGACATGTACTGTTGATGGAGGACTTTTGCATCTCAAACTGTATGGTGGCATTTATATATTGCAACGATTTGGAGAGTGACATACTACCCATGTTGAAGCAATTTGTGGAGAGGGGGGGATCTTTATATTCAGGGTGCTCTCTCCCCCCCCCCCCTCCCTCCATCGCCACTGGACAGTGGGAGGCTGCAGTGGGCTGGCACCTCTCTAGTCCCTTACAGATGACCCTGACATGATGATCCTACTGGCAGACAAAGGGAATGCAACCTGCCACTACAGGAGGCTGAAGGAGGACACAACTCTGGCAATGACAAGAAGAATGGTAGTACTGCAGCAGAACTTGTTCTTGCCTGAGCCACTGAAGAAGTAGCTGCAAGTGCGAGCGCCCAGTGACCATGTTTTTATGGCCTCCCCAATGTCCATAAGGAAGGAGTGCCTTCGAGACCAAGTTTGGACACCATAAACACTCAGAGTTACAGACTAGCAAAACACCTGTTTAAACACCTTGTGGGACACTGCAGCCACTGTGAGAAACTCAACCAAATTTGTTAAAGTACTCAGGGATATATGACTCAAAAGGGAGGATATACTGGTGACCTTTGATGAGATGTCACTCTTCACAAAAGTGCTACTTCAAGACTCCTCGGAACTATTAGCTCAGCACTTTGAGCCACAAACAGTCAGCCTCTTTGAACATGCACTGACTACCCCCTGACAAACCTATACCTTCATGCAACAAGCAGCCAACATACAGCGCAAAGACAGATAGTGCCAGCCACTCTCGTACACAGGACGTGTGCCATCTGCGACAAAGGCAGCCTACCTTGTGACCTACAACACCTAAGGGAGGTCTTCCATCAAAATGGCTATAGCAAAGTGCCGATCAACAGGGCACTCAATAAGAAGAAATCAGTGGGTATCAAAGAAGAAGAGGAAGAAGACAAACAATGTACCATATGTGGGACCACTCTTGGCCAAGATTGCACATCTTGTGGTTAGATCAAATATTAAAACTGTCTTCCGTCCACCACTGAAGATCTACATCTACATCTACATCTACATAGATACTCCGCAAATCACATTTAAGTGCCTGGCAGAGGGTTCATTAACCACCTTCATAACTTTTCTCTACCGTTCCATTCTCTAATAGCGCGCGGGAAGAAAGAACACCTAAATCGTTCCGTTTTCGATCTGATTTCTCTTATTTTATTGGGATGGTCATGTCTCCCTAAGTAGGTGGGTGCTAGCAAAATATTTTCACATTCAGTACTAAAAGTCGGTGATTGAAACTTCGCAAACAGATCACGCCGCAATGAATAACGTCTTTCTTTTAATGATTTCCACCCCAATTCGTGCAACATTTCCATGACGCTTTCCCCCCCGTAACGTGATAAAACAAAACGAGCTGCCCTTCTCTGAACCTTCTCAATATCTTCCATCAGTCCCACCTGGTGAGGGTCCCACAAGGGGCAACAGTACTCCAAGAGAGGACGCACAAGTGTGATGTAGGCAGTCTCTTTGGTGGAGCTGGTGCATCGTCTAAGCGTTCTGCCAATGAAACGTAACCTTTGGTTCGCCTTCCCCACAATATTTTCTATGTGTTCTCTCCAGTCAAAGTTGTTCGTAATTGTAACTCCTAGGTATTTGGTAGAATTTACGACCTTAAGGTTTGACTGATTTATCGCGTAATTGAAGTTCAGCGGATTTCTTTTAGTGGTCATGTGTATTACTTCACACTTTTCTTTATTTAGTGTCAATTGCCAATTTTCGCACCAAGTAGAAATTTCGTCTAAATCGCTTTGCAGTTGCTTTTGATCCTCTGTTGACTTCACTAACCGATAAACGACAGCATCATCCGCGAACAGTCTAACGGAGCTATTCAGATTAGATGAAGGAATACTAGGTTCTGCTAAAGAACTGTAAAAGTTTAATAAACCAGGAATTTACAGCATACTCTGTAAACGTGGCAAACAATATATTGGCCATCACAATGCTGTATCTCAAAACACTGTGAGGAACATATTAGGCGTGTAAGACTAGGGAACACAACAAAATCGGCCATAGCAGAACAAAGCATAAATGAAGAGCACACTTTCAACTTCGGTAACACAAAGGAGCTGTGCTGAGACTCTGGCTTCTGGGGCAGTATCATCGAAGAATGCCTAGAAATAAGGATTCGTGATTACATAGTAAACAGACATGTAGGATATCAGCTTAGCGAAGCCTGAAATCCTGCAATAGCGACTATCTGTTGGTAACTTGCCCACCAACTACCTCTTCTGCAGACGCGGGCAGAATGAACACACTGAGAGTCTAACGGGG